>CM065397.1:11485000-11735000 GCA_033060915.1 Euryodendron excelsum | reverse complement strand
CATCTTATTTGTTTATGGAAGTATATAAAGTGCCCTCGTCAAGTTCTGGTGATATTAAAATTTTGATTAGTGCCTCATGAGCACTAGGTACCAGAAAATTCTAGCCTCTGAATGTCAATTGCGAGGTGTTCTTCTGGAGCTCTACCTAGAGGTGAGCCTCGAGAAGAAGCATAACGAGCATTCTTCCTCGACTCCACCACTCCATTGTTCCCAGGGAAACAAATAGCCTATATATGCAATGGATGTCACCAAACCTTATGATATGCACGGATGACCATGAGACCAGCATACTCGCCAGCAGCACCAGCATTGGGTTGCAACGAGAAAGAGTCAAATCCAGTGACAGTACACAATAGGTCACCCAAATCTCTGAACATTTCCTGATAAATAGAATGTCACAGTTCATTGTTATATATTGTAAAGCTGGTTTTGCTTATTTGTACATGCGTAAATACAGTTTGAAGTTCAAAGTGGAAAAAAATAAAAGAAAAAACCATCTTGTATTACCTGATAACCTTCAGCCTGCTCGGTAGGGGCAAAAGGGTGAATATCACTGAAGCTGGGCCATGTCACAGGCATCATCTCTGTGGTTGCATTCAACTTCATCGTACAAGAACCCAGTGGAATCATGCTATGGCATAGTGAGAGATCTTTTGATTGTAGTTTATGAATGTATCTAAGCAGCTCATGCTCCGTATGGTATCTAAAAATGGAAATGAAAGTCAGATCGGTTTTAAACTATAAGATAACAGCAGTAGAAGTTCAGCGGAAAGGTTCATACGAGTTGAAGATTGGGTGAGTCAGATATGGGCTCTGCCTCACAAGGCTCGGAGGGATCATATTCTGAACCTCTGGTGTAAGAGATGCAGCAGTAAATGGTACCTGATAATCAACACAAAGGTTTTATATTGATGATGTAAAGAAAAAATATTGATATTACAGAATGGAGACCAAATAAGCAAATTAGCAACACTCACTGGCTTGCCACATGCAAAAATTTTAAATAGCTTATCCACGTCCTCTAAGGTGGTTGTTTCATCAAAAGAAACAGTGATCTGGAAGACAATGACACACCAGTTAGCCCATAGCGTAGAGTCGTCAATTACAAATCAAAGTAAACAATTTAAATCACGCTTACAGTATTTTGGTCAACAATGCGCAGATTCATCTCACTCTTGTAAGCAGCAACTGCAATTGCCTTGGAATCAGCACACTTAACCTTCACAGTGTCAAAGAAGGGAAGCCCCTGAACTTCTGCCGTTCCAAGTTTCTTCAGTCCAGCAGCAAATGTCCCAGCAAGACCATGTACCCTTTGGGCAATGGTTTTAAGGCCTTCTGGACCATGGTAGACAGCATACATAGCAGCCATGTTTGCAAGCAACGCCTACATAATAAAACAATATTCCTTCAATCAAATCCAAGCAAACAACTAAACTCATATTATATACCAAGTAACAGTCATGGGATAGCCAAACAGGAGGGGATGTTCCAGAGCGAGATTTGCACCAAGAAGATTCGTTTTTTACCTTTTTTTTTCAATAGAAAAGTTATGATACTCTTTCATCACATACAAGCAGCAAGGTTCAAATCTGACTGGGCCAATTTATAAAGCCTATAAAGACAAACAGAACATCAATAAGATTGATAACAATCTCCTACCTGAGCAGTGCAGATATTGCTAGTAGCCTTGTCCCTCCGGATATGTTGCTCCCTCGTTTGCATTGCCATACGCAGAGCAGGTTTTCCTGAAGAATCAACGCTCACACCAATAATTCTTCCTGGCATCATCCTCTTGTACTCTTGGGAAGTGGCCAGGAAAGCTGCATGAGGACCTCCATATCCCATTGGAACCCCAAACCTCTGGGCCGAGCCAACAACAATATCAGCATCAAATTCACCAGGAGGCTTTAACATTGTCAATGCCAAGAGATCACTCGCCATAACAACCTTAACCCCTTTTGCATGCGCATTATTTATGAATTCCCCATAGTCCAAAACTTCACCCTCAGTTCCCGGATACTGCACCAGTGCCCCACAAACATCACCTGATTTGTAATCGAAGTCCTTGAGATCGGCGACAACTACTTTAATATCAAAACCATCAGCTCTAGTCTTACAAACATCAATCGTCTGCGGGTGGCAGTTACTGGCAATAATGAAAGTTTTCTTCTTCCCTTTCTGAATATTATTACACATAGCCATCGCCTCAGCTGCAGCAGTTCCCTCGTCAAGTAAGGATGCATTTGACATGGGGAGGCCGGTAAGATCCGAAATCATCGTCTGATAATTAAGCAGGGACTCAAGACGACCCTGTGCAATTTCAGCCTGGTACGGAGTGTACTGTGTATACCAACCCGGATTTTCCATAATGTTCCTCAAAATCACCGGTGGAACAAAGGTGTTATAGTAACCCATCCCAATGAAAGATTTATAAAGCTTATTCTTAGAAGCCAAATTTTTCATGTGCTCAACCATTTGGCTCTCAGTTAATCCTTCATCAAACTTAGAAAACTTCATATTTTCAATACGAATCGACTTGGGCACTGTTGCATCGATTAGCGAATCAAGACTAGAGAACCCACAAACTTCAGACATTTTTGTTTGTTCTTCTGGGGTTGCAGAGTTATGGCGGCGGGGAAAAGTATCACTTGGTTTCAGAGCTTCGACCGATACAGATCGAACTTGAGACCCAATACCAAAAACAACATTGTACGATACATTCCTCCCTAATAACAAATCTGATCTACTACTTTTTCCAGGGAATACAGAAGGCGACAACGAGGAGACGTACCTCGAAGGCGAAGACAATACCGGAGATTCATTACGGTGCTGCTTGGACTCAGAAACCAGGCGCCTGAGAATTGCCCGGTTCGCGAGCCTCCGAGCACGTTCCATGAATCAAGAATTGATAATAATCCCAAGTCTTCGAATTCAACAGCAATGTTGAACTCAAAACGCAACCAAGATTTGAAAGAAAAAGAATGAAAAAGCTCCCCTTTTTGCTTATTGGTTCTCTACTATAACCATGAACAGGGTGGGGTGGTGAGTTGGTGATAATATACTGTTTTTATATGTGCATACATTATATGCATATATGACCCAATATAAAACTATTGGAAATTAAGAGTCTATCAATTCCAATTTTCAAGATCTGGTGATGATGTGTGGGTGGTGGGCGAAGGGTGCGTAGGTTAAGATAGACTGCGCACCAACAAAGAAAAAGACAGGATCTGCTTGCGTGGAAATCTTGAATGTTCCCAATGAGACCTGCAAGCCAATCGTTACAGTGAGCACAAACAGAGACATTTTTACAACACACAAAATCTCTGAAAATTGAATGGAAATGTATGGAAGGCATTGAATCGAGATTGGATTGAATTTCAATGGATCAAATGCCATTTCAACTGGGAACTATTCCAAATAAAATCCACAAATTTTGGAAAATTTTCTCGTGAGATTCATGGTTGGCAGATTCTCTTTCACATTTGGCTTATCGCTACCTCTCACCTCACAAAACTTCAAAGATAAAAATACATATCTGTAACTATACACACACATCCACATATATCATATATATATTCACAACATATAATGTGCGCGTGCATGTTTGTGGATGAAATCTTGAGTTAGGGTTTAAAGAAACGAGACTCACTCAGATATGATTTAATTGTGCTTTGCAGCAGAGAGAACGAAATCTCATAAAACTATCACTGTCTGAATATTTCATGCTGTAAAATTAGTACATATCTATAAATAAAATAAATGGAGTAATTATATTTACTTCTTTTAATTTAAGTCAAAATTAAATTTAAAAGTAAACGCGTGACTTCCTGTAATTTGAAATTATCTGTAAAAATTAATAAAAAAAACGTTAAATTTAACGAAAATTTTATCATATGACTATTTTTATCATTTTATCTCTCCAAATTAGAACATTAAAAAGACGATTTGATAAAATAACAAAAAAAATCTTGATAGACAAGACTTTATTTTTACATAAAAGAGCCAAATTACATTTTTGATGTTGTAATTTGGAGAGGTAAAATAACAAAAATACCTTTATGACATAATTTTCGTTAAATCTAACAGTTTCTATCTATTTTGCAGATAAGTCCAAATCACAGAGGTCATGTGTTCACTTTTAAATCATCATTTGATTTTAACTCAAACCACAAGAGAATAAAATGTAATTATCCTTACATAAATATATTTCAATACACATTTATATATTAAAAAATTCTCGAAGGTGGGGTGAACATTGGTGGAGTCATAGCTAAGCTAAAAAAAAAATTTTATCAGGCTTATAAACTCATTCTAAACCCATCCAAAATAAAAATAAAAATTTTCAAATTTGTCTATTTAATCTAAACATATTATTAACGTAATGTTAAATAATATAAAATATAAAAATATAACATTTTATGGTGATGATGGTTCTCGATTAGACCGGGATTCGCATTATCTGTCGACCGGCACTAACCAGACCACGCCTTTCCTATGCCATCTGGTCTTTGCCCGACCAGGTCTCCCAATGGTTCGTCCTCGACCTCCCGAGCCTAATGGACTCTCGGAAGTGTACTCCAATCGGGTCGAGCCCTGACCGTGTCAATAGGGCCCACACTTGACACCGGACACCCTGGCATACATTAGGGGCATGGGCGTGGCGTGCACCAGCAACAATCGCCATGTCTCTAACATCGTTCTGACACACGTCACCCTAAAGTGTAAGGATGACCCTCTCAAGTGTTCTTACACTGCTCTGATCCTCCAACTAGAGGCTGCCACATGGAGAGGTCACTTACCACTTCCATGCAGGCATACAAGAGGAAAACTCAACCCCTTCGTAGGTACGCAAAACACACAACCCAACAGAAAACCCTAAGACTATTTTCCTCTCCATCGACTTCATCCCTTGGAATCTAACTTGAACACAGGAGGGCTTTTGGCTGCCACCACACCGGTGGGTTTAGTGCAGGAGATCACCGACCAGCTAGCAGGAAGTTCATCCTAGACCAGGAGGCAAGCCACCACGAGTTTGTTGCATCATCAGCTGGCGCCATCTCTGGGAACGACTATCCTCGTGGCGTTTCATGGTCTTGACTAGGTCTGGGATTAACACCCTTTTTGAAGGAAACTCGATAGCCGACACCAACGCAGAAAAGATAGCCGCCTTGGAGAAAATGGTGGCTGACATGATGGCCAGCATGCAACAGTTGGTTCGTCAAAATACAGAGTTGCTCCAACGAGCCCCAGTTCCTCCAGCAAAGATTCCACCACGGCCCAACTCGTCGACAGAAGAACAAGAGGAGCAAGAAGTCGACAAGGATCCATCTATTCCCCCCAATGGCAACGAAAACGGCACTGGAGGACAGGTTGAGGACCCTGTCCTCCGCCGCGAGCCCTACATCAAAGAAGCACAAACGAGCCACGCCATCCCGTCGAGGACAAAGATGGTAGGCGACAAGCCAGAGAACTCCCATGCTTGGGACGAACAACTGAGGGCCATGCAAGCTCAGATGGTAGGGGTTTTGGCCGCTGTGGAAGCCAAAGCTCCAAACATCATGGACACCCTCATTAGCCGAACGGCTTCACCATTCACACAGAAGGTGATGGACTACCCACTCCCCCCGAAGTTCAAAATGCCAACTTTGGACGCGTTTGATGGATCCAAAGACCTGGTGGACCACTTGGAGACGTTCAGGGCGCTCATGCACCTACAGGCAGCGCCGGATGAGATCATGTGCAAAGCTTTCCCTGTCATGTTGAAGGGTTCGGCACAAACCTGGTTCAACAAAATCAAACCGGCGATGGTCTCCACCTTCAAAGAACTTAGCAAGCTCTTTGTGAGTCATTACAGTGGGGCATAGAGGTAAAGGAGGCCTGCGACATACCTGTTGACTGTGAGGTAGAAAAAAGAGGAAACGCTGCGGGAGTACGTGGAGAGATTCAACCAAGAAACTCTGGCCATGGACGATGTGGACGACAAGGTGGCCGTCACAGCGTTCATGAGCAGCCTAAGAAGTGGGAAACTCCTCTTCTCCTTATCGAAGAGGCCGCCCTAAGATATGGCCGAATTGATGCTTCGCGCTCGAAAGCACATGAATGCCGAAGATGCCATAAGCGCCAGGCGAGACAATGATGAGGGGAGCAGCTCGCACGCTGAAAAGAAGAGGTCGGGTGGTACCTCGAATGATGAGGAAAGGGAGACCAAGGCGGGTAAGACCAGTAACCGGGCTAGGAGCCGGGGGGAGGAAAGGCGTGAGCATTACCGTGGCTTAAACCGCACATTCACCCCGCTTATGACAAAGTTGAAGGACGTGTTGATGGAGATCAGGGACGACCTGGACTTGAAATGGCCCGAGCCTCTAAAGACACCCTCGAGCGTGAGGAATAGGAAGAGATATTGCTAGTTCCACGGCGATCATGGCCATGACACGGAGGACTGTATTGACCTGAAGCAACAGATCAAGAATCTGATCAAACGGGGAAGACGCAGTCGCTATGTGGTTGGCCGAGACCGAGCACCGGGGGAACGACGCAGCCCAACAAGGACAAAAATAACCACCCAGCCCATTGGAGAGATAAGGGTCATTGCAGGAGGATTCGCTGGAGGAGGGGAGTCCTCTTCAGCGAGGAAGAAGCACGTTCGAGACATCTGAGCCGAGGCAGAAATAATGCTGGTCAGGGCAGCCAACAAGAAGACGAAGACCGAAGGCCCCGTGATCACCTTCACGGAGGAAGAAGTCGCCGAGCTACACCAACCACACGATGACCCTTTGGTCGTCTCCGCTGTGATCTCCAACTTCAAAACTTGGAGAATCTTAGTCGACAGTGGCAGCTCGGCCAACATCCTATTCCGGGGAGCCTTCGAGAAGATGCAGATCGGCCAAGAAAAGCTGAAGCCAGTCAACTCCAGCATGGTCGGCTTTATAGGAGACCAGGTGGTCCCACTCGAGTCCATCACATTGCCGATGACCCTTGGGGAGGAACCACACCGAACGATGAAGATGGTCCACTTCTTGGTCATGGACTGCCCATCAGCATACAACGCCATTATTGGTAGAACTGCTCTGAACAAATTCAAAGCAGTCACTTCCATATACCATCTCCGGATCAATTTCCCAACCGACACTGGGATGGGATGCGCCAGGGGTGACCAGAAGGTGGCACGAGAATGTTATATGGCTTCCCTGAAAGGGGAACCCAACAAAGAAACCTTGGTCATCGAAGAACTGTAACCAAAAGATGAAGAAGAAGTCAGAAAGGGCGAGCCCACGGAAGAACTGGAAGATGTCCCAGTCGGGACCCAAGGGCAGAACAGAACAGTGAAGATCGGGGCCGCCGCGCCAGAAGCGTTGAAACAGCAGTTGTGGAAGTTCCTGAGGAACAACGTTGATGTGTTCGCCTGGTCTCACGAGGATATGCCTGGTATTGACACGCGAGTAGCAGCTCATTACTTGAACATTGACCCTGAGGCTAGGCCGGTCAAGTAGAAGAGAAGGAACTTTGTGCCAGACAAAAATGACGCAGTTGCTAAGGAAGCAGAGAAGCTAGTGCATGCGAAGTTCATAAGCGAAGTGCATTACACCACTTGGCTCTCCAACGTTGTCATGATAAGAAAGTCCATGGAAAATGGCAAATGTGTTTTGACTTCACCGACTTGAACAAAGCGTGCCCAAAGGACAATTTCCCCCTGCCAACCATCAACCTCCTCGTCGACTCTACCGCAGGGTATGAAATGCTAACTTTTATGGATGCTTTTTCAGGCTATAACCAAATCCGGATAGCCGAGCGCGACCAGGAGCATACAGCCTTCATCACAGACTGTAAGCACTCCATTTTTGCCCGCTCAGCAATCTCCGGCTTGACT
Source organism: Euryodendron excelsum (assembly GCA_033060915.1). Classification (NCBI taxonomy): domain Eukaryota; kingdom Viridiplantae; phylum Streptophyta; class Magnoliopsida; order Ericales; family Pentaphylacaceae; genus Euryodendron; species Euryodendron excelsum. The sequence goes on along the minus strand of CM065397.1, from coordinate 11,727,130 downwards.
GGGCTCACTTTCACACATCACATGAATATTCAGACTCTAACCCGATTTCTAAACTCCAATTTAGTTCAACGGTTGCTTCTCGGGCCCATGTGAAGCAAAATGACCATTTTGCCCTTAGGCATCCGAACGCCCCAAGAACCACACCAGCTCTGGGTATCAAACCAATAATCTCTCAAGAATGCTTCCTATAGTGTTCTTAACCTTCCTTTGGCTTTCTGGATCATTCCGAGTCAATTCCGGCAAACCCGGTGCGAAATGATCGTTTTGCCCCTGGTGGGCCGGTCGCCTTATCCGACCACACCGGCCCTGGGTATAAAACCGGTAGCCTTTGAAAACATTCTAAATAATGTTTCCAAATCTCGAATCTTCTTCCGGAACATTCCGGGTTCGTCCTGTCAGCTTTTCGGCTCGGTTGGCGGTTTTGCCCCTAATGGCCCGGTCAACCCTTCTAACAAATCTTGTCATTTTTTTCAAGTCCTTTGTCTCCGAGACATTATTCTAAGGGTTCCTGTCCCTTTTCGGCTCTCCAAGTCATTCCCAGCCCCTTCAATTCATCACTGAACCTTCTGAAGTCATTTCTAGTGAAGCCTGGCTAAAAATTACATTGTAGTTACTAGTACAGACGCCCAAATCTTCTAAAGATACGTTGCTTGCTGACCTTAAACATTGCCTAAATGGCTGGCGCCATTAGTAGTGGCACCAAGCCAAAAAGTGGCCTGACGCCAGTGTAATTTTTGGCCTGGCGCCAGTGCATTCTTTTGTTTATAAATATAGAGCCTCCTCCAACATGAAAGGGGTTCGCAAACTCAATTTGAAGACCGAAGACAAGCCCTTGAAGACCGAAGTGAAGTGAAGACCGAAGAAAAGCAAGGCATGCAAAGCAAAGCAAAGCGAGACATACGGTAGGTTTCCTCTTTAAGTTTTTGCATTTTCCCCTCTCTCTTCTCCCTCCTAATCCATTTAGATTTTCTTCTATTTTAATCCCCCATCTTCTTCCCCCCTTTCTTTGCATGCTTGAAACAAGGGGATTCCTAGTCCATGTGTAGGATTAGGCTATTGGAGGGTCACCGTGTCAGGGGCTTTCTTTTAGTCTAACTGGAGACCACGTGGGTTCGGCCCCCTTGATTATGTGGTGAAGCCTTAACCTTGTATGTTCATGACCCCAATTTGCATTGTGCATATCATTATCATGCATTCTTTCAAAAATCGTTTTCAACACTTACATTGCACCAAAATCTTTTTTTTCAAAACTTGTCTTTAAAATCACAATCCTATGGTGATTCTAACCTTTCCATGGCTAGGATTGCTTTAGGAAAGTGTTACATTTAAAGTGACCAACATGGTCTATATTTTCAACTCCTTGTTGTTTTCAAAATCGCTTTCTTAAATTGGTTCTAGCCTTCTTATGGTTAGAATCACTTTAGGAAACTGAGATATTTTATATCTTCTAAAAAACTCTCTTTTCAAAAGCCTCTCTAAAACCCTCTTTTTCAACATACTTTCTAAAAACTCTTCTTTCCAAAATTATTTTTTAAAAACTCCCTCCAAAAATCTATTTTTCAAAACTCCCTTTTTAAATTCCTTTCCAAAATGCTCTCCTTAAAATTCACTTTCTAAAAACGCTTTCTAAATCTCTTTTCTAAAAACTCTTTTTAACAATCTTTTTCCAAAAATCTTTTCAAAAACTCTCTTTTCAAAACTCACCTTCTAAAAATTCCTTTCTAGGATTTTTTTCCAAAAATTTTCGTTTTCAAAAACTCATTTTCCAAAAATTCCTTTTATTGGTACCCAAGTCAAGCCCTAGAGCCATAATTAGGAAACCCTAATTTCCTTTCAAAAAAAAAAAAACATGATTTTCAATCTTGCCTCAAAACCTAGGTTTCCAAAACCTCTTGTTTTCTACATCAAAACTATACATATTTCCAAAACCTATTTTCTACGACAAAACTATAGTTTTCCAAATCTAGGGTTTCTAAAAACTTCCCTTTCCAAATCTATGCCAAATCCAATCTTTCCTTTTAGGAAACCAAATCCAATCTCCCATTTAGGAAACTAGATCCAATCCCCCGTTTTTTAGAAACAAAATCAAACTTTCTTTTTTTTTAAAAACCAAATCCAATCCTTTGTTTTAGGAAATAGGAATCTTAACGCTTCTAAATCCAAATCTTTCCTAATTCAACTCCTTCATAATCTTCTCATTTCCTAAATCTTAAGTTTCCAAAACTTGAACATGAAACCTTTTCTAAATTTTAAAACTCAACTTCCACATCTTTCCTAATTCTACCCTTTTTCAAATCTTAACTTTCCAAATCTAAGTTTTCATATCTTTCCTAAACTCAAACTTTTTCTAATCTCAAGATTTTCTAAAACTCAAACTCTAAAACTTTTTAAATCCTAAACTCTCTAAATTTCAAATCTTTCCAAATCCAAAGCTTTCCAAATTCGAAACTTTCTTAAGTTAAAACTTTCTAAACCTAAATCTTTCTAAAATTCTAAACTTTCCTAAACTTTAAATCTTTCTAAATCTAAAACTTTCTAAACTCAAAACTTTCTTACTATCAAAACTTCCCTATTTTAAAATATTCTAAATTCAAATCTTTCGAAAACTTTCTTAAATCGAAACCTTTTCTATTTCAAAACTTTCCTAAATTGAAACTTTCTTAATTCAAAACTTTCCTAAGTTGAAACTTTCCTAAATCGAAACTTTCCTAAAATAAAACTTTCCTAAACCAAAACTTTCCTAAAATGACACCTTCCTAAAATGACACTTTCCTAAAACGGAACTTTTCTAATTCGAACCCTTCCTAAATCCAACATTCCCTAATCTTCCAAGTTCAATATTCAAGTCAATTCTTTTCTAAAATCTTTCCAAGTCAAATCCAATCTTTCTTTTCTAAGTTCCTAAATCTAGGTTTCCTAAAACTAAGTCTTTCAAAACCAATCTTTTCAAATCTTCCAATCAAAGTCCAAATTTCCTACTCTTCTAATTCCAATTCAAATTCCAACTTCAACTCTTTTCTAAATCAACTCTTCTATTTTCAATCGGACTCTTGTCCGAACTACGATTGAACTAATTCCTCCAAAAGGATACGTAGGCAACCCTCATGGGTGCGGTCACCAAGTTTCCAATTCCAAAAATCTATTTCGAAATATCTATTTCCACTTTCTAAAAGTTTCAAATTTCAAATCTATCTTTTCAAATCTCTTTTTAAATCAAATCAATTTCTTTTCAAATCTATTTCCAAATCTATTTTTTAATTCTCTTTCCTTACACTTGCATATCATGTATCATGTCTTTTAAACATTGTTTTTCTAAAGTGGATAAGATTAGACAGTTGTTAGTTGAAGACTCTCATAGGTGAATTCAAGGTAAATAAACATGTAGGTACCGAAAGGGCGGGGTAGGGTGATGGCTTAGTGCGTCTTCCCTACACATAACTAACCTTCGAACCTAGATAACTGTTTTCGAAAGACCAAAACGGAGTTATTTTCCAAAAAGGGCTTAAATGTTTTTCAAAGGTTGCCAAACAACCTGTTTTCTTCAAAACCCTCTCTTGAGGTAGTATTTTCAAAATCATTTTCTCAAAACCCTAAATATAGTCTCCGGATTATTCTTAGTTTTTAAGTGACCTAACACACCTTAATCAAGTTAGGTGGCGACTCCAAATGTTTTCCAGAAGCCCTTTATTCAAATATATTTTCAATTCAAATCTAGTCGCACTCATTCTTCTAAGAGGGTGAGTTCTAACGAGAGAGTACAATGTTTTTCCCGCTTATGTATGTATTCCTCGAGTGCAAAAAATCTGAGCACAACACAGACCGAGGGCTTTATTGCTACAACATCATGACGTTCGAACTAAAGAATGCAAGGGTAACATACCAACGGCTGGTCAACCTCATGTTCAAATCACAGATTGGGTGTAATGTGGAAGTTTATGTAGAAGACATGTTGGTGAAAAGCAAGAAAGCCACCAATCACCTACGGGATCTCGAAAAGACGTTCCAAACACTTCGTAAGTACCGGATGAAGCTCAATCCTACCAAGTGTGCCTTCGGCTTTGCCTTGGGAAAATTCCTAGGCTTTATGGTTTCACAAAGGGGGATTGAAGCGAACCTAGAAAAGATTCAAGCCATCATCAGCATGCAAGCGCCGTGGACAACGAAGGATGTTCAGCGCCTAGCAAGACGTGTTATAGCCCTGAACAGATTCATCTCCTGGTCCACCGACAAGTATCTTCCGTTCTTCAAAATTCTACGCAAGGCGTTCGAGTGGAACGAGGAGTGTGAATTACCCTTCGGTCAACTTAAACAATATCTTAGCTCAGTTCCGTTGCTTAGCCGAATTGTCCCTGGGGAGGAATTATTTCTCCATTTGGCAGTATCGACGACAATGGTGAGCTCAGCTCTTGTCCGAGAAAAATGGGGGATCCAAAAGTCAGCGTACTACACTAGTTGCGCCTTGCGTGGAGCAGAAGAACGGTACCCGAATATGGAACTTATGACCCTCGCGCTGGTGACTGCAGCTCAGCGCTTGAGGCCCTACTTTCAAGCCCATACGATTGTGGTACTCACTGACCAACCCTTGAAGAACATTCTACATAAGCCAGAGACATCAGGACGCTTAGTGAAATGGAACGTTGAACTCAGTCAGTTCGACATCCATTACCGACCCCGACTGGCGATCAAAACGCAGGTTGTTGTGGATTTCATCGCAGAATTCACCAACCTACTCCCTGCCACCCCTGAAGCCGACTTAGCTGATAGCCACTAGGTCCTTAATATCGATGGTTCTTCCACTCACGATTCTGGTGGTGTCGGAATGGTCCTCGTCACCCTAGATGGCTACAAGATGGATTATACTCTCCGCTTCCAGTTCCCTGCCACCAACAATGTTGCTGAATACGAAGCACTCATTGCTGGTCTTAGAATGGCTCGGCGAATAGGGGCCGAATAGATAGTGGTGCGAAGCGACTTTCAATTGGTAATAGAGTAAGTTCAAAGAGAGTATGAGGCCAGAGAAGACAACATGAAGCAATACTTCCAAGTGGCGAGGAGCCTGGCCAGGAGATTCGCAAAGATCCTACTAGAGCTTGTCTCGAAATTGTAGAATGAAGAGGCAAACCGGCTAGCCAGGATTGCCTCATCCAACGAGCTGGACCCGAATGTTCCAAGTGAGAGTCTTGATTTGCCGAGCATTTAGAGCCTGGAAGTCGACCAGATCGAGCCCAAAACCTCTTGGATGACCCAAATCAGGAGTTTCTTGGAGAACCGAACCCTTCCTGAAAATCGGAACGAAGCGAGGTGGATTCAGTACCGTTCGAGCATGTACCTCATACAGAACGGGATTCTTTACAAAAGGGGACACACCATGCCACTGCTCTGCTGTGCCAATGAGGAAGAGGCAGACTATATAATGCGAGAGGTCCATGAAGGGGTGTGTGGGAACCACTCTGGTGGTCAGTCCCTCGCCAAGAAGATACTACGAATGGCCTATTATTGGTCCACCATAAAGAGTTTCGTCAATAAATGTGACAAGTGTCAACAGTTCGCCAACATTTCGAGACTGCCCTCTCAAGAGTTGACCCCGATCCAGACCCCCTGGCTTTTCGCCCAGTGGGGGATCGACAACGTGGGACAGTTGCCACTTGGCAAAGGACAGACGAAGTTCGCGGTGGTGGCGATTGACTGCTTCACAAAGTAGGCGGAGGCAGAGGCCCTACCGACGATCACTGAGGAGAAAATAAAGAAGTTCTTGTGGCAGAATATTATGTGCAGGTTCGGAATCACTAGGGTCATCATCACGGACAACGGGAAACAGTTCGAGGGCAGACAGTTTAACCAACTGTTCACTGACTTGGGAATAAGCCACCATGCTTCGTCCCCTGAGCATCCTCAAGCCAACGGCCAAGTCGAAGTTACCAACAGGTCCCTCTTAAAGATTCTTAAGATGTAGTTGGAGAAGACTAAGGGCTTATGGGCAGAGGAGCTCCTTAACATCCTTTGGGCCTACAGAATGACGGAGAGAGTGTCCACGGGGCAGACACTGTTCTCACTTACCTTTGGCATAGAAGTTGTTATCCCAGTAGAGATTGGCCTTCCCAGCCCCAGAACAGTACAGTTCAACCCCGTGACCAACAGCGAAGCTATGAATATGGACCTAGATCTATTGGAGGAAAGGAGGCTACATACAGCTATGAGAGCGGCGTCGTACCAGTAGAAGATGCGCCAGTGCCACAACTCCAGAGTTCGACTGAAGGACTTCACGACCGGGGACCTTGTCTTGAAGAGAGTCAATCAGTCTACCAAAGATCCTAGAGAGGGCAAGCTCGGACCCAATTGGGAAAGACCTTACGAGGTGGTCAGCAGTACTAGGAAGGGGACGTACAGGTTGAAGAATTCAGAAGGCAAAGAGCTCCCGCACCATTAGCACATAGAGCATCTAAGGAAGTACTACTTTTGAAAGACTCCTAATTGTAATTCTCCAGAATATCAATAAAAGCGATCGTTCGGCAATTGTCTACTTGCGTAGAATCGACATAGGATCTGCCTACTTGCATGAAAATGACACAGAATCTGCTTCGTCCATGTGGCCGAGCAAAGCCAGAGGGTCTTTATGGCAATGGCACAGAATCTGCTCTGTCCATGTGGCCGAGCAGAGCTAGACGACCTTTATGCCATTTCTGCTTGGTCCATGTGGCCGAGCAGAGCCAGACGGCCTTTATGGCAATGGCACAGAATCTGCTCAGTCTGTGTGGCCGAGCAGAGCCAGACAACGTTTATGGCAATGGCACAGAACCTGCTCGGTCCGTGTGGCTGAGTAGAGCCAGACGGCCTTTATGGCAATGGCAAAGGATCTGCTTGGTCCACGTGGCCGAGCATATCTAGACGGTCTTTCAATGGAACAAAATCTACTCGGTCCAAGTAACCGAGGAGGACTGGACGACCTTGTGGCTATGGCGTAGCATGGCATTAGCATAGCACCTGTTCAGCGCGCCGAGTAGAAAATGGCTTAAAAAAGAAAGTCAATCATGCAAAGACGAGAAGAACCCATAAGCACTCTACAAGCCACTCCAATCAAGCATTCAGTAAATGCAACAAACTTGAGGTATAAGAAGAAATTTTCATTAATACTAAGAAGAATACAAAGGGCAAAATGCTGCTTCAAGAAAAAAAAAAAAGGAAAGAAAGAAGGAAGAAAAGGAAAATGACCAGCAAAACAAAACAAGGGGGCTCGGATTGCATTCATGACTAAGTTTGCTAGGCAGCTCATCCCTCCTCCTCGGCAACAGCCCGCTGGGCCTCTTCGCTCTACCCCCCCACAGTGGCCTCCTACCGGGTCTCGATGGTCTGGACTTCTTCAGCCACTTGATCTGCGGCATCTTGATCATCTGTAGGCGGGACTCCATCAAGGGGATCTAGACCCAAGAAGTCCAAGTTGGGATATTTCATGGACGCTTTCTTCCTAGCTACTTCAAAGCCCTGGAGAAAAGTGGGCTCTAGTATGGCCTAGAACTCATCCCTGTCCTTAAATTCCTGAATGGCCTCGGCCCTTGCCTTTGTGAGCTCTTCACCGAAGGCAGCTACGGTCTTCTTCAGCTCGTGCCTTTTGGCCTCCTCGGCCGAGAAGTTCAGCAGCAGCTTGTAAGCCTTCCTTGCGAGCCTTTCGTTGTCGGCATGAACTGACTGGAGCTCTTCCAGAGTAGAATCCCTCTCGGCACTGGCAGTGGAGACGTCGCCCTTTAGGGATTGAACCTCCTAGATGAGCACCGAGCTGGCCGCCTTCTCATCCTGAAGGGCCTTCTCCGAAGTCCTCAGACGGTGGCCCAGGGCCATGACCTTGACAAGAGACTGAAAATCAAACAGTTGGGAGTCAAAAGACTATACACAGGTTGAGGCAGAATGGAATGACAACTGCACAAAGGTGCTCACCTTAAAAAGATCATGGTTCGCGTCCCTAACCAACCGCGAGTTCGGGTGCTTACTCAACCTCGTGATGTCCGAGGGCTTTATCGCATCAGCCGCCCTCTCCCATGCCACGTCCGAGCTGTCCAGAACATTGGTCGGGGCAGAAGCAGCCGAACAGACGCCGGCCTGGGAGTCTGTCGGCACGACTGCACCGTGCCTCGGCTGAGATCCCTCCAAATACCCTAGAGGGGGCTTAACGACCATAGAGACTTAGCCCTTCCCTTTCTGGGGGGACGCCTTCTTAGGAGGAGGAAAGGGGAGCTCTTTCTCTGCGTCAGTAGCCTCGGCGGTCTTCTAGCGCTTGGATCTTGAGGCGTCTGCCGCCGCCGCCTCTTCCTGGCCAAGTATTTGATGTCGAAACTCATCGCCGCCAACTTGGAAGTTGGCTGAGGTGCTTGGGGATCGGACGGGGCCACTGCAGGATAGGCCTAACCAACAATAGGAAACTGGCGATCTGCAGAGAGAAGTCACAAAATTAAGACAAGGATTAACATAACGAAAACAAAAATCTACTCATTCCTCTCACGTTCTGCGGCCAAGGCCTTTCTAGTCGGTTTGGGCCCCAAGAGATACTGGGTGATCGCCTCGACAGCCACCAGGCCTTTCGCGGTCCGAAACTCGTACTCTTGGATGTTCTCTATAGCTGCCTTGTGCTCTGCAGACAGAAAGGACTTAACCCGACTTGACACCCATAGGACACCTAAGTCAGAACGGACGACACATGAAATAAACAAAACACGGAAGACTCAGGAAAAAGAGCATACCCTTCTTACTCGGGTAACCCCATTGCCTGGGGATCCAAGCAGAGAAGTCTGTCTCCTAGGGGCAGAACTCCCAACCCTCTCCGCTAATGAAGAAGAACCGGTCCTTCCAGTTTTTATGTGAAGACGGAAGCTCGCTAATCAGATCAAGCCCCGTCGACAGACCTGAAAAGTACTAATAGCCCTTCTCACGCTTGGCTAGCCTGTAACAATATGAGAATTCCTCTGGCGTTACGTCCCTTTCATGGACGATCTGCCAGAGGATCATACAGCCCACCATGATCTGCCAGGCATTTGCGTGAGCTATTCGAGAGAGAGGCGTAACCTCTGCAGAATTTCTCTAACTGGCCGAGGAAACGACACGCGAAGACCGCCAACCAGTGCACTCTCAAAGATCATTATCTCCCCCTCTTTGGCCACGCATGCCCAATTCTTAGGGTTGGGAACCCTACACTTTACCCCTTTCGGGATCTGGTACACCCGCCAAAGGGTAATGACTTTCTCCCTATCAAGAGAGGAGGAAATCCCCACCGCTTCATACTCAAGGTCATCCTCTTCCTCCCCTTCTCTGGGCCCGACCTCCTAAGCTCAGGTAGCAACCTCAGTGGGTTGATCCCGTCCTTCCTCGACACCAGAGTGGTGGCCCCAGCCTCTCCTGATTCTGGAATTTCCTAAAACCCCCCGGAGTTCTCCACAGAGGCCTCCTCCTGGGTTCGATGCCTCACGACTTGATACCCGTTAGAACCGATCTCTTCTTAGTCCGAGCTAACCCCCTTCGGGTACGACATTGTGCCCAAGGGCCTACAACCCTCAATCTTATCAAACATCGGCTTGAACAATTCATACAAGTCCCCAAGGATGGATTCTAAGAATTCCGGCCTATCAATAAACCTCGAAAAGGTCGAGAATCTAGCCCCTTCCCTCAAATACCAACACACAACGGGTAATCAACCAGTACATGTAACCAAGGAATGAGTCTTACCACGATTCGAAGTGCCGACAACGAGTTCCGACAAAAGCCGGCGGCGCGACGCGAAGACTGGTGCCCCTTCGACTGGCCGGAGACGACAGAGATGAGGGTGGGGACGACGAAGGAGGTTTTTCTCTCTCTCTGCGGATTTGGCAAAAAGTTGTAAGGGCAAAATGGGGGCAACCGCCTCATAAAACTCCCCCTTTGTCTTTGAAATCAACGGCCAAGATGGCCTGCTGTGATGGGACGCCAACATCTGGGATATGACGCGTCCTTTCAGCTACTGATGACTAACCCCCCAACTGCCACGTGGCGACAGGTGAAGTTACATGAAAGCACCCGTCATCATTACGCTGTCCTCGCCATAAATGCGCTTTGTGTTTCGTGGTCGGGTTGCCTTGTGGAATTCCTTTGGCCTCGAACAGATGGCCAGATGAATTGGTGGCATCTGGTGATGATGGTTTCCTGACCAGACCGGGATTCGCATTATCTACCGACCGGCACCGACCAGACCACGCCTTTCCCATGCCATCTGGTCTTTGCTCGACCAGGTCTCCCAACGGTTCGTCCTCGACCTCCCAAGCAGAATGGACTCTCAGAAGTGTACTCCAATCGGGTTGGCCCCCGACCATGTCAATAGGGCCCACACCTGACACTGGACACCTTAGCATACATTAGGAGCGTGGGCGTGGCGTGTACCAGCAACAATCGCCATGCCTCTGATACCGTTCTGACACACACCACCTTGGAGTGTAGGGATGACCCTTTCAAGTGTTCTGACACCGCTCTGATCCTCCAACTAGAGGCTGCCACGTGGAGAGGCCACCTACCACTTCCATGCAGGCATACAAGGGGAAAACTCAACCCCTTCGCAAGTTTGCAAAACACACAACCCAATAGGAAACCCTAAGACTATTTTCCTCTCCATCGACTTCATCCTTTGGAATCTAACTTGAACACTAGAGGATCTTTGGCTGCCACCACACCGGTGGGTTTAGTGCAAGAGATTACCGACCAGCTAGCAGGGAGTTCATCTTAGACCAGGGGTAAGCCACCACGAGTTTGCTGCATCATCATTTTATATTAATTTTAGGCCAAATCAAGCTTCAAACTTAATAAACCTATCCATTAAACTAATGGAACTAAAAAAAATTTCTAACCCTGTAAATAATAAGGCGGCCAAGCGAGGCATGTGGTCACCTCTAATCCAAGGATAATACCTTTTTTCCATATGATGGAGCAGAGTTTGCTGGAGTGGTTGATACGGTTTTGGTGACCGTAGGATTATCAGTGGGGCAGGGTGAGTTGACGGTGGAGGATTTTTCCAAAATTATAGGGTGATTTTTTTTGACTAAATTCTATCCTATAATGGGAAGTTGGAATCCATGGAATTAGGACCTAAATGTCTTCTTGAGTGGGTATCTAGTGTGAATAATACTCAGGTAAGGTGCGCATACAGTTGCACCCTCTACGGCCTGTTTGAAGCAACTTGAGTGAGGAAAATTTTCTTTCTTTTCTAAATTCTACCTAACAGGAAAAGAGAAGAAAAATATAAAAAAGCAAACACTCTCCCTTTCTCTGTCTCTCTCTTTATTTTTTTCTTCTTTATCTCTTTCTCTTCTCTCACCCAAATTCCAAACAGGCTGCTAGTGTCTTTCCCTAATTAATCCATTCACCAAGCGATAGTGGGAGCACTGGTGCGTAATCTATAAAATATTTTGAAAGGGATGGGATTTTTAACACTAAAATATACATATTAATATATTTAAAAATAAACATAGATATATTTATTTAAATATATTTAAAAATTTTAAGCAAATCATCAAGTTTTTCAAAGAATACCTAAATTTATAGTATTTAAGGTGAATAAAAGAGACGCTAATTACCATAGTTATTCTTTACTTTAATCACATAAGATTTTACACAAAATCCTAATAAAAGACGTATTATTGTATATAATATAACAATATATGTGTCAATCAATTATCTGTCCAAATTAAGATTAGATTCAAGAATTTAACGATATTAGTTTGAAGATTTGACAAGATTTTGCTTCAAGTTCATTAGATTGAAAATTGGAGCGCCAGACGTCCAACTAGTTGGAAGGATTAAATTATTTAGTTTTTCAATAGAGTTACGTTAAAATAAAAAATAATCAAATGTCATAATCGCACTTTACTTTCTTTGGGTGCTATCATTATTATGTTATATATATTGTAGTAAATTAGTGGCACCTTTACAGTGGAAAATAGATGTCATACATACTTGCATGTTAAACAATTACAAAGTTGTTATATAAACTACATCAATAAGATCATGACATGATACTGAGCTATCGTAGTGACTGAAATATGAATTGTTTTTTTGTCTCCAATGATTGAAAATTTTTATTATCATGTTGTAATGACGTGTTTATTTAAAGAATGTATCAACAGAGGCGCTTATATATCTAGTGATTGAATATTGTGGTAAGTGAATATCTCGTAACTATTTATATTCAGAGTCATGTGATATTTCATTTATAAAATTAATTTATTGACTATATTACCCTTCTTCGAATAAAACCTAGCCTATTTTCAAATTGTTTTGAGATAAATTATACTTTACCTTGCGGGATTAGGCCCAAAAGTGCTCTAAAATTTTATGTATTAATTTTCTAAAAGGATAGCATTTTTCGTAATACTATAAAGGCTCTAAATAGTATAACCCACGAATTCGAGAAACCTAAGCTTTGAATTAATCACACAACACCTTGATATTTCATTTTTTTTCTTTTTTGGGTAAGGGAGATCCTTGATTTTGACCACCCAAAAAAATCATATCATGCTATTTCATCACATATTCATAATAGATGAATGCTATATAGTCAAAAAATTCATATAAAATTTTTTTTTTCTAGTATGATATGGTTGAATGAGAGTCGTTCACTTAAAACAAAACATTCATCATGATAACTCTAAATTGAAAAGTAACAATGTTATATTATTCTGATAAAATTTTTTGTAAAATAAATTTTTTAGAAGAATTGGATTTTTCTACATAATATTGGTTGACAAGATAATTGAGCACAAAATTTGTAATTTTGGGGTGTGCTACGTATGCAAGTCATGAGCCACTCCTGTGCATGGTTGGGACTGGATATGCCATGATAGATACATCATAACTTGAAAAATTGTCCGAAGGCCTGTAATTTTCAAGGTTGTGCTTGATGAACTGGGGGGGCCTTGGTCTTGGAGCTAAGGGTCCATTTAGTAAGTTTTTTTCCCTAATTTTTTTGTAGTTTATAAGTCAAAAAGTATTTTTTTTTACTTTTTTGCTTGTTTTTGTTTTTTTATTTATCTGTAGCTTATAAAAGGAAAAAAACAACAAAATTTTAACTTTTTTTTCTTATAAACTAAAAAAAACAAGACTAAAAAAGTTAAAACAAAACTGTACTAAACGACCTTAAATGACAGTGTTCTTTGATGGCAAAAGGTCCCCATCTAGGATTGCTATGTTGGATTTGAACTTGTGTGTAAAGAGAAGGATTTAATTAAGTTATGACCGTGGCATGGATTGAATAGCCGCTTAGTTTCACCTTTTGATTCTTTGAGAATTCGAGATTGGTAACATTGTTCCTATTTGCTCTTCCCTCTCTCTAGTTTGTGTATGTGCACACGTGTATGAGAGAGAAAGAGAGGAAGAATAGTCAAATGTACGGAAGTTAAAAATCATAACGTAAGTAATACCTCGAAAACAAGAATTCCTTTACTTGACATATGTATTTTTCAAATATAATTATGTCACTAGTGTAGGATTTAGCTTATTTTTCAAATTTAATTCTGCCACAAGAATGGATTTGAGCTTATTTCAACAAAACATGTAAAATGTGATTAGCATTCACACTTATTTTAAATAGCGTGATTAATGCTATCTTGTGGAAGAATTAAATTCAAAAAATACTAACCAACTAGGACTAGTCTAGTTGGCAAGGATCTTAACTTTTCTTAATGAGGTCAACAGTTCGATTCCCACTCCCCACATCCCCTCCCTAGCTTAGGCCCCTCCCCTTTGCAATCCATTTTGATGTACCAAAAAATAAATTAAAAAAATTAAAAAAATACTTCTCTCACATAAACAAGCCTACAAACAAGGTGCTATCAAAGACTGTTTCCTTGGGAGAATTACACTTAAAGGCCAACATAAAAAAAAACCATAAAGTATATTTAAAAAAATTAGCTTCTGATAGACCTTCTCTAAGCTTAGGCCCTTTGTGGGTTCAACTTCAAAATGAAACCCCAATGATGCTGGAAACTTATATCATGACTTGGCCCAACAATGCATAGGCTAGGTACTGTGTTTTAATGGGCTTTTCAATGGGCTATAAGTTAGTATCAAGAAGCCTTAATTAGCTTCCGGAATTTGAAAGGACTTTCAACAATGATTTGTTTGGCGAAGCTTTTTGTAGGTAGAAGTCCTTCATCAGAGAAGAACTTTATTAGAAGGACTTTTAAGAGAAGAAAAACGTTTGGTAAATTTTTATTTTAAAAGACATTTGATATCAAGATATAGGAGAGAGAAAATGTGTGTGAAAGAGACCTGCTAGTTGAAGCATTCATGCCGATATTTATTTTTGGCAATTTTTTTTATATTCCTAAAGAGTCTGTATTAAGACAATCTGTTATTTTGAATATACAAATGTTGTGATTGTAAATAAAATAAAAAAATAAGGGCAAAATACATAAAAGAAGCATTTTATGAGGACAAGACAGCCACAAGATAAGTATTTTTCCAGACTTTCCGAGAAGTCATTTCAAAAGTTACTTTGGCTAGTTTATCTTGAATGGACTTCTTTTAGAAGCCTTTCATATAAGTTCACCAAACATCTCAATTTTTTTTAAAAGTTCTTTTAGGTTTGGAAGTCCTTTCGAAAAGCTCTCCCGAGCTTCTCACAAACTCCTTCACTAAAAAGCCTTTTAAAAAAACATTTATGTTTAGAAAACCATTTTTCTGGCAATGCTTTTGTACAACTTTTTTTTTGTGAAGTTTCAAAAGGTATTTACTAGTAAGAGATTGTTTGGAACTTGGGGGAAGGAGAGGGGAGGGAAGGGAAAATGGAGAGAATGGGAAAGAAAAAATGAGAAAATTTTAAAATCACTGTCTCTCTTTCTCTCTCTTCTTGCCTTTCATTTTTCTTTTATTGATGATGAGTAGATTGTTGGAAAGTTATCAACAATAAGAGATTTATCTGAATGCGATAAAAGGAGTTGATACTGAGGAACAAGAAGAGGGGGATCCTGGCCTATTGATATCTTTACTCCTAATCTTTTTTTGTTTGTTATGAATTTTCTCAAGTTATATTTGTGAATACTACCGTCTACAACAAACCAGGACAAAGCAGTCATAAAACAATAAATAATAGGGATAAGATTGGATTTAGAATATTTTATTTTGAGAGGTATCCAGCTTCCTCAACGTTGATTTAGGGAGCTACCCCAACTCTCTTCTGGAAAAATGGGCTTCTAGGACAAGCCACTTCCTTCAAAAGCCCATTTCCATCCACAAGCCGAATATAGAAAGGCTTTCTAGGGCCATGAAACTCGTTTCAATAGCCCACCAAAGGCTACCTAAGTTAGTTGGCCCTTTTAAGAGGAAGAGCTTTAAAAGTGTGCTTTGTAGTCTGTCCATTAGGGGCTAGGGCATGAACAAGAAGGGGGGAAAAAAACTAAAAAGAAAGAAAATTAGGTGATCAATTAAGTTGTGCCACTGCCTCAGATGGGAGAACAGTGAAGTGCAAATCAAGACTCGAATTTAACCAACTGGGTCAAAGCTCTTCTCATTTATTTGGGAGGTTAAGAGATTCATATTTTCACAGGTAAAAATGCTCAATTCTTGACTTTAAAAAATTGTGTAAAAATTTCACTCAAATTTCGTCAATTAAGGAGCCTAAAGTAGTAGTGTAATGTTTGTGCAATGTCGACAGTACTAGAATTCTAATCATTTACATTGTATAAAACATTCTTGGGATAAACTGCTATAGCAATGTGAATCACTTTGAGTGCAGTTGTGTACTTAGGTAATTTGCGTCTTACTCGAGACTGGTGTATTCAGGTATTTGCCAGCCTCTAGAGGAGTTCACTCACTAAAGGTGGTTTGAAGGGTCTTGCCTTAGACAAGTTCTACTAAATCATCCACCCAAAAAAAAAAAAAATAGACTACTTCAAATGAAAGTAGAGGGTCACCTAAGGGCAAGCAACTAAGCAATTAAATATTATTTCATGTGACTGTCATACGGCGTAATGGCCATTCAAATTTTAAAATTTAAGATGAGTTCTACAAAGATTCACAAAAATACTTAAATCACAGTGTTGTCACATGGGTGGGTGTTAAAACAATGGTATATCACAAGCCAGAGGTTGTGTGATCTCATGAGCCCATGACCTTGTGACACTGACCATTTGAAATTGGACTACCAGAGGTTGGCATCATTGGGTCAATAATGAAGGCAGATATGTGGGTGATGGTATTAGCTGTATCACACTTGAGGGTTTCTTATTTTGGGAACCCTAGGCCTATAGTAGAATATGATGAGGATTGGGCAGGGTCCCAAACCTAAAGACAAAAGGACTAACAATAGGACCCATGTCCTCCAACAACAGCAATGTAGATATTGCAGTGACAATGACTATCCTTTTACCTTTTGGGTGGAAGGGACAATTACTTTGTGGTTGGGCTGTCATGTTCTCCTCATGAGTCCAGAATATGGCATTAATGCTGAATTTTCTCTGGTACTTTGGAGTACTTTCTCAGCTCTTGGATAAAATAAAATAAAAAACTTCAACTAGCGGATGGAAATTGTTAAAACAAATTGAAGTGTTTTGGTGAAAAATCAATTAGCAAAAATATGATTCATCATTAGCACTAATGTGAACTACCACAAATGTGACTTGTAGTTACTACAATGGGGTCACATTCTACATGTCACATTTTGAGGTAACTGCTATTACATTGAACAATAACGTAACTATGTTCAGTCCAAGTAGTAATTACAGTCAATCTAAATGTGATAACTGTTATTACATTAAGCAATACTGTAACTATGTTCAGTCCAAGTAGTAATTATGGTCAGTCTAAGTGGGGTAAATACCCTTAAGGTACGGCAAATTTCGAGTTCCATAGCCATTCTCTTAATACAATGATTTTTCTCCCTCAGATGAAACAATGATTAAATGCTGAAATTACCAATGTAAGAATAGCTTAATCAGTTCAACCATTGCTTCTTGTGTTTGATTACACCGAAGTCATATCCATGTCTCTCTTAATTCTTAGTTTATGGCCATTTGGGCCCCTCTTTTGTAATTACCCTAGCTAGATCTCAAAAGGTCAGCATTAAGGGCATGTTTGGTAGGGCTTTTTGGCCTAATTTTTTTTAACTTATAAGTAAAAAAGTTAATTTTTTTTGACTTTTTTGCTTTTTGTTTTTTACTTTTTTGTTTATCTTTAGGTTATAAAAATAAAAAAGTAAAAAATTTCTACCTTTTTTTATTTATAAATAAAAAAAATAAAACCCAAAAAATTAAAAAAAAAGTTGTATCGAACGGGCCTACAGCACAAAAAAAGCTCCATTTAGTTAACCTAGTGTCACAATAAATTAGTCTGCCTGATTTCAGCCAACAATGAAGGGAAGAGGACTTCTAACTTCTAAGTAATTAGAAAGACTTCCAAGTAATTGATCTTGTATCCTTAAATTTTGCAATTGTGCACAGAGAGAGAGAGAGAGAGAGGGGACAAAAATTGATTGGCACAAATTAATTCTTGCCAAGTGAGACTTCGCAAGAAATCAGCCAACCCACTGAAATGTCGAAAAAGCCACCCAACACAGAAAAGAAAATTAAATATGTAATTTTTCACCATTTTATTATATGTTTAATTAATTAGATGCTAATTTTGGTACAATTTCACTTCAATTTCGAAGCATAATCTCCAAAAATGCACACATAACAAAACCTACACGCATTCAATAAGGTACAATGCTCGGGATGGTCGGTCCAGACCAAGGATTAAGTACCATCTTTAGAAGTACAATGATTTGAAGAACTTGATTAGGTGACAAGAATCATAGCTTACGGAAAGGCTAAATGATAACCTTTAATTAATGGTTGTATGCGACGGATTTTGATTTTAAGTCATTTTCATCTGTATAACATATAAAATAAAGTTTCTAACGCACCATTTCAATGATTTAGTCCCCTTATTGAGTTAATTCAGTTGTCATTGCACAATCCACTTGTATCTAGCCGGCCCAACTACAAACACATACACACACTCCCTCTCTGTATCATATACACTATAGGGTGGGCCCAAGTGATGTGTGTATAACTCTCTTAAATTTTTAGTAGTCTGGAGGAATTACTGAGATAAAAACAAGAACGTAGAGAAATGTGAAAATTTTGGCATGCTACAGTACAGGTGATGTGTGTGTAACTCTTTTAAATTTTCAGTAGTCTGGAGCAATTACTGAAATAAAAACGTAGAGAAGTGTGAAAATTTTGGCATGTCTAATTTGCCCCTGTAGTTTTGGAAGAGGATAGGTTTTTTTGATTGTTTCTACTGCAATAAATTGCTCTGTAAAAGATAATTTTGTAAATTTTACTAATTTAAATAGCATTACACAACTTTCAACAAAGTCAGACATGAATTGGAGTTCTTGCATTGTATATACTAGAGGGGCCACGCTTGTTGTGTGTATAATATTTAATTATTATCAGATATGGTAGTTGTCGTAATAAATTGAATCAAATAATAGCCTTCGTGATCAATGATAGACAAAATTTAAAATTTATAAATAATTGTAATAGTTCTCTTGAGGACTGCCGTTACCCAACCTTAAAAATAACAATTGAAGTTAGCTCTTTATATATTAGAATAGGCTAGCGGGTGGGCATTATTTATAATAGATTATGGCTTTATGAGAGAGAGTGGGCATTATATATAATGGATTATGGCTTTAAGAGAGAGAGAGAGAGAGAGTAGACTCATTGGTCTTGCATTAGTCTTCTTTAATCACAATTTGGTGACGGTCTGCTGCCTCTGCATGGTTGATATAGTGGTGATTGCTCTGACGTAAGCTGCACATGGGGTTAGCATATCACTTTCGGCTATACATATATAAATACATGTACACAACTACGCAAATGTTTCTCTATACGTACACATAGACTTGTAATAGAAATCAAAAACATTTTCAGACTCATTTACTGTTTATAGATATGTTTCACCATCACGTACCATTTCATTTTCGAAAATGTTTCTCAAATTACCATTATATCCACCCTTCCTACTAAAATAAGTCCTGCATGCCCTTGAAAGCACACCCAAAAGTGAAGATTCTTGGGACATTCATGCATGATAAATTATTCAGTGCTCTTAAAGTGTCACTTGACTTTCCTTCTCTACTCCTATGGGGATGGATCCCTCACTTACTAGGTGAGTTTTTGACCCACCTAACAGAAATGTTCCGTGATAAAATAAGAATGACATGACACTCCAAAAACATCGAACAATTTTTTTCCATACAAGCATGCATTGAGAGAGAGAGAGAGAGAGAGAGAGTAAGTATCATGTTGACATAAATAACTCAATGAATATATTATAAGGTTTTTTTCCTCTGAAATATCATTAATGAAGGGGTTAGTGCCTATTCCAGCACCAACTTTTTCTTTTTTTTTTTTAAGATAAAAAGCCAAGCCACTTAACGATTCATTAGAAAACCACTGCAATAATTGTACACGCTTCGTGATACAAATGGAAGAGAGATGATACACAATTGTGACCGCCATGTTATGACGTGACATCAGATAATGCTATACATCGCGAAATGAAATTTCCCAGCAACTTCGCCGCTCATGAGTTTCAATGTTCACCTTAATTGTGATCCTATTCCTCCTCAAGGGACTAAGAATCTCAATTCATTAAGGGAAATTATATGTGTATATACATATATATATATATATATATATAAGGCAATGAACCACATTATTGTCGATTGCAAAGCATTTGTGTGTTACAGTTGGAACAAAAATACACCAGGAAGTTTTCCATTTGAACCATCACTAACCCCTAATTCTTGTTTAAGAGTCAGCCCTTAAGACGGTCCCCTCCAATGAACACTAAATTAAAATCTCTTTCCTCTTTTTGAAATGTGTCAACGCGAAGACTGGCAAGGATTTGTGCATCTTTCAAAAGCATGATCTCTCTCTCTCTCTCTACAGATACACATATACAAACAGACAGACATGGTTGCATGAGCTTTAGCTCATAGTAGCAGGCCATAGACAACAAAGAGAAGGTGAGAAGCACAAATTTTGCATCCTAATGAACCTAAGCTTATAGATTTGTCATCTAACTAATGAATAACTATAAAGTTTAATATTTATAACACTTATATCACAGATTAAGAGAGAGAGAGAGAGATAAATAAAACTAGCTAAACGAACAAAAGCCCCACTACTGAAATGTTGCTATATACTGTTTGGCTGTTCATTTCAAATAAAGGGCGATCATAATGAGAAAAAGACTATAAAGGGAAGAAAAACACAAAAACACAAACAGCTCTCCAAAGTCTAATCGACTCACTCTCCGATTTTGAACAATACTAGACGTTCTTAAAGAGTGACTCATCAGAGCCACTCATCAAGCTCATGTGGGCCCCAACTGAGGACTCTTGTCAGCCACTCATCATCAGCCTCCTTACCATCACGTCCCTCCATTTTCTCACCCAAAACCGTCCCACCTTCCGCAAAACAACCGCCTCTCTCCTCCACCACCCACGACCCATTTCCGGCAACCACCGGAAAACCCATGTCTCCGCCGGCGAACTGCAAGGTGGGTCCCACAAAACAGGACGACCCTCCTCCACCACTACTTCCACCACCACCCACCTCAATCCCCGCCATCACTGTCGACGAAGAGCCAGAAAACGACGGCCCACAGCTCTCTTTGTCACCTCCGGCAACGAAAAATGACGACGACAGCCCCAGCAAAGCATCCGGAGACGACAACGGCTTTGTATCACTTTGACAACAGCTAATCTCCTTCCAAAGCTCCTGCATTACCTCCTCCACCAACTCTTCCTTTATATCCGGCCAGAACTCCCAGCCATCTTCGTCATCAGATACAGCCAGAAATGCACGCAGCTCTTCGGTGATGTCGCCGTAGCAGTCAGATTCCGGCGCCTTCCCACTATATTCCATGATTTCCGTGCTGAAGTCTAGAGGGAGAGAGAGAGAGAGTCAGAGGGACGTGAACGTATATATATATAGGTGTGAAAAAAGAGTGCCATATCGGCACAAATGATTGCCACGTAAGCAAAATATTTAGACTAGATGATTTGGCAGCTTACTGGAGCAAAATTATTGTATAGGATAATTTCTCCGAAACAGACAAAACTTTTGTCTGAGTCTAAGGTAAGTGTGAAAATGTTACCGTGTTGCTACAGACTATACCCCACATAACAACTGACCGTTAAATCATTCAATTATCCCATCCTACGAACCAATTAATGTTTGCGGTCATGATTTGTGAATAGGATACTGTTTTGTTAACTTTTTATGAATTTTTTGAGTCTCACATTATAATATTTAAATTTTAGTAACAATAATTAATATTGTCATACCCCATAATTTAAGTTCGGCATTTCTTAACATAAACACGTGACACTGTTATATGGAGACGACTATTTTAGAGATTATATTTATATTTCAGCCCTTTGATTTTGTACAAAAAAAATTTGATGGTCATAATTTTTTTTTCAGTGTTTGTTCGGAAACTTATTTGAAAGGTCAAATAGTTAATCTTAGAATCAAATAATTTTTTTTTTTTTCTGTTAAGAGTAATGCAACTAGACAAAATCTATAAAATGATAGATTCTGATTTTTGGAAATAAAGTAAAAGGAAATTGAGTAGGGGTATAACATCGCCTCGAGAAATGTAACTCTGATAACCTACTAAAAGTTTCAGAGATTATTGGCTGAGCTCGAGTCCCTAGGAATGACTGATAGTCTTAAACTCACATGTAATCTAGACGGGTGGACCAAAAGGGGTCAGGTCTACGACAAAAAACAATTTTCATTGGATATAAAATTAAATTTTAAGTCTGCTCAAAATATAAAAGGTAAATTACATTGATCATCGTTGAAGTTTATAAAAATTAAGATAGTACTCTTTATATTTTGACAATTGCACTATCCTTCCTTACTTTAAGAACATTGTAACATATTTTCCCTTACACTTAACTGTCAATCGACGAGGTTGAGCAAAGGAATAAACTTACTTTTTTGCCTTTACTAATACTCTTAATTTTTTTTTAAATGTCACAAATCACTACCATCACCACCACCATCTCAAGCCACCAATGACCCTATACCCTCAATTCTCTTCCACTACCCCTTCCTCTCACTCCTCCATTCTCCTCTTTCACTGTCACAGGAATAAGGTTCAACATTTACGCCTCACCTCAATTCTCTATATCAAGACCAAAAACAGGAGCTTTTCAATCTCATCAATGTAGGCAGAGAAGGAGGGGACAAGAATAACGTAGAGTGGCTAATTGCTCCAATCCCTCACAGCATTTCGTCGTAATTCAAGAGTTTGTGGTTTGATCGAAACCCATTTCAAAGAAAACGAAATTGATGCTAGTCTAGGAGAAGAGAAAATATTCAGCACAATGGTGGTCGGGAAGAGGATGGGTGGAGGTGGGTGGAGAGGGAGGGGACACGATCCCGTTCGTTAATGGCAATTGTAAAATCTTACCTGTGTTCGTCAATCGCAAAATTCATAGACCAATTTCCCTATTTTATTGTGCATATATATACACACAGTTGTATGTATACATGAATGAATATATGCCACAATTTTCCCAAAAATGAAAGTGATAAAGCAATGGCTACCACTCAAATCCCCAAATGGCCACATGGCACTGGCTACCACTTAAAGCACCAAACAACATCACACCATTACTAATTGAAAATAGGAAGTATAGATACGCTATATTTTTACCTATAAACAAATCAAATGTATGGGTTATGGTTATAGTTATTGATTTCGGTGGTTATAGTTTTTGATCAAGTACTGTGATGGATTTTGCTGGTGGCCATAGAGAGGGGTGGGTTGTTGCGAAGAATCAGAGAAAAGAAATGAGATGGCTAATGGTGTGGTAGTGGTTTGTCGGTGATGGGGGACCTATGGGTTTGGTCAATAGCGGTCGTGAATGGCGGATACATGTGGTTGGGTGGTCCGATGAGATTTGGTAGTGACGGTGGTGGCTAGAGGTGATGGGTGAGGAAGAGGTGATGCCAATGGTGGTGGACGATAGTTGGGGCGTAGCTGATGAGGTTAGGGAAGAGGGGGAGAGAGACTCTGCAGATGGGTGAGGACAGAAAAAATAAAAAATAAAATTTTATTTTAGATTTTTATTAATTGTTATTAAATAGAGTAAAATAGATTGGTGACATAATCTGATTAGTAAATAAATTTATTAGCTTGATTATTAATAGCCCTCTCCATTTGAATGACATTTGGTATGTGTAAAATAGGAATTTTAAAAAATAATTGTATGACATCAGCGTTTTCCGTTGCTCTTGCTAACGTTAGCTTGACAAAAGGGGCATATGTTACAATGTTCTTAAAGCAAGGGATGACAATGTAATTGTCAAAATGCGATAAGCACTATCTTGATTTTCTATAAACCTTAAGGGTGGTCAGTGTAATTTACCCAAATATAAATTATAAGTCCAAGCCTACTTATTTAACTTCTATTATTTTAATAAATAATTTTTATTTTTTTAAAAAATATTAAATAACCTAAAATTTCATTACATAAATATATTAAAATATATAAATATACTATTTTACATATTTTTCTAGTTGGGACGGGTTTAAATAAAATGCTCAAGTTTGCCCATTAATAAAATTAAATCTAAATTTTTTTTTAAACTCTATAAATAATGGACAGACTTAGAGAGCCATCGTGCTCATTACCACCCTTATCTATAGGTGACCATAACAGAATCAATCATTGTCTAGAATATAAACAGATTAACCTGAGTTTAGAATTTTTCTTGGGTACCTGGGAGGGTTTTTAAGGTATCTAGCTATACCCTACAATCTTGGCTCTTTGATCAAAAACTTAAAAAAGATAAACCATTGAATGAAAATCTTTAAACAAATTAAGGTGTTTTGGTATAAGAAAAAAAAGTTATTACAAATATAACTTGTAGTTACTACAAAGGTGACTCATAGTTATCACAATATAGTCACATTGTGAGATAACATTAAGCGGTAAATGTGATCAGTCTAAGTGATAACTACAATGTTCAAGTGGTAAATACATACGGTACCTTTGAGGTACCATATAGTTTATTTGACTGAAACAGCAGTTCCACTTGGATTGTAAATTTGAAATATGCATAATTTTATGAAAAATCATTCCAACTCTATCATGACTTCTTGTTGTGTAAAAAAAGTCCACTCTAATACATAATCTAAACCAATGAAATAAGGACACTTAAGTGTGTATACAAAATATAAATATATTTGGCCATAAGGGATTAAATTCCTTGTGAATACTCTACTTTCAGTATGGATGGCCAATTGTTGATTGGACCGCGGAGGAATTAATCAAAATACACACAAATTAATTAAAGTGTGCACAAATTGACAAAAATACCTTGACGGCTAAACTAATATATATATATATATATGTGTGTGTGTATATATAAATATGAAATCGGTTCTTAAATTACTTCGAGTTACTTAGAGCATAACCCGATAACACAACCAACTTAATGATTTCTATTTGTAGACCCAAAACCTAATGATAATAATGTAGTCACTAGTTTGACGAAAGTGCCCTTAACTCAGCTGTTTTTCATTATAGTGCGAGTTACAGATTTTTGTACTAGCTATTAGTGGGCACTACTTTAATTGTAACATGGAATTGGTAAAAGGGTACTCTCTGAGAAAATGACATTTCATTTACCTCTTTTCTATTTTCTTGGTAAGAGTGAGTCTGGGGGTTGGTTGTGAGTCGTAAGTTGTAACTGCGCTATCCTAAAATCCTACTAAAATATTTAGTGAGGAAATTTTTATAATTAAAAGTCTTTAAAATTAATATTTTATTTTTAAGTAAAAAGCATCTCTAGAACAGTCACAATTGTAGATTAAACGCTAGCTGATGACCACGTGTTACTAGTTGTCTCCAGTCTTACCTATCCCAACATCCTCAATAAATGGATATTTTCAGGAGTGAATTCATAATTTTTGTTTAGTAGGAGCAAAATTTACATAGAAGTGTACACGAAATTATTTTTTAATTGATAAAATCTATTTTCTTTGATAAGAAAAGAAATAATTAAATTAAAGATGCCAAAAAATGGGATACCGTCTTTGTACAAAGGCTATATACAAAAAAATTATATGCTTAAACAAAATTCAGTAAGGGCAATATACTATATTACAACCTAGAGTTAAATAAATATAAATAATAAAATTTAAAAATAGTAAAAGTTGCCAAGTAATGGTGGCAATTACCCCACTCGTCCCTTAGTGGATCCGCCTCTAAATATCTCAATATTCAAGCTTTAAACATGAGTTCAACTCTCCGCCACTACACAAGCCAAAAACTTAACTATTACGTGTGCTGAGGACCGGTGCGTGCATCACCAGTAAAGAGAGATTCTTTCCATGGTCGGCCTTTTGGTTTTTTCTAGCACCAAGTAATGTCATATATTTATTAAGTGCTAGGTCAAAAACGGCATATAGCATAACCAAGTTTTACCTTTCGAACTTACCTTTCCTAAATACCTTTCCATGTTTTGGGTGGCATTACTTTTGCTGTGCATACGAGGTCACTTCCTCTGTTGCCAATTACAAAAGGTTTGTTTAGCGTAACTCCTGCAAACTAAAATATTTTTTTTAAATAGACTTTTCAAGAAGTTCTTACTATAAAATTCTTTTCAAATGGATGAAGCGTTTGGTAAAATATATAAAATAAGATCAAGTTTATTATCCTTGAACAATTAGATTCTTTCATTAAATTCACCATATGTTTTGCCTAGCGTTAATGAATAATTGATTTTTTCTTTTTTTTCATCATAAAATACAATTTTATTGGTAATGGAATTCAATTCAAATAGATTAACTGATTCTAAGTACATCAATTTATGAATATTTTAGTGAAAATAAAAGAAAAAACAAAGAAATCATATGGCTGAATTCTCAGCAGCATCCATTTATGAATATTCTAGTGCAAAATTAAAAAAAAAAGAAAAAGAAAAAGAGAAGCAAACGAGTCATATTTGTCCAAATAATTTGTATCAATACCAATTAGTTTTGAGAGAGGAACGAAAAAAAAAATAAAATAAAAGCGATCTACAAAAGAACGCATATGATGGAGTTAGAAATTTGTATGTATAGGCTTTGAGAGTGACGACAACATTGCTTAGGTCCTTTGCAAATTCTAAATTTGTTATTATAGCAAATAGTAGGGTCAGTAATGGCAAGATACAATAAATTTTACGGACAAAATCGTGACTTTAACAATAATCATTTAAATGATGTAACTTACTTCCCGAGAAGTGATTTCGGAAGCCACTCTCCCTGGCTTCTGTCAAATGGTATCAACAAAAAAAAAAGAATCAATGATCAGTTCTGGTGGTAAGATTAATCTTATTAGTAAGTAATTTTTTTGCCTCGATTTTAACAAACGATGCCTCACCACATAGCCAAAAAAATTACTTATCAATTGAACTAATCTTACTTACGACGGGATTAATCTTTTTTTATTGTTGATTACCAGTATTGTAAAAACTACTCACGATTGTGCAATTACAATTGTTTGTTTACCATCGTTCTTGAAAGGGTGGTTCATACCATGCAACCGAAAAATTCATCTACAATTTATCACCATAATGATGTGTGACTAAATGAGCCGTTCACTTTAAAATAAAAACCTTAATGATGGCTCTTAATTACAAATATATTATTGCCACATCACACTGATGAGATTTTCTATACAAATTTTTTAAAAGAATAACATTTTCATTTTTGCAATGGTCAACTCAAGTATACATATATTGCAGTTGCGGACAACCCAAGGCTCCATCTTCTGGAGAGCTTGGAGAGGCCAGATAGCTTTGATTTTGCACCAATGCATGTAAGTAATTCCAAAACTATCACAGGATACATATTAGATGTTAAGAACCAATTTTAGCATTGTATACTTGATGTGATGTATTCCAAATTGCAAACATTATCATCACTTGTCTGCAAGTATTCCAAATTGCTAATGGGTTTCAACAATGAAAGAGACACAGGAACTACAAATATAGCTTACCCTTTTTGATTTCATGACCCTTTTCCTCGGTGGTGATGGTGAAATGAACACAGTTACCTTGCAAAGTGAACTCACCTCACTTCATTTACATGCTTCTATGATAGAAATCAGATCCATCACTTTGGGGTCCTGAGAGAGAGTTCATTTTGCAGTAATTTCTTCTCTAGTTTGGCTTCATCAAACCTCAGTCATACACATTACAACTTTTCCCTGAAAACATACCACCCAATTCACTACCATTAGAGAGTTAAACAACCATCAATAAGCTTCATTGAGGAGATCTGGATCATCGTCAGAAATTGGTGTCTAAGAAAGTTTAATTACCAAGGCAAGCAGGTTCGGGATCTCGAATAGACGGGAATCCGAAGTAGCATTCTTGGGAGCAAGTGAAACATCAAACCATTCTAAGTTGGAACCCAGATCCATTTGTCAGCTAAAGTTCTCACACAAAATGGAGGGATCACAAGTGGTGATGAAACAAAAATTGTAATAACATTAAGAATGAGCCAACCTGTGACTTAAGAGACTCATTTCAAATACCAAAAACAAAATCGACACGTTTCAAATTCTATGTAGAACAATGGAATAGATAATAATTTCATATCCATGGGACTTCCAAATGCACCCTCAACTAAATACTGATCCAATAGTTCTACTTAGGGCCTGCGCCGTTTCATACACAATGTGCAGCCCAAAAGTATCGTTCATCAGGTGAATGTGTATGGAAACCACTTTTCGATATCAAACTCCAGTCTTTTACAGTTAATGGGACCTGCAGTATTTTCTGTGCTTTTTTATTATATCTTCATCATTCATACGACAACATCGTATACTGAAAGGAGTATCATTTGGTAAATGCAAAGAATGTAAAACTAGAATACAACACTTTGCAGCAAAAGTGAAATAGATATACAAAAATGGAGACATATACCTCAACTGAAGGGAGCTTCTCTACACCCTAAATGCACTTCCAAATAAGTCATCCCTGAAAAAACCTGCCCTACCTCTGAAATTTTCACAGATCCATACTAGACACTACCTATCATCAGGTGGCAGTGTTGGACTCTTGGAACACATACTCATCTTGTGAAGCTCCTCCATCCTAGTTGCTGGATTGCATAAACCTGGGAATTTTCGCCATTCTCTGATTAGAGCATTCTACAAATACGCATATGATTATTTCACAAACCATGTAAGTACAAACATCTTACAAGCAGAACATCAAAAGCTTTTATAGATTAAGCAAAAGTAGATGGTAAACAACACACTATTAGCAGCAAAATTTTCTCATGAAGTATCTTTTGCACTGTGATGGTGGAGTCCTTCCAATTTACTTGTTTATAGAAGGACAAACTCAAAGTTAAGTGTATACTAGTGAAATTAATTTTTCTTTGTTCTTTTTAGTAAATAAAAAATACAAAAAAAAAGCCACTCAGATTAGCCCAATGTTACCTAGAACATGAATCGTTTTGGTATATAGAATAGGAAGGGGATACACCACATACTCTAAAATGTGTTCGCTAAGGGTATATTTGTAGAAATTACATTATTAGAATTTAAGATACTTCTAGATTAATTTTCTTTTAATAGTTAGACATGTACCAAAATATAGTCTATTTTTCATATTAATGATGTAAATACACATATTTAGGAGCCTTATAGTCCTTTTTTTTGCCTATTGTTTTGCCAAAACTCCATTCTTCCCAGATTTTCATTCATTATATGTGATTTTTTTTCTCATTAGGTAACATTTAAGGAAATAAATAAAAAAAATTTTTGGGAATATATTGGATTGCTAAATTAACCATTTTGGAACAGAAGTATACCATGTTTCGGAACGCCGTTTTAAAAACGTAAATCTCTAGGGTATTTGCATTTTCTGATAACACTAGATTAGCCCTTTTAAATAATATACTATAACTATTTCCAGCTTTAACGCCAGAGGATTAGAATTCAATTGTAAGTGGAGGATAAAATATGAAAATTTAAGTTGTAAACAAGATGGGAGTGTCATCAGTTCCAGACATCACATATCACAACAGCATATTCAAGTTAAAAGATAGGCATAATTTAAATGAAAGGACTTAACCAAGAAATCAATCAAAAAAAAAAAAAAAAATCCACCAGGTAAAATGAGAGAAAATCTCCTATAGGACTCGTTTTTTGCGGAATAAATCCCAAGATTAGATGCGCAACATTGAATAAGATATGTTATCTCGACCAAACCTGTGTTACCATAATACTCTACTACCCTAGCGAATTACGTTTTTAGAACGCCGTTCTGAAACATGGTACTCTAGTGTTTTAAAACAATGAATTTAGCGATCCAATGCGATTCCAAATTTTTTTCCTATTTATTTCTTTAGACGTCACCTAACGAGGAAAAAAATCAAATATAATGAATCAAAATATAGGGAGAATAGAATTTGGACATAACAATATGCAAAACAATGGGTCATTATACTCCTAGAATCTGTTTTTAGATGATTAATTTGAAAACACAAAGATTACATATTATTAAATGTCTAATTGTTAAAGAACATTATCCTAGAAGTACCTTAATTTTAATAGTGTAAGTTACACAAGCCTACCCCTAGCGTTAGGGGTGCACATCCGAACCGACCAACCCGAGAACCGAACCGAACTGAACCGATCACTTTGGTTCGGTTTGGTTTGGTTTCTGAGGAGGAATGGTTCGGTCCTGGGTCTCAAATTTGTAAAACCGATCATCTCGGTTCGATTCTGGGTTAGTTCTCAATTTAACTGAACCAACCCAAGACCCGAACCTAGTAGTATTGTACAAAAAGTTTTCTTTGCCCGTATGGTTAACCCACTGAACAAGACAACTAATGCCCATTGCGCTATATAATATATAGAAGCTCAATTATACATTTCCAGGCAATGTGGGAATGGGTTTAACACCTAAACTACAGACTTTAATACTTCGCTTTTTACAATTTTATCTGTGCCAAAACCAACATATATAAAGATGTATATATATACGCATATATGAATATAAATATATTGAACTTCCCATCTATACACTACTTAACACTCTAGACTATCAAGTACCACAACAATTGCAATGATTTATGTATGTTCAGCAATTTCAGTGAATCACAAAATTGAGAATCTGGCGTAGTTTAGCACCGAAAAACAAAGATTGAGATCTAGAAATAGAAGATCAAAACTGAATCTGATCTTGGGGCTGAGTAACAGCTTAAGAACTCTATGGCTACACCTTATTACTGCTATGTGAGCTTCTTTCAAACTCCTCTATTTGTCAGATTAGAGAGTGAGAATAACCAAAGACAGAGAAGACAAAAAACATAACGATTAGATGGAGAAGGTAATCTGGCCATTGGGTGGAGAGAACAGGAAGAAGGTGGTCCGGATGTGTTTCTAGTTAGGAGATAACTATAACATCAAATTTGAAGAGTTTATTAGTGGAAGGGGAAGATTCTAGTCGATCTGCAATATCCCAAGAGTTTGAAATTTGAGGGGCTGGTAACTACAGTATACACCACTGTGGAGAGCGAGAGCGAGAGAGAGAGAGGAGAAGTTTAATTTGATTTTCTCACGTTTTACCTGTCCCACATCGGTCAAAAAGCAAAGTTGCTTCTCATCCTTCTTAATAAATTGGGCTGGGGGTTGGTGGGCAGCAAGTGATGGGCTGTAGTCTAAACAATAATAAGAAGAGGAAGTCAAAAGCTTTAAGGTTGCGGTTTAGAACTGAACCGAACCGAAATTTATCGGTTTGGTTTGGTTCGGTGTACTTGGAGTGGTGGTTCAATTCTGGGTCTTAATTTATCGAACCGATCAAAGTCGGTCCGGTTCTGGGTTGGACACTAGCTCAACCCGAACCGACCGATGTGCACCCCTACCTAGTGTACCATGTTTTAGAACATGTGGCGTACCATGTTCCTATTTCCGTTACACGTACCTGAACGATCCAAGTTCAAGGTAAAATAGGACCAGACTAATTAGCCCACAAAAATGGGAGATGGATTAGATGTAGGGTGGGATAAAACTTGGCACAAAACTTAACAGCCATAAATTATTGGAGCCACCTTATCCTATCCCTTACTTCACCCAAACCAAGCACAGTATACTAGAGAAATTTAGTCCTCAGATATGTAGTCAGGACTAACTAATGTAAATACCCCTTTAAAATCCCATCCCACAGACAAACAAAGTCACAAGGATCTAGAGGCATAACATTTTCATACTCAGACATCCTCAACATATTCTCTAAGTTTCTGCAGGCAGTCACCCCTACCCACCCTCTCTTGCACCTGCCATTGCTGCGGAGAGTGCACGAGGTACAGATCCAACCTTGACCTTTATTCTCACGAAGAGGTTGCCCTCAAACTCAGATCTGCATTCTTATGCTGACAGCCTGAACTCTTACAATTACATTAAGAAATGGGCTCTAAATTGAAGAAACTTTTAGTGAACCAAGAAGACTTCTCATTATGTCCCCTCTTTGGGCATACAAGTTAAATATATGCCCTATGCATCCAGAGCTCATCCTGTCCCACATAGCATGGGTACTCTTAAGTATCAACGAAACATAGTATGTTCCATGTTTAAGAAGGGAATTAACTACACAAGACTTGACAGTAATTGCCAGTCAAGAAAATATTCACAAATTCCTTCAATACCATTGATTAAATGAGGCTCCTTAACCATTTGTACATGTGTTGCATCCCCTGGTGCTTTTTAATACAATCCTTATTTACTTATACACAAAAATTTTAAAAAAAAAAATGAGCCTTCTTAACCATGATGTAAGCACCCATTCCTGCAAGCCACTTAACTAAGGTCAAGTTGCCCACAAAACATTGAAGGAATGGATGGGCACACCATTTCGTGGTTGTATTACATGAAAGGCCACCTCATGCTCTCCAGGTTGTTGAACAGGTGCTCAGTGAACATGAGCAAATTTAGTAGTTAGGATTTTGATGATAAAGGATTAGAATCCAAAATAGCACTTATCAAAAATTCAATGGAACCATGCAATCACTAAAAATCTCATGCTTCCTTCCAAACTACTGGCTGAAAAAGAAAGAAATGAACGGCATGGGCCAAACACAAGAGCAGCCATTTTCATGAAACACTAGAAAAATTACTATGCAAAACATGGCTCGCTAATATGGCATAGACAATCAGAAATTATAAGGAATGATTGCCACATAGTGAATATATGATAATGCAACCCCCATGCTTCGTTGATTGGCTCTTACAAGATACCACTCATATGATATAAAAAAAAATTTATTTCTACATACAAGATAACACATAACAGCTGGCCAATTCCAATAAGTTGCTTTACCTGAACATTTTGGGATATCCCAAACTGCAATAGAAGTCGGTGTGCATCGAGGATCACAAATTGCTCGGTTATCTTCATGATGGACATTCATAGCAAGCATCCATGATCCGATAGTGACATCCTCATTGTTAAACATTCTCAAACTGAAAGCCAGGGGATGCATATGTTCAATGAAAAATAACCAAATCAAAACTAAAAGTGAACTGGGAGAGTTCCCTCGAAAAAGTATGAAGGACCTAGAGACAGAAACTCCACTACTGAAGTTAAACACACGAGAGAATGTATAACAAAGGCCAAGCTAAATTTTAGTCAATGAACGAGCCAATAAAGCTTTTCCTAAGTCTAAGCACCCTTCTAAGTTTAATCATTTATGAATTCAAACTGAAAGAATTACAAGCATGAAAGGTAACAAGAGAGTGAGTGCTAAGGAACTATATTGTTTACTAAGTTTTATCTGCTGCAAAATGATATAAGTACTCCTTTAACTCTACAAAGAAAATAATGAACCAAAAAGGTTGGAAGGATAAAAAAGAGGAGGGAATTGGGAGAGGCCAAGCGTTCCTGTAGCAAAACAAAAGACAAAAAGTGCTATAAACAGTGATAGAACCACATTGTAGGGCAAGGTGGGCCCAGGCCCCCTGAGTTTTGGAAATTTTGTTTAGGTCCTATATGTTTTTGACTGTTTATGATAAGAAATAGCATATTGGCCCCCCTAAAATTGGGAAAAAATTTATCTTACCTCCCCAAAATTTACAAAATTTCTTATCCCCCCCCCCCCCCCCCCCCCCCCCCCCCCCCCCAAAAAAAAAAAAAAAAAAAAAAAAAACAAAATTTCTGGGTTTGCCGCTCGCTACAAATGTCCTTCCAGTGAGTTTTACAAAGTAGTTAAATGGACTCCAGCAAACAAGCTTGTAGTTTCTCAAAGCTTCTGTTTCAGATGTAATACACCAGCCTAGCAATCTATTTTAAACCCTCAGCAGATAAACAGTAGAAATAGCAAGAATTCCCACATCAGGACAGATTATCTCTTTTCCAGCATACATACATATAGGCCTATTGTTTTGACTTAAATAAGTAAGATCCTTTGCCTTCATGGAGAATTTCAGACATGCTCATGACCATCATACATTATAACGCTTATCATTGATAGTATTGATGGTCATCAACATGGACTGTCTTTAGCATTCAATCCAGAAATCCTAAAACCCCAAATCAGCTGATCAAAAGGATACACAAGAAGCAAGAGGGATGGCAATTAATATATGTAGGATCACCACTAAAACAAAGTATCAAGGCATAAAAAAATTCAATTTGTGTAATAGAACTAAAAATCTAGGAGACCAATTTACTTTCCGAAGCTAAGGAAAATCTGATAGCATAACTAACCAGTACAAAGTCAAGCAAGCTAGCAAACAAAAACCCACAGAACATAACATCAGAAATAAAGTCCTCGTGATGATGGATGGACCTGTTATTTCTAGCAATTGCTAGGGATGCTACCACCTCCGCAGAAAGAACATAGATTGGACCATAAGCATGCAAGAAGTATTCATTACCAATCAGATGTCCTGATTTCTCAAACCTGGAAAATTTTATAAAGAAAAGAAAATTCATAAATTATGTTACGGAAAGAGATATATGTTTCCTGATATACATGTGTGATTGCATCAATGAAAGCTCAGAAATATATGGGATAAATTAGGGGGAAAATAAGTAATCCCATCTACCACTTAAGTTTAGGGTCAGTGATTACAGGACCCTTCTTCATGCATCCAATGTAAGTCTGTGAATGGCTTCTTTCTTTAGCCAGAAGAGTTGCAAGACGATCTGCCAAATTGAGAAAATAGCATTAATTTACAAAGTAACCAGTAACAGAGCAATTCTGCAGGATTTTAAATACCTGGGCGCAAATAGATGTCATCATCAGCTTTAACATAATACTCTGCTTCAAAAAGCTCAAAGGCAGCTTTGAAAAATGCCAACCTACAAGTGGGGTGAAGCACACCGCATAAGATGTTGACTACATAACAAATTAAAGTTAATTTTTTTTATTTTATAGAAAGTCAATTCTTACGTTTTGTACGGAAGCTTCAGATATTCTTCTTCAACATCTATAAGCATAAAATCTTTGTACTGCTCAACCTCTTTCTCGAGCTCTGCCATCTTCTTTGCATCTTTTGATCGCCCAATTACAAACCTAAAAGCTAGACTAGTAGCTTGCTCCAACCTACCGATGATGACGTTAAATGAATATGTGATGAGAGGTGGCAAAGAGTAAAAGAGGCTAGTTCATTGACGATCTCCACAAATTTTATGGCAAAAATACAATGCAGATCTTCCAACGACACCATATTGATGAAAGTCCATCTCAAGCCCTTCTTCTTGAAAGAAAGAAAAAGAAACAAACAAAAAAAGACAACCCACCTCACAACAAGTGATTGTGCAAAAATGAGACAAATTTTAGTAGCTATTTTGCTCAGTTGAGTTCTTTTTCCCCATTTCTCAATCTTATATTGACAATCCACCAAAGCAGTTGAATTTATAATTTATTATCCAAAAATAATAATAATAATAATAATATATCCACGTAGTCTCATTTCTTCAACCCATTCACAGCATTGATTCATACCATATTACTAAATGATAAAACATATAAATTTAACGTAGCAAAATTGTAGTTGATCCGCATCAAATAGTCCAATTTCATCAACCCATTTACAGCATTTGCATACACAGTGGTAAATTTGGTAATTAAAGGATAAAACCAGACTAATTAAGAGCTAAATCGGGATTTATACCTAAGTAGGCCGTCGGGATCAGAGGGGAACCAAGTACTCCTCAGCGCCGACCGGCGATCAGCGGAAGAGAACCCGGTCTGAATTCCGACGAAGCCCAGGACCTTCGGGCGATCCGCGATGCCACCAGTGTCGCCGCCGAGGCGTCGAGCGTTGGGCAAAGAGTAGAATGCCCGGAAGGTGTCCTCGGTGCGGCCGCAGCGGAAGACCGGAAGAGGCTTCGGGCGGAGGACGGCGAAGAGAGCGAAGGCGATTCCGGCGACACCGACAAATAGGCAAAAGGCGGAAAAGACGATAATTGGTAGAGGATAGCGGGATTGGGGAGGGAGGGGGAGGGTTCTTTTAGTCTTTTCGGACTTCGAGTAATTGTTGGAGGGGGGAGGAGGAGGAGGAGAGAAGCGGTTGGGGGAGGGCGAGAGTAGAGAGAGAGTTCGTAGCATTTTCACTAAATTATGGTTGGAAACGAGGGCGGTACTGGTTTGTGGTGGCGAGGTGGTTGTTCTGATGCGGCGGCGCCGTCGCCGGCGATCATGGAGGGTCTGAGTTAGATCCGAGTTAAGGGTGAGTCCATGACACACTTGACTGTAAGTCTCAAGTGTCCACCTCTACTGTATTTTTTCTTCTACTCTCAATGTATATATACTGACCCGTGCCATGCACGGCTCTATATATAAACATTGTCTAAATCTAAAAGAATTAATATAAAAATAACTATTAATTTAAATTAAAATAGATGCTAGTTTTATCATTTTGTCTCCTAAACATTCTTTTAATTTGAACCTTCGGATTTTTGCAAGCCAATGTGCAAGAAAGTATAACCAAAAGTGAGAAGATATAACTGTGTTATTTTTTAGTTTTATTTGAAGAACATATTATAAATTTACATTTTTTATTGAGTTCTACAATGTAAAGATACAATTTAAGAATAGGTATATTTAGGGATATAAGAATAAAGAGATAAATTTTAAAGTTGTTTTTATATTTTTTTATTTAAGAGATTCTTTTGGATATTTTTTGACAAATCAAAATTATAAGTCACCCAGTCAAGAATATGACAAATTAGACAAATTGTTGAAACAGGGTTTATGAAGGAGAAAGCTAGGACGTTAGTTGCTAAAAGAGTGAAAAATATTTTGTGGATTGTTTTTATTTCTTTCTTCAAGAGTTCTTTTATATATTTTTTTTTGACTAATCATAATTTGAAATCACAAAATTGGAAAGGGTGAGGTTTATGGCAATGGTAGTAAAAATTTAGGCTAGCTACTATTTTTTTTTTTTCAGCGGTCAGAATTGTTTGAATCAGCTTGCGCGCATCTCAACTACTAGAATATTCAGAAAGGATAAATCCATTGCAACCAACTCTTCCACTTGGCAAGAGTCAAACTCTTGAGCCCTGACCAACTGAGCTTGTTTAGGCTAGCTATTAGTCTAATATAATTAAATCAAACTCAAAAACTACAGTATATTTATGACAATTTTAGGCTGCCTACTAGTACACATTAATGATTAATGTAAGGGTTTTGTGTGTGTGTGTGTGTGTTTTTTTTTTCATGTGTTGTGAGAGAGAGAGAAGGGAGGGGAAGCAAAAAGAGGGAGATTTGTCATGTGCTTCTCTAAATTTCAGGATTTATAAAAAATTAAATTTAATCTCTCCAAAATGTAGAGATACAATTTAAGAAAAATTGTATCTAGGGATATAAGATTGAAGAGGGAAGTTTTATGGTTATTTTTATTTTTGTTTTCTCTTCAAAGATTTCAATAAAGTTTTTTGACTGACCAAAATTAGAAGTCACGCCATTAAGGCTTGAGAGCATGAAAAATTAGGCAGATGGGGGCATTTGGGACTTTAGCACTGCAATGCTATATATATAGTGCATATAATAAAGATTTGACCAATCATAAATGGAAGCCACAAAGTTAGACATTTTGTAAGTGCTACATTTATGAAAATGTTGTAAAAAAGTTCAAATTAAATCCCAGCAAGTACACTGCATTTATAACAATTTTAACCCACTATTCTGGTAGACATTTATGACAATTTGTTTTTGTGCATCTGTGTGTGGTTTTTTTTCTTCTTTCTTTCATTGTGTGTGTGTGTGTGTGTGAGAGAGAGAGAGAGAGAGATGGGAATTGCAAGGCTCTACAAAGAGTGAAACATGCTCTTACAATAGAGACACCCACATGCATAATCACATAAAATTTTTGTGTTCTGTTTCTTAATTATGCAATTTCCTATTGAGAATTACTGAAGAACATTTGCAGCAATTTTAATATTTAAATTGCTTAACTTGCAAAAGAATTTACTGAATTCACAGTTATTTTAATTATATCTACAATCATCTCTCCCATTTGTCGGAAAACAGAGTACGAGACAGAAAATAATGAAAAGGAGAACGGAAACATTAAGAGGGCCTCAAGATGAGCTAAAGCTTTAACATACAAGGTTAGGACCTTCCTACTGCACAACCTACACTACGTGATGGTAGATTTTATTTGCAAAAATATTATTGTCACAGTAAATTTATTTTACAAATTCTTTTACAAGAATAGCATTTTTCTAACAATAATCAATACAATATTAACCACATAAATTTATAAATTTTTAATAAAATTCAATTGAACATTGTTTGGATTTACCTATTTCTAAAATGCTGTGCTTAAATATTGAATTTATCAAGAAAAAAATTAGAAGGGAAATTAATGTAAGTTTCCGGAAGTACCTGGGGTGCAGGTTGCTACCCTTAGCCAAAAACAGAAGACTCGAAAAAAGAAAGTATTCAATATTGCGACGACTTTCCTTTCGTTACTGAGCTGTACTTCTATAAATATATATGTATTTTTTTTGCTTTATTTTTTTCTTATTTTCTTAACCCCCACCAAACAAAAGAAAAGAATTTGTGTCTTTAACTTATTTTTCTTTTTCTACATTTTTATTTCTGTTGCATGGGGCCCATGATATGTTTATATGGGCACATAGATATATATTCAGTATATATTTTATCTCCTATTGATAAGGAGATAATGTGTTATCCTTATTAGATTTGGACTCCTAGAAAATAAAGATAAGTGGGTCTTATCTTTATCATGGTGTAAATTTATTATACACAGATTGTATCAGAAAAGAACTAACGTAATATCTTCTATACACTCTTTCTCTAAAGTTACTTTCTCTCTCTAGTTCTCTCTAAGGCTACCATCTAAGAGCCTAAAGATTTGGAACGTGTATTCTTCGTATTGGACTCTAGTAACCCTCTACTGTATGACGAGGAAGATACAAAGGAGATCTTGGATTGATTCGTGGTGTATTGCACGTGTTGCACAAAGGGCTCGTAAAGCAAGCAAGACGATCCGCACATCATATTGTTATCCGCATAAGGTATTCCGTATACCCCACCTATATTTTCCTACATTGGTATCAGAGCCAGGTTATGCTTGTTTTCGCTTATATTATGCCATGAATATAAATATTTTGAATGCATGCATACCTTTGGGTTTTAATGGCGTATTTTTCTATATTGAGTTTCGGATGATGAAATTTATATCAAAATATTCCTTATAGTGTCAGGAACTCACTCTAAAAATTTCGTAATTTTTCATTGCATGGTTTTGGAGAAATCTTGATTTAAAGTTTCTGAAAACTTGTGTTAAACCCGAAACTTTGACCTTATTTTTGAATCAGAAAACCTGTTTTTCGAACTCTAAAATTTATATAGATATGTTCTACATGACGAGAGCTTTCTGTCCATATAAAGTTTGTAAAAAAAAACTGATTTCGATTGAGTGATATTAAGAGGCTTGAAGTTGTGCTCGCGGATCGTCGAATCCGTCGAAATCTAGATCTGTCCACTGATTGCGCTGGTTCGTGTTTTTCTTGGTAGCAACAGGAGTTGCTTGGTTGTCAAGCTATTTAGCCGCAAGCCACCATACTAAATGGCGCAACCCATTGCTTGCATCATCGTAAGTGATGATTTGTCTATTACTTACGTCCATGTAAAGCTGGCAGAACATGTGAGGCAATTTTATAGCCTGAGCCAATAAGCACATGACACATGGCACTGTAATGTTGGAAGCTTACAAAATTCATGCGCATGGGTTGCGCGTGTTGTGCATGTGGGGCTTATCGAACTTCTTTTTATTTTGACACAGTTTTTTTTATGGACTCGTTTTAACATGTACGTCATAACTGTGTGCTTTATTTGACGTAAATACTCTTTAAAAATATTATATTATTTTTTTTATAAATAAATAATAATTTAAAAAAAAGTATTTTAAATGAGTTTTAAAATAATATAATGGTTCTAAATTTTTTCCTAGGGTCATTACATCACATTTATTGCAGTAGTAGTATTTAAATTATTTCTGGTCATATTTATTTAATTATTTACTGCATAATGATGTGATATTTTTTGTGTGCCACATGGGCACACTATATTTTGACACCTTAAGATTATTTTTGGACCATATACCCATTCCCATAGGTGGCGAGTGTGGTTATCCTCCATTCAAGTGACAAATGTATGTTATGTATGAAAAAGAATGGAGGTGGCATTGGCATTTTGAGGTGCTCATGTAATGAATGTATGTTGTTTATTTATTGTTGTTACAAAATAATTCATTGGATATAAAGGAAGTGCGGCATCTCCATGTGCTCATTGTTTATTCGATTTGATGTAGTAGGTTTTTCTCATTTGTAAAAAGGGATGTAATTATTAATTTATGAGAAGCCTTGTAAGTGGATGTGTTTCACACTGAATTTGTAAATATTGAATTATTTTGGTATGATGCACCAAATTGCCAATGGAGTCCTAAGTTGGGCTCAATTTTTTATTGTATGCTTATAAATTGATATTGTCGAAAGAGGGAATAGTTCCCCATATTTTATTCTAAATTAATTGAACATTTAATTCTAACTTACATCATGGGAGATGATTACTAGCACTTAAAAAATGTAAAATTTTTGATCTTTTGACATAGGAAAGAATTTTGTGGTCTAATTGAATTTAGGATAAAATATTAAAGATATGTGTCTAATTAATTTCATACGCAATGTATGTAGTGCAATGGCCTCAAAGAACATAATTGCTGACCTTAATAAGGGAGAAAAACTTAATGGAAAGAACTATGATATCTGGCAGAGGAAGGTTCAGTACCTCCTCAACGAGCAAGAGTTGCTCGACCATCTGACCAACGGCATGACTCCGCCTGAGTCAGGCAGCACGACCCAGCATCGCCGTGATAAACAGGCTTATGACACTTGGTTTAAGAGGGACAAAACTGCCTGTTTTACTATGCTAAGCTGCATGCATGATGACCTCATGAGAGAATTTGACAAATTTCTCACTGTCAAAGAAATGTGGGAACAATTGCGTATTAAGTATGGTGGCACCACTGCCACTCGACTGCGTGCCTTGACTTTGAGGTTCAATCAGTATATAAATGGACCCAAAGCATACTATAACTGAGCACCTTAGGGTGATGTCTGCTATGATAAAAAAGATGAAAGCAGTTGGCAACGATCTCACAAACGAGCAGCAGATTCTAGCTGTCATCCAGTCCTTACCTGAACCTACGTGGGGACAGGTGAAACTTGTGCTCACGCACAATGAAGGGATCAAAAACTTTAATGAAATATCTCGCCATTTGGAGCTTGAGGCAGAGCGCGTTGAAGCGATCGACAACACTGCACTTGTCGCCCAAGCTGGACATCGTAGAGGTTATAAGCCCCAACGCAATGGACAACGAGGTGGAGCTAGACAGGGAAAACCAAAGAATCTGGCGCCAAAAGATGGCAGAGTGTCCAAACGCCGCAGAGGCAGGCGTGGTGGGAAGAAAGATAAGTCCAAGTTGAAGTATTATAACTGTGGACAAAAGGGTCACTTTGCTCAGGATTGTACTGAGCCAAAGAAGGTAAACCCTGATTCTAGCTCTCTTAATATTTTTATTTGCTCGCATGTCTTTGTGATTCATTGTCTCCCTGATTGGATTGTAGACAAAGGAGCAACCAAACATATAGCGAGAGATAGAGCTGGATATGTAGATTACCGTCGCGTCCTAGTGGATAGACACCAGGTGATTATGGGAAATAAAGCATAGGAAGATGTTTTGGGAGTTGGCACTTATCAACTCAAGCACTGGGCGCAATCTACTCCTTCATGATGTGCTTCATGCACCCACTGTTCGATATAATCTACTTTCAGTTATCTCATTATTGCAGTTGGGATTTTCTTTCCAATTCGAGAACAGTAGTTTATTTATCTTGGTAGTGAGCTTTATGGTCATGGTACATTAAAGGATGATTTCTTTATGTTGGATTTGGATTTAAATAATTCTGTTATTTGTGTTGCATCTTCTTCTTCTTCTGATGTGATGTCTGATTCAATTAAATGGCATGCTAGACTCGATCACATAGGACAAGAAAGAATGGCTAGACTGGTTAGAGAAGGGCTTTTGGGCTCTCTCGCCAAAGTAAGCCTACCGATTTGTGAGCCTTGTTTAGTTAGAAAGTCATGCAGAAAGCCTTTTGGTAAGGCAATTAGGGCTTCTCA
The DNA here is from genome assembly GCA_033060915.1 of Euryodendron excelsum. NCBI lineage: Eukaryota > Viridiplantae > Streptophyta > Magnoliopsida > Ericales > Pentaphylacaceae > Euryodendron > Euryodendron excelsum. Next base: position 11,685,388 of record CM065397.1, on the reverse strand, counting down.
TTCATTAGAGCTAGTCCATTTTGACATATGTGGACCAATGAATTTCAAGGCACGACATGGTGCATCCTGGTTTATTACATTTATAGATGACTTCTTTCGATTTGGTTTAGTATTTCTGTTGTCTCACCGTTACGAGGCTTTGGATTGTTTCAAACACTTTATAGCAGAGGTTGAGAATCAGAAAGAGAAGACTTTGAAAGTTTTTCGAACTGATAGAGGTCGAGAATATTTGTCTGATCAGTTCAAAGATATATGTAAAGAAAAGGGGATACACAGGCAGTTAACGATTCCTGGTACTCCGCAACAAAATGGTGTTGTAGAGAGAGGAATCGTACTCTTCTAGATATGGTTAGGTCAATGATGGCACAAGCAAACCTCCCAATAAGTTTATGGGGAGATACTCTTTTGATTGCCACCTATATTCTTAACTAAGTGCCTTCAAAGTCAGTTCCGATCACTCCATATGAGTTATGGAAAGGTAAGAAGCCTAACTTGGATGGCTTGCGCCCATGGGGATCTGCTGGTTATGTTCACAATTCTTCCCATAAGTATGGGAAATTAGGCCCTAGCGCTAATAAATGTGTTTTTATTAGATATTCAGAACATTCTAAGGGCTATGTTATGTACGGTGAACACCCAGATGAGGGAATGATTGAGATTGAGTCACGTGATGTTGATTTCCTAGAGAAGGATTTCCCGAGCATTGGTGAAGTTAAGAGGGATCTTGAACTCTATGAGTTAGAGGAACCCCAGGGAGACGCATCTTTATCTCATAGGCATGATGAGGAAACCCAACCTTATCCTGTAGTTACTGGAAACAATGGGAAGGATCCCTTACCTAGTGGGAGTATACCATTAAATGACTCTCATGATTCACAGTTACGTAGGAGCACTTGAGGAATAGTCCCTTGTCGCCGCTTTGATATTGAAACAGAGTCTTTCATAAGTATATCTGTGGATGCTAATGAGCCAGCTTCTTATGCTGAAGTTATAATTTCACCTACTTCTGAGAAATAGCTAGTTGCTATACAGGAAGAAATGAGCTCAATGACTAAGAATAATGTATGGGAGTTAGTTGATCTTCCGCCTGGGCGTAAGACCATTGGTAACAAATGGGTCTTAAAGATCAAACGCAAGGCTGATGGGTCAATTGACAAGTACAAGGTCCGTCTTGTGGCGAAAGGTTATACCCAACAGGAGGGTGTAGACTATGAGGAGACGTTCTCCCCTGTGGTGAGATTTGCCTCCATTCGCCTAATTCTAGCTATCGTTGCACATTTAGATTTGGAATTGTTCTAAATGAATGTAAAGATAGCATTTCTCAATGGAGACCTAGACGAGGAGATCTCCTTGGATTAACCCATTGGTTTTCAGGTAGAGGGACAAGAGTGTAAGGTTTATCTCTTGAAGCGCTCCATTTATGGCCTGAAACAATCGTCTAAGCAGTGGTATTTTCGATTTCATCAAGCCATTATCTCTATGGGCTTTGCGATGACTGAAGAGGACCATTGTGTGTATGTTAAAAAGAATAAGAATAAGTTTCTTATTCTATCACTTTATGTGGACGATATTTTGTTAGCTGGAAATGACATGGAGATGATTGTCGCCACTCAAGAGTGGTTGTCCTCCACATTTGAGATAAAGGACATGGGTCATGCGAATTATGTGCTTGGGGTCAAGATCTCAAGAGATCGGTCTAAGAGGCTTCTTAGTTTGTCTCAAGATAGTTACATAAAGAAGATTTTAGAATGGTTTCGTATGTAATATTCTAGACCCATAGACCCTCCAATGAACAAGGGTCAAATTCTTATCATTGAGTAGTGTCCTAAGACAGAGGAAGAGAAGAAGCAAATGGCCAATGTTCCATATGCCAGTGCAGTCGATAGTCTGATGTATGCTATGATGTGTACTCTACTCGACATATGTTTTGCAGTTGGTATGGTCAGCCAATATCAAAGTAATCTAGGAGTTGCACATTGGGTTGCAGTTAAGAGGATATTTCTGTATTTACGAGGGACTGTAGACCTTATTTTATGCTACCAAGGTGGTAGTCTCAGATTGGCCAGATACAGTGATACAGATGGATCTGCTGATAGAGATGAGCGTAAATCCATCATGGGTTATGCCTTTATACTCGGATGTGGAGCTATTTCTTGGTGTAGTAAGAAACAACAATGTGTCTCCCTATCCACCATGGAGTCAGAGTATGTGGCATGTACTGCTGCTGTTCAGGAGGCTATATGGTTGAGGAGATTCTTGCAGAGCTTCAGTATCACAGGGCATCTTGATGAGGCTATTGTGATTCATTGTGATAGCACAACCACTATAGCTTATGCAAAGGATCCCAAGTACCATGATAAGACTAAGCACATTGATACTCGGTATCACTTCATTTGAGACATCATCGCGCAAGGGCAAGTAGTCCTAAGGCATGTCTCCACCAGCAATATGATTGTTGACCCATTGACCAAATCCATTGCCAGAGATGTTTTTCATAGGCATGTTAGGGGTTTGGGATTACGTAGGGTTTGATATGTTTATTTTGTTGGACGCTTTGGATAATATTTTATGCATTATGAGATGAGTTTTCATTTAATGGGTATAGATACTTGATTTAGTTAGTGCACATATCTTGTATTATGAGTAGATGTCACCAGACTTTATAATCGACCCTCTCATACGGGCGATTGCCCTGGCGTTGAGATAGCGAGCAGGATGAGACACTAAACGATCACATAGGTACCATGATAATGTGATCTCTTTGGCGCTTAAAAGGCGATCAGGGTTAATGTTTATTTAAAATGTCGCCTTAGCAAGAGCTAAGATGAGACTGTATGAGTCGAACATAGAGTTATCTACACCTCCATGAAGCCTGCAAAAAGCCGGATCTGAGATTCTCGAGAAGCTTAAGTTAGGCGCTGGTGAGAGCGACTAGACTAAGATCCGTATGGTGTTAGAGTGTGATAGACCTTGAGTGGGAGCTCCATCATAGCATACATATCATACTGTATGTGCTATAAGACGACCATTGTGGGAGTGACAGAATAAATTCCTGCTTTGTCACTGTGTGAGTCTTATGGACTTTAAGTCCAAGTTTATACCCTTTGAGACTTAGCACTATGTCATGAATTTGAAGCTTGGTGTTGCTACTTTAGCATGTTATCCAAGGGTTATGAGGAATATGATCCAGCGGAGTATGTATAGGAAAGCAGTTGAGTTTAGATGGATTGACATAAATGGCTAAGGAAAGATCATTTGACATTACACTCATGATTTGTTGCTCATAGCCCGAGCGATCGTGTTAATATTAGTTTTTTTTTATATGATCATGAGCACAAATGCATTGAGAAGTCTTGCATGACTCTATATTAGTTACAAGAGGGGTTAGAGGTGTAAGATCTGGTGTGGTTTGGTGATTTGGGGTATACACGAGATGATTGAGTTATAGTGTTATGTTAGTTAGATGGTAACTTAATATAAAATTCCTCACCGATACTTTTTTCGTCTGTCGCACGTTCCATTTATTGTATGAGGAGTTGAACAAGATGAGAGATTTATGAGATGAGATTATTGATGCCCCCTGTGTCCAAGTGGGAGATGTTGCATGGGGCCCACGGTATGTCCACATAAGCACATGAATATATATTCAGTATATATTTCATCTCCTATTGATAAGGAGATAATGTGTTATCCTTATCAGATTTGGACTCCTAGAAGATAAAGATAAGTGGGTCTTATCTTTATCATGGTTTATATTTATTATACACAGATTGTATCAGAAAAGAACTAATGTAATATCTGCTACAGACTCTCTCTTTAAAGTTACTTTCTCTCTCTAGTTCTCTCTGAGGCTACCATCTAAGAGCCTAAAGATTTGGAACGTGTGTTGCTTGTATTGGACTCTAGTAGCCCTCTACTGTACGACAAGAAAGACACAAAGGAGATCTTGAATTGATTCGCGATGTATTGCACGTGTTGCACGAAGGGCTCGTAAAACAAGCAAGACGATTCGCACATCTTATTGTTATCCGCATGAGGTATTCCATATACCCCATCTATATTTTCCTACAATTTCCTTATCTATTTTCTTCACAAATTTAAAATCTAAATATAGCAATAAAATTATGCATCATTAATAGCATTAGTCAATAATTGCCTAGTTAGAATTGAAGCCCCAAATAAAAAAGAGCAGAGCTTCATAGAACAGAAATGTTTACTGTATTTTTGCACCGGCTGATGTGGCGATAATATGTGGCGCAGGTTAGCTTTAAGAAGGAAACTCTTTTGGAACGAAACATGAGATAAAAACACAAAACAAATAGTAAAATTTTTCTTCTAATAAAATTTTCCCGTGTCTTCTATGTGTGTAAACATTTTAGGGCAGATAACTCTCTTGCTGTTTGTACGTTGAAGGATTCCGACAACCCAAAAAACAAAATAAAACACCCACCACATTTGCACATTGAAGGATTTTGCACAATGAAGGATTCCGACAACCCAAAATAAAACACCCACCACGTTTGCACATTGAAGGATTCCGACAACCCAAAAAACAAAATAAAACACCCACCACGGTTCCTCTTAGTCTCCCTTTGCTCACAATGCGTTCGATGAAATAATATAAACAATCATTTAAACAGCATAATTCTCTCATTTGAAAATTTTCAATCTAAATCAAACAAATAGAGAAACCAAAGAGATTTCCAGTCATCATCCACACAAAAGCCTGGTATGGGTTGGTTAGCCTTTCCGATGTAAATTTATTATTTCTTTTTCATTCAAGGCAAAACTGAAAGCAAAAAATTACTTCAAATTATGCAAACCATACTGAATTTTTTTTTCAAATCGAGGCACTTATAGGCATCAAAGCATTCTTCAACAGTGCCGTCCTTTAATCCATCGTCCTCCCTCCTTGCTCTGTTGATTGATCAAGTTTTCTAGTTAGTAAGGGTTGAGGAGTGCTTTGGCTTTTTTATTTTTTAATTGGTCTGTTGATTGATCAAGTTTTCTAGTTAGTAAGGATTAAGGACTGCTTTGGCTTTTTTATTTTTTAATTTCACTAATTCCACATCACGGTAAAGATGGATACCGCGTCAAAATAAACTTCTTCCACATTAGTTCACCACGTCACCCGGTAAAATGAAGTGCATCCCCCATGCTAGATGAATCTTGACCACACTAACTGAACCCACCATGTTAGGTGAATCTTAAACACACTCAATTGGACCCACATAGCAAGTGAGATTTACTGCATTGGAAGAGAGAGGCAAATCACATGGTCCTCCGAGAGAGGACTGAGTAATTTCTCTTGCTCAAGAGGCCCTCAAACTTCACTCCACATCCATCAATACCTCCAGAAAATACCAAAAGAATGCCTAGAATTCTTTTGTTCAGAATACAAGTCTCTTTTTTTCTTCTCTTATGATGTCTAAATCCAAGCAAGCAGAGTCATCAATTGACAATTCATATCTTGACAACTACAGCATTCTAACAAAATAATGCCCAGAATTTTCTCCTCCAGAATACCAGTCTCATTTTTCTTCTTTTCTGGATGTCAAAATCCAAGCTAAAAGAAGAGAATTGACAATTCATAGCTTGACAACTTCAGCATTCTAACAAAAGAAGGTCCAGACTAACATATAATCACAAGGAGAATTTTTCACAATCAGAATTCCCATCTCACATGAAAATTCCATTGAAAGAATTGATATATTTCCCAGGGATAAAAATTTTAAAAAATTGCGTTCCATATCTTCGGGAGACAGCATCGACTTCAAATCCTATACTTGTTGATAACGACAATATAAAGAGGCAGGTACTCAAGACCTAAAGGAAAATTTTCCAATGACCAACTAAAACTAAACATTGTATTCCTCCACTCCACCTTCCCTCCTCATACTTACTGAAAATCCAAACAAAAAACAAAAGAGAAAAGAAAGAAACAAGTTACCTGAATTTAATACTAATCAAGCCCAGATCGCAAGTGAAGACATCAATCCAGCCCCAAAGAAGAGTGCAAAATAAGATACTACTTGTAGCCTGACATTGCAGCTCATCCTCTTACTCAAGAAATCAGCTGCAATTAGGTCCACTAATGCCATGTAGACTAGAATGCCAGCAGATATAGAATCCAAGATCCCTTCGATAATTAGTGCTCTAGGGCTATCGGGGTTGTAAAACGAAGAAATCCCGGTTCCGGCTGCAATCCCTGCTGGGGTTGTGAAGGCAAAAAAGCATGCCATTAGTGTCGCATGGAGGGTGCTAAATTGGGCCTGGGAGATGCATCCCCCGAGCGCAAATCCCTCAAAGAACTGATGGAATGACAAGGCTGCAATCAGGGGTCTTATGGTACATGGGCTTTGTGAAACTCCTAGTGAAAGCCCAATGATAATCGAATGCGACACAATCCCAAGTTCCAGAACCTGCAAAAGAAAAAGGAAAACGCTCGATCAATACAACTACACAAGCTAGTTTTTTCCGGGACGGAGCAAAAATTTGATCCTAGCTGTGCTGAAGAATTCATATGGCAGCCATGGATATGCTGACACTTCAAATAGAGAACACACCAGCAATATAACCATGTAAAAACATAGCACAAATCAATGCTGAATATAATCAGATAAATCCCAAGAGTCGTACATGTGTGGCCATTACACTGTTTGGACCAACTATACAAGAGACTAAATTTTTGGCACAGTTCATCTTTGTTTCAACCAAGAAGCACTTCAAAAGCAAACTTAGATCTCCTCTTTTTACTCTTTTAATGGTACGATTGGTTCCTCCCAAAAGCAGAAGTTGAAGACAAGAACACAAAACAAAAGAGTCTGTATTCAGCTGAGAATGGTCCTACCAAGGTTCGTTTTCTTCTCCCTCCCCCAATAGACACCAGCAACACCACCACATTACAAGTCATATGACCAGCACACGGTAAGTAGCTGGTGATGATAATGAAAACTACCAAACGTTCATTGGCTCAGAAATTTTTATATAACCTAAGGCTAGTTCTAGGCTATTCACTTGGTGAGATTTAAACCCCTAGATTGGAGCATGAGACAAAATTCTGGATACCACCTAGGACCACATGCCTCTAATGATCTGCTCTAGCTAGTTGAAAGGCCAATGCTCCCAAAAACTTAGCTCAATTTTGAAATGTCTATTGGCTGTGGAAAGCTTTCTGAAGTGTCTTGGCTTTAACACTATAGGAATCATGAGAAAGAGTTGCTTTTCTATTTCACTTCATATGAAACTAATAAACCACATAAAGTCCAAATACAAATGCAAATTCACTAAGCCGGCCATTTGAAAAGTTAGGATAATGGCCGTCCTTGTTAGTGTCGGTGCATTAACACCTTTATCAAAGTAATTTAGACTAATTAATGGGCGATAACACCACGCATTTTACTTGTGAAATCATCTACTCATATAAACAATGCCATCATCATCAAAGCATAAATATAGTAACTTTTAGAGATCAAATTGCAACATTACCTGTGAAACCACGACATGCCTCACGCCGCCCTCCTCGTCCCCATCTCCAAACCCGTGCGAGTGCACATGCGAGCCGTGCGAATGCTCTCTCACGTGCCCCTCACACGCGTCCTGCCCGTGCGGATGGTTATGCCTATGGTGCGCCGCATGCGCATGGATCCCCACAATGTGCATACCACCACCTTCCTCTTCTCCAAACACCTCTCCATTCGTCTCCTTCACTTCCACAATTCCCGAATCGGTCTGGGAGACCGAGTTAACCGAGTCAACTCGGTTGGTACTCTGCTTCTCCTGCTTCCTCTCGTAATACTGTGTCCCGACGAAGTCCGCCAGCAAAGTCGCCAGAGCCGCCATCATTGCGACGAACCCAGAGAAGGGGAACTTTGACCAGGGATCCTTGGGGAGACACGGGTCTGTGAGCGCTTTCGTGGCGTCCGGTAGCATGTGGACGAAGCCGGTGGCGAGAATTACGCCGGCGGCGAAGGCCTTGGCTGCGAAGAAGATGTTGGAATCGGTACGGAGGAACCGGCGCTTCTTGCCTACCAAGGGCATGGAGACGCCGGCGACCCCGGCCATGAGGATGGCAGCAATTGCCACCATTTTGAGGATGAAAGCGGCGGACTCATCCCGGCAGGCTTCTAAGTCTGCGGCGCTGCCGTCGCCGCCGCGGCAAGTGGCGGTGGACATGGACTGGGAGAGTTTCTGCAAAAAGGAGTCTTTTTTTGGGGCCCCACAAAACACGACAATCCCAAATTTCAGAACCTATGAAAATTTTTGCAATTACTCTGGATGTGTACTCAGAAAAACGTACGGGAAGAAAACGGACATTTCAACGAAAAGGACGAACTTTCCTCAATAACCCCCGAAATCCACTGCTTGGTTGTGAGAAAACGTAATCGGAGAAGAATATGCATGCAGAGGGGACTTCTAATGCCCCAAAACAGTTAACCGAAAATTTTGTTAAGCCTTCACTAACATTCAATTCATATGAAATTTACAACTGCGTGGAAAAACATCTCTCTCTTAGCCCGTTTGGCTAAAGAGAAAATGAAGAAGAAGAGTAGAAGTTGCTTGCAAAGTCCGCTCTTTTCTCACCCAAGAAACAATAAAGATTTAAAACCCATTTTTTAAACTAATCCGAATGAATTATGAATTAAGATGACAAAAGGGCATCAGAGAACAAAATTGATCCTCAATTCAAACTCCTAACAACTAATTGTGAATTTTTCAATAATTGAAAGTTTCAGACTTCGACTAGATTTCTCTCTCAATCTTCTGGGCAATTCAAAAGTCGGAATTCTAGTCTTACCTGAGAAAATTCGAGTCTTTTCTCTCACTCCGTCGAGGCAGAGCAACGGCAAGATATCCTGAAGAAGAGAAAACTCGTAAATCACAAATATGAAGAAAAAGATGGTGATAAAGGGACGAAGATGGCATCGGAATCGAACCTCAATTAATAACATGGTGATGAATTTAGCAACAGGGGAGATTCTGGGTTCGAATCTCTATGCGGTAGCGTTGGGTCTGCGTTCGAGATTGATTGAAGTTTACAGAGACAATGATGAGATGGGTCAACAACGACGATGCTCTTATTCTGCGCGTGCAACAGTTTGTGAGCAGTTGATTCGCCAACGCCAGGGATTTGGGTTTGCTGGAGAGAGAAAGAGAGAGAAACATAGGGAAGCAATGTCGACATATATGATATCTTCGAAGCAGCCTGTGACTTTTTGGAAGAGAATGATCGAAGAGTGTCGACACCTCCTTGTAATTCTCTCGTATATTTATCTGGTAGTTTATTAGATTCCCATTTGTTTCTGTGATTAATTAAAGTTCTGTTTGCTTTTGCTTAAATAAACTGTGTGTGTATCGTACGCTCACTAAGAGTGCCTGTTGAATACACAACTTGCGGGAAACGTAAATGTCATTAACAACCTGTTTGGGAAGAAATTATTCAGTGACCCAAACGTCACCTTCTGACCTTGCTTTTTCTTTTACATTGGAGTAAGCTTCCTTACGGAGGAAGGGCAAGAATGGAGTGGTGCTCTCAGAGCACTAAATTATTTTTTATAAAAAAATAAAAAAAAAGAAAGAGAAAAAAAAAAAAACTTATTTTGTCATTTTTTATTTTGTTTTGGAAATAAAATGAAAAGATAGAGAAAGAGAGTATTTTTCTTCCTTGTTTTTTCCTTTTAAATAGAATCAAACCAGGGAAGCGAAAATTTTCCTTCCCTCCCTCAAGTTCTAAACATGCTTTAAATAAGCCTTGCACTTGTGTGATATGTTTGAACACTTGTTTGTATGGTTATCATAATCGAATCAAATATCAAACGGTTTAACTGGTTCAATGCATTTGGAGTTATATAAAAATTGTTTTATAAGTATGTATATATAAAATATCTTTGTAAATTATAACAACACACGTATGTATATATATATATATAGTATATATATGGCTAGTCTGGGAAAAAAAGAAGGTGAGTCGAACCAATAATCTTAAATTATGGATGGAGGAACCATTACTATTAACTAACACATGTTCTTGTTTATTAAACATATATACTATATGTGGTAAAATTTTAATGCTAAAAGTTAGACTATAGGCTTAGTGGTGTTTAGAACACACAAATGACCAAGGTTCAAGTTTCTCCCTCCTGAACCGAACTAACTCTACGTACTGCTTGATGGGGACCGATCAAGACTCTCCGCAATGGGCTGATGGACGCTTGTATCGAGGACATGGCAGTTAAGGTACATGTCAAGCAAGAAGACAATGAAAATCAACTCTAATAGCTCCATTTGACTCGAGCACGACCGAGTAGATCATGCCCGAGCGGACCTTGTGGGATGGTGCCAATCATTCTCCCCACCTGTTACTACAGTGGGGGCCATCACTGATAACCCAATCATAATAACGTGCTTCCAACTCTAGGATTTCGCATGTAACAGGAGGTAGTTACCTTCTCTGCTCTGACACACTTCTAAAGGAGCGCCACATGTGGAATTGGATAACCACTCCCCCTACTATCTTGCCACCAATATGGCCCTCAAATGCCACGCTGCCACGTGGAGAAACAATCATCTCTCACTATCTCTATGCATGCAAAGCCCTTCTAGGGCTATCACAATGCCTACTCATGTAAAAAGGAAGGCTTATCTTCCCCAAGAAGATACATAACAGAAACCCTAGCCAAAATTTTGTTGAAATATCTCTAGAAAACTAACTTTGGCATCGGAGGATCCTTGGCAAGCACCACACCGGTGTCCCTTACCCTTTTGTCCCTTCTCAATTTACCGGAGCAGTTCATTGCCGCCCTGGAGACTGACCTTACAAGTTTATTGCATTATCAGTTGGTGCCATCTGTGGGAATTGATTGTTTCCATCTTCATGATCGTCACCAGGTTTGGCACTTCAAGCGTACCCCCACCAATGGATGACTAAAATACTAACAGAGTTATAGCTCTCGAAACCCAGATGACCGATGTGATGGCCAATATGCAAATGCTGATCACCCAAAATTAGGAGTTGCTGCAATGACTCTCTATTGCCTCAGGAGGAGGCCAACCACCTCTAGTTCAACCAAAAAATGGAGGAAGAAGCCATGCCAGCAGGTTCATGAATAACGACCCCGTTTTTCCAAACGACGACGCTTTACCACCCTGAAACAGCAAAGTCCAACTGGAGGAAGCATAAAGTCGAGCCCCTGGTTCGCACTTACGGTAGCACCTCCAACACACTAAGGTCGAAGAAGAAAAAGTAGACAACCCCTCGACCTGGGATAAGCGTTTCAAAGCCCTCCAGGCCCAGATGACCGGAGTCATGGAGGCAGTGAAGACTAGGACTCCCAACACTGTCGAAGAGTTGGTGAACAGAACCGACTCCCCATTCACTTAGGCAGTCATGCAAGTCCCCCTACCACCCAAGTTTAAGCTTCCAACTATAAAGATGTTCGATGGGACTAAGGACCTGTTGGATCATCTGGAAACCTACAAGGCCTTGATGCACTTGTAGGCCGTCCCAGATGAGATCATGTACAGAGCCTTTCCAATCACTCTCAAAAGAGCAGCTAGAGTGTGGTTCAACCGGATCAATCAAATCCAACCCTTCACTGTTAACTCCTTCATTCAGCTCAGCAAGTTGTTCGTTAGACATTACATTAGAGCCCAGAGGCTGAGGAAACCAGCAACAAGTTTGCTTAATGTGAAGCAGAAGAAGGAAGAAACCCTTTGGGAGTTTGTCACCAGGTTCAACTTGGAAACCCTTAAAGTGGATGATGTTGATGACAAGGTCGCTATCACTGCCTTTATGAGTGGGGTCAGGACCCACAAGTTCAAATTCTCGTTGGCTAAAGAGGCTTCGAAGACCATGGTAGACCTTATGATCAGAGCCTAGAAGCATATGAATGCAAAACATATGATGAATGCGCGAAGGGAGCGTGATGAGGGCACCAGCTCCAAATCGGAGAATAAGAAGAGGTCATTGACAGTAAGGACTACAGAGACAAGAAAGCATCAAGGAGCGACCGATCAATCGGGAATGAGCGTGTTGACTCAAGATTGATCCCCATGTTGATTTTGATGATAACTAAACCTTGTGTTATTTTACTATTACATTTGTTTAGTATGCAGATTAATAAAGTTTATAATTTAGACTTAAAGTTCAACTTAAAGTCTAATACATGTCAGAGTGGATGTACAACAAGTTAGGATCAAGCAATACATTCTAAGAGTTATGCAATGTACCAATACAAAACATTGACACCTATTTCAACTTCAAACAAATGATTTGCATTTGAAGAGATTGAAGGTGTTCAAATAAAGATTTCATCAAGTATGCATAGACTTAATGAAGTTGACTTGCATTTGAAGAGATTGAAGGTGTTCAAAAGAAGACTTCATCAAAGTGTGCAAAGATCAATTGAAGATGATTTTATTGTGAAGAGATTAAAGATGTTTGAGAAGAGAGTTCATCGTAATTGCATAATTTCTATAAAGAATTCAAGTGAAGACTTCATCTGGGATATAAAGAGTTAATGAAGATGATATGTACTTAGAGAAAATAAAGGTGTTAAATAGTAGACTTCATCTAGCCTACAAAAGTCTCATTGAAGTAATCCTAACGAAGAAAGAAGAATTAGTAGCAAAGAGAAGAGATTGGCAATGAGGCATCATAAAGCTCTACATGAAAGAAAAAGCTTGGCAATGAAAGAGAAAGATCTCGACAATGAAAGAAAAAGCTCGACAATGAAAGAGAAAGATCTCGACAATGAAAGAAAAAGCTCGACAATGAAAGAGAAAGATCTCGACAATGAAAGAAAAAGCTCGACAATGAAAGAGAAAGCTCGGCAATAAAGAAGAAGAGCTCAACATTGATAAAATGAAGTTCTGACAGTTTGGAAATCAAGAAAATATTATTATCAAATGATAGATTCAATCCAAACTAAATAGAAGACAACTTTGATGAATTGAAGACTTTGATTGATCATCATGCCCCAAAGAGAAGACTCCTTGAAGATCTTATAGTATTGCTGAAGCTGATCTTGTTCATTGGAAGAGAGAAAGAAGATTTCTGGGCAATATGTCGACACATGGAAATGAAGAGTCGACACATGAAAACAGAAATCAAAAATCTGAAGACAAAATGATCAAGTGTCGACACATAGAGTTGAAGTGTCAGCAAATAGAGATAGTGAACAACATTTGGTAAATGTAGACCAGATGTGTCGATACATGGAACCAAGTGTCGATACCTAGGGAATAACGGCTAGTTTTTCTAACATTACAATGGACTGGATTTACATTAAATGAGCTCCAACAACCTTTAACAAACGAAATCAATACAGGGGTTTATATACAAGCTTCCAACTGCATTTATATACAAGAGATACAAGAAAAACTAGGACCACTGACTGATTAAATTGAAAAATCTGAATATTCTTCTTGTCTTCATTAAGTAAGCTTTTATTTTTCTATCCACTCTTGATGGAGAGTTTGTAATTCATTTGTACAAATTCATATACCTGTAAGTGAGAGTTTGAGAGTTCTCTTGTAGAAGAAAAACTCTCGTAAGTTGGAGTAAATCTTGGACAAAACCACTTCGTAGCTGGAGAACTTGGGAAGAAGTTCTTGTATAAAAGTGAGCTGAGCACTTGGTAAATCAGCATCCATCTTGTAATTAGAGATTACATAGTGGAGGAAGATTTCAAGAGGATCTTGGGGTGAGGACGTAGACCACGAATTGTCGGTAATTTTTGGTATGCTTTCTATTGCTCTGTTTTCATTTCACTCTTGATTATATTGCATTATATACAAATATTGATCACTGTACTATTGATTAGATTAATTTTAAAATTAAGATTAATTTTAATTAATCTTAATTGCCATTAATTTTTTAAAAACCCAATTCACCCCCCTCTTGGGTTGCCTTTTGAGCCAACAGAGTGGCCAAGAAATCGGTTCACGGCTTTCGAATGTAACTTCACCCCCCTGACCATGCCACTAGAGCACGTCCTGAATGAAATCAAGAACGACCCAAACCTAAAATGGCCTAGAAAGTTAAGTGGCCCCCCAAAAGAGCGGAACCGAAAAAGTACTACCAATTCCATAGGGATTATGTCTACAATACTGATGATTGTTTTGACCTCAAGTAACAGATAGAGAACCTGATTAAGGGCATTTGGGGAGGGTTGTTGTTGGCCACGGACAAGATCGAGCATGAGTAGTAGAGAGGAAGAGCCCAGACAGGGCCCCAACACACCCGCGCCCGATCGGAGAGATAAGGGTCATTGCCGGGGGATTTGGAGGCGACGGCGAGTCTTCGTCAGCCAGAAAAAGCCATGCCCGGAAAGCCAAACAAGCGGAGGTGTTCGTTGTAGACAGACCGAGTAAGAAAGCTCGATTTGACATTCCACACATAGTGTTCACCAAGGATGAAGCAACGAAGCTGAGTCACCCACATGATGATGCCCTAGTTGTCAGCGCTATTATTTCCAATTTAGAACCAGACAGATCCTAATTGATAGTGACAACTCGGCTAACATCCTTTTCTAGGGAGCCTTCGAACATCTGCAGATATAGAGAGAGGCACTGAAACCCGTGACCTCTCCCCTAATGGGATTCATTGGAGATAAGGTCACCCCCATGGGGTCCATTAAGTTGCCCATCACCCTAGGGGACGACGCCCACCAAGCTACGAAGTTGGTCAATTTCTTAGTCGTGGACTACTTTTCGGCCTATAACGTGACCTTAGGGCGTACGACCTTAAACCAGTTTAAATTGGTCACGTCCACGTACCATCTGCGATTGAAATTTCCTACAGAGCACAAAGTAAGAATAGTAAAGGGCGACCAACTAACTGCAAGAGAATGCCACTTGGCATCCCTCAAGGGAGACGCCAGCAAATAGGCCCTCATGATAGAAGAACTGGAAGTTAGAGACGAGGAAGAAGTAAGGCGAGGGGAACCCGTGGAGGAGCTGGAACAAGTCCCCATCCACAGTACAGCCCAGGTAGACATCCCACACTCACCAAAAGTTGTAATGATTAGGTCCACCGCTCCTGAGCAGCTCAAGCAAGAGTTATGAAATTTCATACGGGACAACGCTGATGTCTTTGCCTGGACCCATGAAGATATGCTAGGTAATGACTTTAAAATCACCGCCATTATCTCAACATTTCACCTGAGGCCAGGTCAGTCAAGTAAAAAAGAAGGAGCTTCACACTTAAGCATAACGAAGCCGTGGTAGAAGAAGTGAAGAAGCTTGTCCAAGCCAAGTTTATTAAAGAAGTACAGTACCCGACTTGGCTCTCGAACGTAGTGCTGGTGAAGAAGCAAACAAAAAATGGTGGATGTGCATGAATTTCACCGATCTTAAGAAGGCATGCCCCAAAGACAGCTTCTACTTGCCTACCATTGACCTTTTGGAAGCCTCTACTGCCGAGTACGAGATGCTCTCCTTCATGGATGCTTTCTTGAGGTGCAACTAAATCAGAATGGCAGAATGAGAACATGAACATACTGTCTTCATCACCGACAAAGGATTGTATTGCTACAAAGTGATGCCCTTCGACTTGAAGAACGCTAGGGTAACTTATCAGTAGTTGGTCAACAGAATGTTCAAGTCCCAAACAAGATGGAACGTGGAAGTATATGTGGACGACAGCAAACGAGTTGCCGACCACTTAGGAGATTTGAAAAAAACCTTCCAAACCCTCAAGCATTACAATATAAAGCTAAACTCGACTAAATGTGCCTCCATGGTAGCCTCGGGGAAGTTTTGGGTTTTATGGTATCACAGAGGGGCAATGAAGCAAACCTAGAAAAGGTCAACGCTATATTGAATATGCAGGCCCTGAGGACGATAAAGGATATGCAGAGGCTAGTCGGTAGAGTGGCAACCTTGAGCAAGTTTATCTCCAAATCAACCGACAAGTGCCTCCCCTTCTTCAAGACGCTAAGGAAAGCATTCCAATAAACGGGCAAGTGTGAAGAAGCCTTCCAATAGCTAAAGCAATACTTGGGCTCCGCCACCCTGCTCAGCCGAATGGTCACAGAGGAGGAGCTCTATCTCTATTTGGGTGTTCGGCAATAGCAGTGAGCTCAACCCTCATGCGAAAAGATGCAGGAGTCCAAAACCCAGTGTACTACACAAGTAGAGCGCTCAAGGGAGCCGAGGAAAGATACCCGAAGATGAAGTTGCTGGCCTTCACTTTAGTGAACTCAGGGCGGAGGCTCAGACCGTACTTCCAAGCCTATACAATCGTGGTCCTGACGGATCAGCCCATCAGAAAAATGATGCACAAGCCTGAAACCTCTGGTCAACTCATGAAATGGTCAGTGGAGCTCAGTCAGTTCGACATTTAGTACAGACCAAGAACAGCCGTCAAGGGGCAGGTAGCAGCAGATTTTATTACAGAATTTACTACCCACCCAGACACCCAACCTAACATGGAGGACGCAGAGAACAGTTGGGTGTTGAATGTTGATGGATCCTCCATCGAACAGTCCAGCGGGGTAGACATTGTTCTTATAACCCCCGATGGCCAAAAAGTAGAATATGTCATTCGGTTCCGATTCCTTGCAACCAACAACGAGGCAGAGTACGAGGCGCTAATCGTTGGCTTCGAATTACTCATCGCATGGGGGTAGAGCAAGTAACTGTTAGGGGAGATTCACAGTTAGTAATCGAGCAGGTCCAAGGAGAATACAAAGTCAGGGGAGATAAGATGAAGGAGTACTGCCAGATGGCCAATGACTTGGTCTGGAAGTTTTCAAAAGTAGTACTGCAAAGGGTCCCCCGGTTGGAGAACGAGGAAGCAGATAGGTTGGTAAGAATAGCATCCTCAGAGCAACTTGACCCAGAAGTACCCTTGGAAACTCTTGATTCGCCAAACATTCAAACCCTAGAAGTGAATGTGTTAGAAATAGAAGCCTTATGGGCTAAACCAATTAGAGACTACCTGGCACACAACACCCTCCCAAAAGACAAGCTAGAGGCAAAAAGGATCAAATTCAGGGCCAACTGCTATGTACTATTTGAGGGCGTCCTGTACAAACGGGGCACACCACCCCCTTCTCAGATATGCTATAGAAAAAGAAACCACCTACATCATGAGGGAAGTCTATGAAGACATTTGTGGCAACCATTCTGGAGGACGATCCTTGGCTAGCTAAATCCTCGTAACAGCATACTATTGGCCAAGTATGAATAAGGACTCCCAAGAGTTCGTGCAAAAGTGTGACAAATGCTAGCGGTTTGCCAATATTCCAATACAGCCCGTGCATGAGCTAACTCCCATCCAAAGTCCGTGGCCTTCGCCGAGTGGGGAATTAATCTTATGGGCCCATTGCCCCTGGGCAGGGGGCAGAACAAGTTTGTTGTGGTAGCCATCGACTACTTCACTAAGTGGGTCAAGGCAGAGGCCTTCACCACTATCACAGAGTAGAAAATGATCAACTTTATCTGGAAGAACATCGTGTGCCGCTTCGAAATATCCAAAGTGGTCAACATTGACAACAGTAAGCAATTTGAAGGAAAGCAGTTCAATGGGTTGTGCTCAAACCTGCAGATCAGCTGCCATTTCTCCTCGCCAGAACATCCTCAAGCAAACGAACAAGTGGAAGTTTCTAACAGGTCTCTTCTAAAGATCATCAAGACCAAGCTGGAGGAAGCGAGAGGGTTATGGGCAGAGCAGCTCCCCAGTATCTTGTGGGCCTACAGAACTACCAAGTGGGTTTCTACCGGCCAAACCTCTTTTTCCCTCACCTTCTGGACTGAAACAGTCATACCAGTGGAAATTGGCCTCCCCAGCCCTAGGACTTAGAACTACAACCTCAAGACAAACGACGAGGCCCTGATAGTCGACATGGACTTACTGGAGGAAAAAAGACTCTAGGCAGCAATCAGAGTGGCCTCATACCAACAATAGATGCGCCAGTACCACAATAGCCGAGTGCGCTTGAGGGATTTCAAGCCAGGAGAGTTGGTGTTGAAGAAGGTCAACCAGTCTACCAGAATTGCGCAAGATGAAAAGCTCGGCCCAAATTGGGAATGACCTTATGAGTTGACGGGCTTCACCAGAAAGGGAACCTACCGACTGAAGGGCTTGAACAGTAAAGAACTGCCCTATTCATGGCATGCTGAACACCTAAGGAAATATTATGTGTAAGTGATTTCTTTTTATTTTGAATGTACAGCTATTGTAAAAAGTGAGCAGCTGATATGATATAGAAGTTTGTTTACATTTATCCTAACTTATTTATACAATTGTGGGTCCATCTACAATTACAAGTTCATCTATAACTTTCTGAGTTTGCCTATAATTCTCTTTGTTTGCAAGCTCCCTAACGTCCTCCTTGCAAGGGCATCGACCAAAATAATAACGAAACGACAAAGTCCTGCTCAGGCCCAAGCCGAGCAGGCACACTCAATGTGAAAGCGACAAAAGCCATACTCATGCCTAGGCCGAGCAAGCACAATCGACATGTGAAGCGACAAAGCCCTACTCAGGCCCAGGCCGTGCAAGCAGACTCAACATGTAAAAGCAACAAAAGCCCTACTCAGGCCCTGGCCGAGCAGGCACAATCGACATGAAAGCGACATAAGTCCTGCTCAGGCCTTGGCTGAACAGGCAGAATCGGCATCTAATAGCGACCAAAGCCTTGCTCAGGCCCAGGCTAAGTAGGCAGAATCAACATGAAAGCCACAAAAGTCCTGCTCAGGCCCAGACCGAGCAAACAGAGGCTTTATGCCCAATCTATGAACTCAAGCAACAAAAGTCCTGACCAGAGCATCCACTCTAGCTTTGTCGAGTGTACCTTTCCTAGAAGGCTTCCCCCACTCTCGGGGAACTCGAACAAATGCTTCATCCACTGGCTCCCAAGGCTGGCTCTCCCAGCCATCACCGTAGATGAAGAAAAACTTGTCTTTCCACTCTTTGTGGGAAGAGGGCAGCCCTTTTACCAAAATGGTACCCTTGCTCCTAGCAGAGAGTACCACCACCCTTTTTACAGCTTTGACATCTTGTAACAGTGCAGAAATTCGTCAACAGTGAGGTTGTCCTTGCCATCACTGCTCGCCTGCTACAGCATGACGCACGCCACCAAAATCCTCTAAGCGTTGGGCATGAGTTGACCAAAAATCAACCCCAGAGCACCCATAATCTCCCTAATAGGAGCAGGGACGAGGAATCCAAGGCCATTAGCCAAAGCGACCTCATACACATAGATTTTCCCTGGACGGGCAAAGTAGGCCCACTCCCCTATTTCCAAAATCCTATAGCACAACGAAGGGGGCGCCTGGTAGTCTTTCTAATCCTCTTCTCCGTCATCACGGAGGACACCCCCTTCGCTGCAAAGTCGAACTCCCTCACTCCCAACACCACCATCATCCTGGCTCCAGGAGCCACTCTCCCTCTAGAAGCCCCAGAAGGACCCACTGATAAACTATCAGGGGCCCCGGGCCTAGCCCTAACCAGATCTTGAGAAGGGGTGTTCTCAGAATTTGATGATTGCACCTCTTTCTCATCCATGGTTCCTATCAGATATCCCTTCCTCCTAGACTTGACTTCTACCCCAGCCAGTTCTCAAACCCACCTGAACGACTCAAAGATTGCTCATAAATCCTTTAACGATTACTCAAAAACACCGACTCAGGAAGGATCACGTATAAGCTCAAAGTTACAGCAAAGAAACTTACCAAGCAACATAGGAAATCCTTCGGGGTAGTTGCTAATCGACAAAGCAAAAAGCAGCGAAGCAGAAAATCTGGCGAGTCGTATGGAAATCTCCCAGATTGGCTCATCGATCTATAGATTCAACGATTGGCAGTCACCAAATCACGTCATATTTCAGAAACCAATGAGCGCGCCCCACGTGGCGAAGCATTAATCAACACATTTATTCATTGCCAGCCTTAGTCATAAATGCGCTTACGGCGCCATAAATGCATTCCACCATTACGAAGAGACACTCTCTGTTCTAAGAATTCCCTTGACTATGCTTGGGGTACTTAGAGGACTTGAGGCTAACTGATGGGGACCAATCAGGAATTCCCTTAACCACACTTGGGGCATTCAGAGGAATTGAGGGCAACTAATGGGGACCGATCAAGAATTCTTAACCATTCTTGACCACACTTAGATTACTCAAAGGAATTAGGGGCAACTGATGGGGATCGATTAGGACTTTCTATAATGAGCTGAACGGCGCTTGTATCGAGGATGTGGCACCCAAGGTACATGTCGAGCAAGAAGACAATAGAGATCAACCCTGAGAACTCCATCTGACTCGAGCATGACCAAACAGACCATGATTGAGCACGACCGAGCAAACCATACCCGAGCGGACCTTGTGGGATGGTGCCGATCATTCCCCCCATCTGTCATGATAGTGGGGGCCATCACTAACAACCCAATCATGATAACGTGCTCCCAACTTCAGGACTTCGCGTGTAGTAAGAGGTAGTCACCTTCCCTGCTCTGACACACTCCTAAGGGAGCGCCATGTGTGGTATTGGACAACCACTCTCCCCACTATCCTTCCACCAATTTGGCTCTCAAATGTTACGCTGCCACATGGAGAGACAACAATTTCGCACCATCTCCATGCATGCAAAGCCCTTCTAGGGTTACCACGATGTCTACCCATATAAAAGGGAAGTCATATCTTTCCTAAGAAAGTACGCAAACAGAAACTCTAAACAAAATTTTGTTGAAATATCTCTAGAAAACTAATTTTGGCATCGGAGAGTATTTGACAGGTACCACATCGGTGTCTCTTACCCTTTCATCCATTTTCAATTTACCGAAGCAGTTCACTGCCGGTCTAGAGATTGACCTTACAAGTTTACTGCATTATCACTGCTTACCTACTTGATTGTTTTTTTTTAGTTCGCCAATTAATGGAAGTAATGGACACATAAATGACATGTGTTCAAGTTTCTCCCCCTCGAACTGAACTAACTCTAAGCACTACCTACCTACTTGAGTGTTTTTTTAGTTCGTCAATTAATGGGTGTAACGGATACACACATGATATGTACCTACACTTTAAGTATAAAATATGAAAATCATAATGAAAATAATTTTCTAAAAACACAAATACCACTTACCTACTCGATTTTTTTTTTTTTTGCCACATTAATATTTTAAAAGGTTGCTTCTTTTTTAAGTATTTTAACTATAGTTATCAACATGAAACATGGAAGCGGAATGATGCGAAAAATAAAAATGTGAGAGGCCTAAAGACATTATGAGAAACAAAAACACTAGTTGATATAAAATTGATTAGGATACTTATAAAAAAATATATAAGAAGAATCTTAAAATTAATAATCGAATGTATTAGGATATTTATCTGATCAATTAAAATACTAATGTTAGACAATATCTATTAAAACTTACTAGAATAATTATATATTATTGTTAAAAAAAATAGAATTTGAAAGTTTTCTTTGTTTCTAAGTAGGTACCTCTAGCATTTGGAGTGCGGAATTTTCATAATATTTTTTAAAAAAATTTTGATAAATTTCTTTCAAATATTATGTTAGAGTTTTTGAAATGTTTTGAAAATGTTTCATAAAAATTTCTAGTAAAAATTTCATAAAAGTTTCAGTTCCGTTATACCATCTCCTGGAGCGTTTTAACTATTAACTTAAAAATAAGGAAATTCAATTAGACGACTAAAGACAAGTTTTTGGCCGCGTGAGCCTCACGAGTTTTTGTGAACTATAATGCGTGTGGGGGACACAAGCAAAGAGTGTGTACGGTACGGACGAATCTAGGCATGAGTTGCCCACAAGCGTTTTGATAGTATTGATACTCAATTTTCAGATACGAGACAGGAGAAAATGATTCGGTGCTGTCAGAGCACCACATGGTGGTCTCTTTTCTTTTCTTTTTTGTGTGGATACATTGGGGCCAAAAGCCTGGGGAGAGGGAACAGTGAGGAAATCATGACCTTTAACCTTGGTGGAGTTGCCATTATCACTGCCTAACCTCACTCCTCCCTACATGGAGGTCTCTAACACCAAGTTAACCGCTAACGACCGATTTTGATTATTTGGTGCTCTTCGGACACTAAGTGTTATTATTCTTCCTCTCACACGAGGCGAGTTCTCACGTATGAGGTGGATAGGTGGGGTGTTTAACGAGAAAAATTATTTAGCATAACTTTCACACCAAGTCATCGTCTTTACGTAGCATAATAATTTATTTATGTAATATTATGTATTTTTGTATTTAGAAAAAAGATAATATATTTTAATAAATTATAAATATTATCATAATTGAATGGTTGAATTTTGAAATTTGAAATTATCACTATGAGAAAAATGTTACAAGTGTCACAATTTGAATAAAATGCCATATTATATAAATATAATGACGTGATGTAACGATCACAATTACTTTTATTTAACTTTATCTATTAGAAAGACTCTGCCACTTTATGAGAAATAAAGCAATGATAATGTGCTGCTATTGAAACATTGAACAATTTTTCGAAGAAAGGTTATCTGATATACCAAGAGCGTTGAAAGGTTGCCTCTACTTTTTAGAAGTTATTCAGTAGTAGTGTTTTAAAACTCGGACCAGACCACTTGGTTCAACCGGTTGAACCGTCACCGGTTGAAAAACGGTTCGATTAATTTTCAAAACTCATTTTAGTTAAAACCCGATCAAATTCGGTCAAAATCGCGGTTGAACCATGACCCGACCAATCGAATCGGTATTAAATCGTCTGGTTTAATATTTTAAGACAAAATTTTATGTTTTAAACATAAAAAATAGTGTAAAAAAATAAGATACTATTTATTAATATTAATAAATTAATTAATGACATAATTATAACGTCACAGGTCAATAACGGTTGACTTGACGGTTGAACCGATGATCCGTGAACTGATGACTTTTCTGATTTACTCAACGGTCTGATTTTTAAAACAATGTTCAGTAGGTCATGAATAGTATGTTAGCATAATATATTTGGTCTATTAAAAATAGACACTGTGTATTTTTTTTTTGTGTCAACTTAATAACATGGAGTAATAATCTTGAACTCTCTTTTTCTTTGCCTATTAGCTTGTGCTAACCTAGTAGAAGTAGTTAAAAGAGTGGTCGATAGGAGTAACCCTAGCATTATTATTTTTAAAAGGTGGTTAATCTCATTATCTCTATATTAAAGTAACATGAAAAAAATTGTAAGATACGACATGTAGCCCTTGATAATAGGTTAATCACAAAACACACCACATCATCATGCTGACATTGTATTCCGAACCCATAAGATAATTTCTCCTATTTCTTGAATCCCAAGCACAAGCCGACGTGGTGCTCCCTTGATTTATTTGATGGGATTCAATACATTATCAACTTATGTCTAAAAATAGTTTGCCAAATTGACTTCGTAAAAGCATGACATATGGTGTTGCTTCCAAGTGTGGAACCGACGAAATGTTAGCTGAGCTAATCCCCCATCAAGCTAGCAATTAATAAAACTGAGCGAAATTTGATTTTCTTAGCTGAGCTAAGAAAATCAAACTAGTTTTTATTTGTGTGGTTTCTAAAAAAAAATATGGAAAGTTTTCTCTCTCAAACAAGTTGTGCTTGAAATTTTGTAGTGATAATAGTATTTTTGTAATTTAAAATTATCATAATAAATTTATTATTTAAAAAAATAAAAAAACTCTCATTTAAACATATTATTCTGTATATAAATTTTATATAATTTTTTTTAACATTACCCTAAAATTCTCATAATTCTGTTAAAAAAAAATCTCATTTAAATACATTATTTTCTATGTAACTTTTATATAATTTTTTTTAACATTACCCTAAAATACTTATAATCCTTTTACACTCATGCCTCCAATTTTGTACACCTCTTGACGTCTTACTTGTCCTCGCCCTCTAGTAGAATTGAAAAGTTAAAAGGTTACGTGCGTGATGAACACTTATGTGCTTGACATAACACATTAATTGAGTCTCACTATTTTTTTTTTTTAAGCCCACCTAATATGACACGCCAAGCTTAAGAACACCCGCGCATATGACGCTCGTAATTTCCAAGTTGGAATGGCAACAACAACAGAAAACGACAGCTTCCTAAAATAGTGTGATGTGGCTACGGGCGTCTGAGTGAACCAAGGGGTCTTGCAGCTTGCTCTT
The DNA here is from genome assembly GCA_033060915.1 of Euryodendron excelsum. Classification (NCBI taxonomy): domain Eukaryota; kingdom Viridiplantae; phylum Streptophyta; class Magnoliopsida; order Ericales; family Pentaphylacaceae; genus Euryodendron; species Euryodendron excelsum. The sequence continues at coordinate 11,661,240 of CM065397.1, read as the reverse complement.
GACAGTACTTCAACTTGCATTTTTTCTTTAGTTTGAGGAATGTCGACATTATGGGGAAACTTGAGTTGTACAAATTTGAACTCCTTTGTTGTGAGATATCAATGCTTTTGTCCGTATATACGTTACCCGAAAAGCATATAGTTCCGCACGTAGAAGACCAACGGAAACGTGTATGTCACGTGCAATAGTAGAGCCAGAAAATATATTTAGAGGTGCTAACTAATAATTTTAAAAAATTTTTTTTAATCTCAATTAAAGTTTTTTTAATAAACATTGAGACATTTTATTTTATATATATAATGTATGTTAACTTTTATTAAAATATAAATGGGTCTTTACACAAAATAACTATTTAACATGGGCATTTATATATTTCCATAATAGAAAATTAAAAAATATTTCTAAAACTATTGGTAAAATTAAAATTTTTTAAATATTTGAGGGGGCAAATTGAAAATTATTTCTCAAATGGGGGGCAAAAATAGGTGACTTTTCAAAATTTGAGGGGTAAAGGAAACATTAATTCTAAAGTATAGGCTAAAATAAGTCTTTTTAAAATCTTAGAAGGGGATTTAGAAATTTTTATGGGGGTAAAATTGAAATTTATTTTGAAAATTATAGGTAAAAGTAAAATTTTTTAAAGTTGAGGTAGGCAAGTGTTCACTCTAGGCATGAGTTGACTCCACCACTGGTCATGTATAATAACATGTGATACAATAAAGATAGAATTATATAAGTTACACTCTTATAATTAAAAATTCTTACAGAGCAACTATATTTTAGGAATTAGCCGTTCAATAGAATAGTCTATCTTTTGAATTAATCATATAGAAACACATTTCTAATAATATTATGATCTCTTTTTGCATATTATTTTGTCAAAATTTTATTTATTATGTTTGATTTTTTTCTTCCTTAGATAATTTCAAATAAATAAATAAATAAATTACATTTGAACACCAAATTCATCATTTTGAAATAAAAGTAAACCACGTCTTAGAATGCCATTTTAAAAAAAATAAATTAAAAAATATTAATATTTTCTGGTTACATTGGTCCATATTTACTTCAAAATCACTTTATCAAAGAGAAGCACAAACTCTTTTTACTCCACCCAGAAAGAGAAGTTGGGCCGAATGCTTTATTTAGCCTGACATAGGTTCAGGCTTAGGGCTGCAGTAGCTTTTTAGCCCACTAATAGCCTCATTTGGTCCAAAGTTCAATGTACGGGTTCCAATGGGAAAATGAGATTGGAACCAACTAGAAAAACTGTCTTTTTAAGCCCATTCAAGCCTACTACGTAATCAATCAAGGGGTGGGCTTTATATGCATTGTCGAACCCCTTTAACTTTTAGCATTTGTTTTCTAATCACATTATGTTTTTCTTTATTCTTACGTGTTTCATCTCCACAAAATAACACATGGGTCTAAAGATTTTTTTCTGGTTAATCGGGTATTATGGCCAAATTACACGTATCACCATTAATCTCAGGGTCTGTGCAGTCCCCCGTCTCACAAATCAGGTATCATCAAGCCGAAATTCTTCAAAGTGGCCCACTCCTATGTCTCAAACCTTGACCATTAAAGGTCCGTTTGGTATCGGTTTTTCGCCTAACTTTTTTTAAGCTTATAAGTAAAAAAGTTAAATTTTTTTTATTTTTTTTTTTTTTTTTTTTTACTTATCTTTAATTAAAGTAAAGCAAAAAAAGTAAAAAAACTAAAAAAAAAACTTAACTTTTTCACTTGTAAATTTAAAAAATACTTGACAAAAAAGCTGTACTAAACAGGCCTTAAGCCAACTCCTTCGATATGTATGATTGGATCTCTTACCTAATAGCTTAAGAGCTTGTTTGAAACTTGAAAAAAAAAAAAAAATGTTTGGTTTTACAAAAAAAATAAAGAAAAGAGAGAAAGAGAGAAAGAAAAAGATAAATTAATTTTTTTAAAAAATTCTCTCATTTTTCTCTTCCTTTTTTCTTTATTTTTTCATTTCCGCCATTTTTCTTTTTCCTCAAATTCCAAACCGGCTGTAAACTTTTGTAATTGTTGGTGATTTAACAGCATACTCAAACCAAACGGCTTATGCAAGTCAAAGGCCCGGAAGGGAAAAATTATTCGGTACTCTTTGAAAAACTATGACTACGTGGCCCTGATTCTTTTTTCAGCGGGAGGAGGTTTAAAAAAAATAAAATGGCTTACATTAGTATATCTAGCTCTTTACCGTACATTGCATGTGCAGCGGATGCAGCCTTGTCTAGATTGTCAGATACTTTTTGTTTTTGTTTGTTTCGCCCTTCGTTATTAGATGTTTTAATTTATCATAATACTTTAACTTCTTATTTAAGTAAAAATTAAATTACCTCTTAAAATTTAAAAATAAATAAATATACTTTTTATAATTTGAATTTAATAATAAAATACATAAAAATTTATTAAAGGTAACTGTAATTTTGTCACATGAATATTTTTATTATTTTATTTTTAAAAAATAAAATATTAAAAATACAATTTATCATTTAATGTCAAAATAATGAGTTATCTTTCAAAGGTGTACTTTTGTTATTTTACCGAATTTTTCATGATTTCATCCACTTAACAATAAATTCAACATATAAAGTGGTTATGTATTCATTTTGAACAATAGAAGGTCATGTAATTTTTACTTAAATTATATGAGAGTAAAGTATAATTATTTTTAAATTAAATTAAAAAATATTATATCTCAAATTTGATTTGTCCTTCCGTGATTTGCCATTATTTATACAAGTATATAAAGTTTACTTAATTCGTCTATATGGTGATCCCGCAGGCTTCAGTGACGCCAGACTTAATTCTAAATTTATATCGTCTTCATTTGGAATTAGCTAGTTAACATCGGAAGCAAATTATTTTCCTCCCTATTTGCATCCTTGCTTACAAAAACACTTGTGATTACTTATATCAAGGCACCTTTAGAGCAAAGGTATGGGCATTTGTAATCGCAGGTAAAAAATGACTTATGCATGGAATATTCGGTAATTTTTTAATACTATGTTGGGATTTAGAGTTTGTTAATTATATGTTTGAAATCTCAATTTATTAAGAAAAAAAAAAGAAAAATGTGTAAAATAAAAAAACAAAAAAAAAGTATTTTTGTTTTATTTTTGTTTATCTTTTATTTTTTTGATCTCCAAATTCTTAATCTATACACAACCTAACCGCAAAAAAAGTGAACGAAGGATAAACAAATAAGCCTGGCTAACCAAACAATAAAAAGAATGACTTCATTTTTATTTTCAGTCAAATCTACAATATCTAAGTTGAACTCCTCTCTACCATGGAAAACACCACCAGTGGCGACCTAAGTATTTGGCTAAGGAGGTCAAAGTAGGGATAAATTTTTAGTGATAGTAGTGTGGTACACTAGTAGCATTACTACTATTGAAATTTGAGCTTTACAGACTTGTCAAATATATATAAAAGGTAAAAAATCAAAACGGATGTTTAATTTAAAAATAAATGTGCCATCTTCTCACATAATTTTGTCCCAAAATGGAGCCATCTTACCTATTAGATGATATAATTTTCATGTGAGAAACATTTAATATAAACTATAGTTCACATTGATTAATCATCCTATGTGTATTGCTATACCATTACGACATAAAATATTTATTTATTGTTCAAATTCTTACCATTATTCCCAAAAAGATGAACAGTTGTAAAATATATCCACACATGCATAAAAATGTAAACTTATTCAATATCGACGGTAAAAAAATTATAAGATATATGTCCTGTTCACAATCGTTATCTTAAATATTAATTTTTGAGTAGATCAAAATATGTTTAATGTGAAATAATTTGTAGGCCTACTTAGACTTCAAAGAGGGCAAGGTTAAATACATGAGTTCAAATTTGAGTTATTAAGAAACATGGTTGGAGGGTGAAAACTCGGCCGTTTTCTAGCAAACTCATTTTATAAGTCTGGAATAAGTTTTTACAAAATTTTTAAGAGAAACTAGTAACAAATGTTTTTGAGAAGGGTCAATTACAGTGATTTCTCTTGAGGTATCCGACAATTTAGAACGTTCCGTGGTTTTTGAAATTACACTAACCTTTTCTATTGGACTTATCATGTAAACGGAGTTAACGAAAAATAAAGTTTTACTATTTTACCCTTACATTGACAGACGAACTATTGTGTTTGGAATGCCAGATTTGATGGGATTTGATGGAATTGGGATTTGATAATGGCATTTGATATGTTTGGAATGGTGGAATTTCAAAATGGAATTTGATTTGGTGGGATTTGGAAGGGAAAAAAATCCACCTTCAAATCCCTTGAAAAATGATTGGATTTCAACAGATTTTAAAGGGATAAGACCTAATTTACTCTACTTACCCAGATTGCCCTTCATCTATTTTTTATTAGTTACCTACTAGTTTACGTTAACAACTCTATTTTGTCAGAGGTATCAAATATATTTCTATCTTTTTCTGTAACTTTCTTCAAACTGATCTCCATTCAAAGGTCAAAGACCATAGGCTAAATAGGTATGTGATTTGCTTCTTAATCCTTTCTTATTTGCTTCTCCTTTTTTTTTTTTGGGTTATATATATATACATGTATATATATATATAAACCTATCTCGCTAATTCTTCCATAAATGGTCGACAAATCAATGAGGAGAATGTTCTCACTTCAAATAAGTGTGGGTTGATTGTTTTGGCCCATTTCACAAATTGTTTAATTGTTAGATTTGATTCATGGATGTATTCAAGTAGTTTGGTTTGAATTATTTGAACTAATATCATGTTCAATGATGGATGTGTTCTATTTTGTTGTTTTATGTATCATAATTTTTATAACTTCAAAATTAAGACTTTCTTTTTATGATAGAGCAAGGGATATTTGCTTGAAAATATTGGACACAATGTTACAGTAAGGTTCTCAGCTTCAATAATATCAAAGATACACAAAATGCCATAGGGGCATAGTTGTCTATAAAAAGTCTTCATTTTCAATTCCTTATCAAACCAAATAAAAAGAATGAAATCTTTTCCTTTTAAGTCCAATTAGTTCCAAACACAAAAAATGAAATTCCTTAGAATTCCTGTCCTTTCATTTCTCATTTTGAAATCTAATTCCCACAAGGATTTGGTTCCAAACACAGTGTTAAAAAGAAACACATACCTCCTCAACTTATTCCGGTCTTCTCACAACCAAACACCCCTCTCGTCCACTCTATTAATAAGTTAACAAATAAAATTAAAAAACAAACAAAAATATGCAAAAAAATTTTACTCCGTCAACCATGGAGGGTTTGATTCGGCAATGAACTAGTAGAGCAAAGCAAAATTCAAGCCATAGCATTGTTTCCACCAACCGAAATCATGAGGCAACCGCCTGTTACCCAAAAAAAAAAAATGCATAAAATCCCTTTAATCCTACCAAAACTAATTCATGTGGCTTAGATATACACACACATAGATCTCTAAGGAAATTTCTCGAACATGTGGAGGGCAAGGTGGTGGATCTGTTCGGGTGATGGTGTATGAAGTTGGCAGTGTGGCGGTCGGTGGAGCGAGTGGGTGGTGACGGTGAAGAAGTGGCAGTTGGTGGGTGATGAAGATTATTTAAGGGAGATGGAGGGACGTATGGCTTTTGGGCAGAGGAGGGATGGGCTGTTGAAGGGAGGGCTTTCAGGAGCATGCAAAAAGGTAGGGAGGAGGGGATGCGTAGAGAAAGGATGACGGCATGATGGTGATGAGGATGGTGGCCGAAGGAGGAGGAGGAGGTGTTAGTGCGATTGTGATGAGGGTGTGGCCAAAGAAGGAGGAGAGACGAAAGAGGAGATTGATGTGGGGGGCAGTGGCAGCAACGATGGCCATGGCCGTCACCGGCTTCGCGTTGGTCGTCATCATCTTCATTGGTTTTGTAATCTGGTATACTTAGGTTTTCTTTTCTAGGTTGTACAAGTATCAAGGGGAGGCATGTTTAGTTTTAGGGTTTATCGATATTTGATTATATATAATCATTAGTGGAGGAGCCCGTGCAAGTTGTCTTTGACAAAAATTTTGAAGGGTAAAGTGTTTGAAAATACCAACATAGAAGGGTTAATAAATTTCAAGTAAAATTTGCATGATATTTAAAGAGAATGAAAATCAGAGGGTACATCTTCGTGAGGAAAGGGACATTCAATATCTCTGCAATCCCATTATATGCAAATATGCAATGCAAGTGCAATGGGTGCAAGTTAAATACTCTTTGCTGCATATGACCTTATCTTCTGTGATTTAATGATTAAATATCTTACCATTATTAGTTAGTTTAAGTCTCTTATGATGAATTAGGAGATACAAGTCAAACTGCAAATATAAAATAGAGTGATTCATGGAGAAGGAAAAGCAGGTGAACTAAGCAAGCTAATATGAAAATGATGGAAGGGGGAGGAAGTAGGCCTTACAACAGAAAGAAAAATTATCCTCCCATTTGTTCCTCTGGATGCATGAGGAGATAACAGTAAAATCTTAAAAGAAGCCATTCCCAAGCATCATCTTTTCACTTCCCATGTTGCACATCAAACTGAATCTACAAGATAAATCCTTAAACAATAGAAACAAAGGAGAAATCAGCAAGTAAAGAGGTAAAAAGCCTCATGGGGTTCCCCCAAAGAGAAAAACTTCAAGAGAGCTCAACAAGAATTCTCTGCACATAAGTAAAAAGAGGGGTGTATTTTTTATTTAATTTTTTTTTGTGGGGGAGGGGGGGGGGGGGGGCTGGAGAGGGTCATTTCAGCATAGAATGCATTCTCTCCACTCTAAAGAAAGGGCTTGGAGTCCCATCATTATGGTGGAAAATTATTGTTCTCATACTGCAAATAGTACCCTCTCACCATGGGCTCATCTTCTATTAATTAGAAAATACAAGAAATAGTTCTACTTTTTTTTTTTTTGTAGTATTGGTTTTGTAATGATAAGTTCTACAACTGAACCAGCTAAAGAAATGTAAAGATGATGTAAAGCATTAACTTGGCACTCACCTATCAAGTTAAAGGCTCTCCAAAGAGAGTGAGCAATAAGTTGAGGATTCCTACTACATAACCAATACAACATTCAGATATGCATAGCAAGAAACAAAAAATCATAGTGTTTGACACCTGATTCTGGAAGATAGTGTAAAATAACTAAGATTATTCATGAACTCTAATTCAGCATCAACCAGCCTTCATGATACTCAAATCAACTCAACTAAGCCATTATGATATTTTCATAATTTTCAACCTGAATTTTATTTGCTAGTAGAATGTAGAAAAGAATAAAAAATAGGAAACTTTCATAAACAGAATAGTTCCTTTCTTAACCAAAAATAGTTGGTTAAGAAATATATACCTTCTAAATACTTCTATAGTATTTCTTAAAATGTACTTAGTCTCCTTTAACCCATAATTTTAATTTAACCTCCTTAAAATGCAACATTTGTAGGTTTCAAATGAAAGCATATTGCTTCAAAAAAATCATCCCAAATGATTTCAGAACTAGAACACAACTTTCTTTCTATTTCTTCTCTATAGATCCTTGTCTTGAGGGATTTTATTTGTTTTACCTTGGGAATTTTAGATTAGCAGTTTTCGTTTGGTTTTCTCAAAAATACATACCTTGCAATAACCCAAATTAAACATTACTATAGAAAAGCTACAAATATCAAGATCAACAACTATGATAGGGTTTTGATTGGTTATAGATTTTTTTTTTTAATTTTACCAAGTCAAGTTCATCACCAAAAACATTACAAATTCTTTTTAAAAAAAGAATCATACATACAACAAGAACAATAGATGTATTTCAAAAACAATAATATTTAAATGGACAATTCAAGGTAAATAGGTTGAAGTAATAGTGTAAAAAGAAATCTGAATACCTGGGAATCCAGCGCTTTGAATACTCTGTGCATAAGAAGCAACCACCAACCTAGATCAACTGTAAAAACAAGAGCAGTGAAAAATCTAGGTACGTATATACATAGTACATATGAGAGCTTCATAGCGAAAGAGAAAGAGAGAGTTGTTGAGAGAGGAGAATAGCTGGCCAGTGTTGTTCTCTCTAATGCTCTTTAAAGCTGTGATGATGAAGAATAACATATCCAAAAAAGAACAACAAAATAAAAAGGAAATTTTGTTAATTTATTTACCGATAAACATTAATTATATTTGTATATATATAGGAGCAGAAATTGAGAGCTATTGGTGTGAGTGTATTATTTGATCAATAGTGTTGTAAGATAAGTAAAGATGAAGTTATTGAGACTCCTATGGATAAGGTATGTTAACTATAAGTCTTCTAGATAAGAATATTGTTAAAGAAAAAAAAGAAAAAAATCACAATTGTGTTGTTTTATTCATCCATAGGAGAATCAATGACTTCATCATTGTTTATTATGTAATACTATTGATCATATTTGTTTAAAGAGCTAAAAAAAATTAAAGCAAATATTAGATCAAGCAAGGAAAAGTATTTAGATTGAAAGGAGTTGATGTAAAGAATTTATTGACGGGATTGTTTTTAATAAAGTAAAAGTATAGAAAACATATTGTAAATGTTTATATTGGCTCATATCTATATTGGTGATGAAAGGCTAATCGCCATAATTATGGTTGCCTATTAGAAACATCAAATAGTTAATGTTTGTTGACCGTCCAAGTTATCTTACCAATAATTAGGCGGAAGCTTTATCATCTCTAATTTGGAGTCTATATCATAGCCAAATAAACTTTTTTGAGGCAAGAAGAGGTGAACAGTCATTGTAGATTCCAAACCAATCGGAAAAAGCACTATAGAGAGAGAAATTAGATGAAGCAAAAAAATAAAGCCAAAGCACTAAAGAAAAACCATATCTTGCATCTCTCTGACATTGATATGCTATCATCGAGTGCTGTGAAACAGCGACGTAGACAATCCAAATCCACACAACATCCTGCCAAAGCAAAAATCAACCTAGAGAAGACCATTTCATTCCATAATAGGAAGCCAACAAAGCATCGGCATATCAGTTTAGTTGAGGGAAAAAATTGTAACGACACTATGCAAGTACTCTAGAGGTTACGTGTCGCAATTTTAAGTGAACCTCAAGTGCAAAATCATCACCGAAAAATGGTCTAATCATACAACTACAATAAAGGGGCAATGAAGTAAAACTGTAGAAAGTATATTCTACATGTTTATATTGGCTCATATCTGTATTGGGTGATGAAAGGTTAATTGCCATAATTGTGGTTGCAACAATGGTTGCTAATTAGAAGCATCAAGTAGTGAATGTCTGTTGACCATCCAAGTTATCCTACCAACAATTAGGCAAAAGCTTTATCATCTCCAATTTAGAGTCTATCTCATAGCCAAATAAATTTTTCAGAGGCAAGAAGAGTTGGTCTGTGTTGAGCAGGAAAAGAAATAATTCTAGCAAGAGTTGAATTGGTCTATACCATAACTGCATAGCAATGAAAGAGGGGAGTATGTGGGAAATGACCATTTTGGCTACAATAATATGTGACTTCACCTAAGGAATGACGGAAAAATAAACTAAAAATGTTATTCATATATAAACCAATGAAAGTGACTAAAAATGGAAATAAGAAGAACGGAAAACAAATAGGAGCAATGTTCTAATGATTTTCGAATATAAATGATACGATGCTATTGATTGTTACTTGTGAATTTTAGCTTCTAATGGAATTGATTGAGGAGTAGAGATAGAAGTGGCTCATACATGTGTTGAATGAATAAAGTATCTTTAACATATCACAACTACAACAACAGTTGCCTTGGTGCATCATCAAGTGAGAAGATGTTACAATGACCCTCAGAGTTGCCTTGCTAGTGAATAGGTTTATTTTTTGCAGCCGATAGTAATTGAAATCATATATAGGTCTTTTTTTTTTTGTAGCTGTAAGACTGGATTAAAAAATAGTAAACTAATATAAGAGTTGTGATTTTTAGCAAACTGTCAAGAATATTGTTAGTCAAGTTATTGTTACCATTAAATAGAGTACAATAATATAGAAAATGAACATGAAAATGAAATTATAATAAGTAGTTTCATATGAGGGCATGTGTAAAATCATGCTAAAATGTTCATGTCCTTGTAGATGTATATAGACTATGGAGAATTACTATTTAGGGAATTTATATTCTGTGTCTTGGCTTGTGATAAAATGTATGTATGTGTTCTGGTTTGCCATTATTCAGGTTCATCAGAAGGTAATGTGATGAAAGTTGCTTCATTTATCAAAAGCTAAAGAAAAAGCAACTAAGAGAAGATAAAAACAATTCTCAATAGGAACAACATTCTATTGTTTATCTTATATATATGAACCATTATGGCATTATATACATTATAGGCAATCAAAGGAAGTTTCCAATATAACGTAAGGAACATTGGTAGTTACATAAGTTCATTATATTCTTAAGAAGATTGTCAATATTTATACGTTAATATTAACATGTCAAAAGAGACAAAAGGAAGCTTCCTTATGTTGCCTGCAACAAAAAAGATAGTACAAAAATTATTATCTTCTAGTTGTTAAGGAAGAAGAGCAGCACAGATGCAAACTCTCTATATAGATATGTACATATTATTTACATACTTATTTTACATACTTATTTTACATATTGTTAGATTTGTTTTCTTTTCTGTCATGGAGGGACATTTGGAAATGAGCTTTCCCTTAGAATATCTTCAACAGAAGGAATATCTTCCACAGAGATGATGTTTAGCTTTTGACGAATTTCTTCTTGAGTTTCATATTGATATGGTTTCAGCAGAATTAAGAGCTGTTGAGTGGCTGAAATGTCTTTGAATTTCTTTGCATCAATAATTCCATCCTAGTTACCAATGGAATGAATTGTATGTTTGTTAGTATTAAGAATTATATTGACAACACATATGAAACTTTATGTGAGAATACCTCATCTGTATTCTCCATCAAATTCATAGCTGTAAATAGGAATAAATTTTTAGCATTTTTGCCAAATAAAATAGCAGCAGTGGTGACAGAATCATCTTGAAGCTCTACCCCAAATCAACATCTACGATAGAGAATTTTATTTTTTTCAGGTTTTACAAAGAATGTAAACATATTAATACTTCAGTTTGATGTAGATGTTGTAATTATAGTTTTTTTTATGATATAATAAATAGAGAGAAAGTTCGATTGGTGGTGAAAAAACACGGAGTTTATATAACATTAAAATATGATCAAATAACATAGAATAAATGAATACCAAATCAACTGAGAAAAGAGCCATCAGAATGAGTGAAACTGGAACGAAGGAGATAGTTTGTTTGATTTGTTAAACATTTCTAGTGAGTAAGTACCATCGATATATAAGAAATAAGAAGAATAAGGTAGAGATAGTTAAGAAGCTCAGATGGTAAAAGAGGAAAAAAAAAATGTGAACTGTACAGTACATTTGAGGTGAGATTAGATGATACTGATTAAACTACAAGAAATATCAAATTAACTAAGAAAATAATAGATTTCAATAAGTGAAAACTTAGACAAAGCAAATATTTCGTTTCATTTGTTAAAAATTGATACTGAGAGAGTACCACAATTATGTGAAAAATAGGAAAGAACTTGCAGGTAGTGAATATAAAGAAGCAAACAATAATAAAGGGAATATCTTTGAAAATATATCATCATAAAAAGTACTATAAATGTAGCTACATATCTTGGCTCTGCTACAATAGATTGACGATTACAATGGATGCAATTAAAGACCCTGCCATATTCTATAGCTATACCTTTGAAACATTTACCACAGTTCATGTACCAGAAGCTTTGATCAAACTTTGCTATGGATACCGAAGCTTTAATCCAAAATGGTTTCTATAATGGTAAAAAGTTTAGTTAGTTGGAGACAAATAAGTAATAAACAAAAAAAGGAAAGGACTAACATGGTTATTAAAGGGGATATTGATCATTACATTATCCTCTACATTTGTAATCTCAATGATAGGCACTATGTCCTCAACCTTGGAAAATCCAAGTTTGGCAGGGGAAGACAAGAATGCATCATCAGTAAGTAGAGCTTTCACTTAATTTTCGTTTTCGACAGACCTTTATAGTAGAGAAGAACAAAGAATGAAGAAATAAAAGAGGAGAATGCTTTTGCTATTAGTTTATGTAATTTTATGTAAGTAGTAGAAAAGAACAAATGATAAAGACATAAAAAAAGAAGAGTAACTGTGTTATTATTTTTTTATATAATTTAAAATTACCATGCGCGTAGTTCATATGCTTCACTAAGGTGGGATTTATCAAGAATGAACTGGATGATCTAGTAGATAAAGATAAATCTGCAAAATTCATGAGATTGCTATATTATTGAAAGAATTTAATGTTCTCCACCAGAAGTGTAGAAAAAAAGGATGCATATTGGCTTACCATTAAAGGATACAACTTTAAGGCGCATTGCAACCACGACAGGGAACAAGTCTATGATTTCTTCTATAGCAAGACATTCATTTGACACAAATTAATCCCACATTGTAAGCAACAGTTGTTTGGATCTAAAAAATCACAAGAATTGGAATCGAAGAGAAAATAATAGAAAAAATTAATGTTGATGATTATTGTTTGAAAATTTGGTCTTTGAATTTAAAAAATTAGGATAACCATTAAGGAGAATAAATATCTTGCATGAAATTAATAGTAATAGGTTGAATTTTACTCTTGAGTGATGAGCAGGATTTCTTGAATAGTTGATGGACCATTCCTGCTCTCTATCTGTCTTGCTAGGAAGATTTTTATTGCGAGTGCAATCACATCTGTGAAATATAATTTCTATTGATGATAATGTAGGAAAAACAAAGAATAAGTATTTTATAAATGCAATATATATTTTACCGATCTGTGAAACTGTGTTTGCATATTTTGAAAGATCTGAAAATAGAACAAATGTGAATTTGTTTGTGATCTTGCTATCTTTAACATCAGTAGTTTCTTCAACAAGAGTTCTGCTATTGATGACCCATTGGAGATGATTTTCAACAAGTCGATGTTTTGGTAAGATTGGCCTGACTATAGCATTAGAAACATAGTACCATTTCAACAAGGCAGGCGAATTTTCGAACACTTGAATGTCACATCCAAATATAGTTGCTTGCACTCTTGTACCCTGCATGAAAAAGTAAAGGTTTTAAAGGTATTGGGAACTTGCATTAATGTAAAAATAATGTAAGTGAAAAGTGGCACTTTTTACTTTGGAGTCTCTAAATATGAATCTCTGATACTTCTTTGGACTTGATTGCGAGGTACGGGGATAACTTTTTTCAATAACACAAATTTGGACTGTCCAATTCTTACTCTTTTCAGTGATCTCATCAATGTATTTTAATTGTGCTGCCATTTTGAATGTACTATGGCAAAGTAAACTATAAATTAGAAATTTAGGACTATTACTAAACAGAACAAGTATGTTGAGTGAAAATTAAAATTTTTCTTTGTTCTAGTCTTCACATAGATCTTCAACGATTAAATTTTTTGAAAAACCCAAACCACTACATACATATATGCTCATAACAACAACAGATACCTCTATTTCACTAGCCCTTAAACAACTGCTAATTTTGGAAATCCAATTTTCAGAATAGCTTGCCATCTAGCATCAATCACTGTTATCTACGAATTCAATTTAGCAGTTACAAAGTAATATAAAATAATTACTCACAAATTTTTTTTTATAGGCAGTTATCATTTGATTCATAAAAAGATAAAAGATAGGTGAATAAGATAGAAAATATTTAAGACTACATAATTTGAAGATGTCAAACATAAAAATTAGTAGCTTGAAAAGTTACAATATTTTCTGGTTCTGACATCTCATAATTGAAGGCAAAGAAATTTGAAATGATAATAGAACTCATATGAATTTTTTTTTCTTTCTTCTTCTTCTTTTTTTTTTTTTTTTGTAGGAGGGAAGACCTGGGGTGGGGATAAGGAATTTTAGTGATAGGAAATTAACTTTAGAAATAGAGAAAATAAAAGAAGACATTCTAATTTGAAATTTGTAACGTCACAAAGGTTTATATTTTTTCTTAGCAATATCTCAATCAATCAAAAGAGACAAAACAAAGGAATAGAAAATTTTAACAATAAATAACAAGAAGAAATATGCACCATTGAAACAAATATAAAAGCAATATCTTTTTAATCAAAAGGAAAATGGAAAATACTCATAGCTTGTGAACAGAATAGAAATGAAATCAACAAATTAAAAGTAAAAAAAAAAAAAGCACTTCGCAATTTAACTCTTACCAAACTGGATGCACAATTTTCTGTTTTGAAAAGTAGTGATGAAAATCTTCTTAAATGCCCTAACACACTGCGAATATTAAGAGAAATCAAAAGTTGTACTCATAAAAAATACCAATAGAAAGAAAACAAAAGATTATAGCCACAAACACAAAAATAGGAAAAAATATAGAAGTAAAAGCCATGATTAAATTTCAAATCATTATTGCAAATGATTACTTGATATTAAAAGTATAAAAGGAGAATGCATTTCTTGTAAATATATAAGGGAGTAGTTCACTTCAAAGTACACTGGGATAAAAAATAAAAGATGCATACCATTTATGGAAACATATCAAACGTGTAATCAGAAATGTCAAACATTGTGCACTAATTCTAACAGTTCTTGGTAGACAATATTTTTTGTACAATCACTATTAGAGGCATCAACAGAAGCAGACTTTATGAGAAATTTAATAGATTCAACATTTTTTGCTCTCGATAAAGCAACATACAATTGACCATGTGAAAAAACAGGTTGAGGCAAGTATATTCCCACACAATCCAAAGTTTATCCTTGAGCTTTATTAATTGTCATTGCAAAGCATAATCTCACTGGAACTATTTTCTTTGAAATGCAATAGGATATTTATCAGTATCAGATGATTGTAAAGGGATTCGAGGTAAAAAAACTTTTTTTTTTGTCTATGGTGTCCCACAGCAATCTCTGCATGTATCATGTTAGGTTCAAATTCTCAACAAATTAGGCGTGTCCCATTGCTTAGGCCTTTAGGGGGATCAATATCTCGTAATAATATAATTGGACAGTTTGGTTTTAAGACCAACTTGTGAGGAGGAAGCCCGTTTGGAGTTAAGCTATTTAAAAAATCTTTATATTGCCCTTGTTCACTTGAATCCAATATTTTATCAAAACTCTTATATTCTGTTATGCTTTCGGGAAATCTATCAATGAGAATATTATTTATGTTATCCACAAAATCATTTTTTGGAGTTAGTATTGCCCGATGTATCATAAGCTCTAAGTTATCAACATAAACCTCTAACTTTGAAAATACAAAATTTATGAGGAGATTCAAAGAATGTACATCATCTATGTATGGAAATATCATTTGTGATGACAACTTTATTTCGTCTTCTTTGATAACAGGCTCTGTTCCATTACCAATACGTAATAAAAACTCACAAAAAGAATTATCAAACTTGGCTCTCATATTTTCTTTCAATTTAATTTTTTTTAATACATCCCATAATTCTGATCTAAGTAAGCTCACATCAATTGATTCTTCTCTTGTTGCTTTAGGCATAAAAGCTAGAACCTGCCTAAAATCTCCTCCAAAAACTACTACTTTTCCTCTAGAAGGCAGTTGAGAGTCATTCACATCTTGCAACATTTTATTGAAAGCTTCAATAGACAGTCTTCTTGCCATAGTTGCCTCGTCCCAGATTATTAATTTGGCAATTTGCAACAATTTAGCAAGCCCACTATGTTTGCTGACATTACAAGTAGTGTTGTCATCAATGTTAATTGGAATCTTGAACCGAGAATGTGCAGTTCTACCGCCAGGTAATATAGAAGCAGCTACGCCTGAGGTTGCAGTGGCAAAAGCAACAAAGCCTTTTGATCTAATCGTAGAAAGAATTGCACGGTATAAAAAATTTTTGCCAGTTCCACCAGGACCATCAATGAAAAAAGCACCATGATTTTCTGAGAACACTCTATTTAGTATAATATCATATGCTTGTTTCTGAGTATTATTTAACATTGATGCAACAAGGATATTCCTTCAGATATAATAATGTTCAACTCATCTTCTATTTGATGCTTCTGCCTCTTCATCCAAAGTTATTTGATTGTTTGTAATACCATAAGAAACAATATTCCTACCGATTGATTCAAGTGTGAAATTTATACTTTGGAGAGTCTTAATCCTAATCTATCGTCTAGTCATGCCAGAAACATTCTTGTAATCTTCAGACATAGGAACTTCAAATTTCTCCCACAGGATCTTAGGATTGCTAAGATTGCAATAAACTAATATTGTTGCAAAGAGACGACATAAGGTAGAAGGCATTTGGTACATTGCTACCTCTTGTAAACACAATTCCAAACTATTGTCAGCCTCTAAAAGACCATGTAATAGGGTAGCCTCACGAAATGATACAACTTCAACATCATTAACAATTTTCAATGCATCAAATGATGTAGCTCCTTTAACATGATTCAATAACAACCGCAAATAATAAAGCTCACCTTCAATAGGATTTGCTGTGACTATCCTACCAATAACATTACCCTATTTTCTTCGAGTTCAGATTTTTTTCTATGAGTCCCAAACAAAATGTTGTGAAAATTCTCTATACAAATAATTTGTTGCTTCTGTGTTCACTTTGTTTATAAAAAAAAATACTCAGTAAGTATTGTCTTTGTTAACATATCATTATGAGCAATGTAACTAAGATTGTCAAACTTTCTAAAACTAACCACCTGGCGATCTTCTAAATGCAACTGTAAACTTATCACTGCAGGGCACATCTCATTTAAGAGAAAACTATAAATCTGCCACATTGCTTTCGGAGGAGATATCCACCTAGCAGACTGGAAGCGTTCAATTTCATCAATATCAGTGGATCCCTGTTCAGAAACTACATGAAATGCAACTTTATCGTGCCCTTTATATATGTACTTGTACAAGTATTTTACTGCCTGAATGGTAGAGCACACTTCAACATTAATATGACAGTCAAACTTTGCTAACAAATAAGGATTATTTGGTATGACCCACCTATTATCTAAATATACACCACGAACTTTTACTTGTTGCCCATCATTACGACGCCTATACAGTGGGTATGAATCTTTTCCATGTGATGTAACATAACAAAAATCCTTGGGATAGTGGTTTTTACAAAATTTACCTTGTTTCATGCATACAATATTTGGATTTAAATCACCACAAGGCCCATGAATCATATGCCTAATAACTAATGCATAAAGATGTGAATTTTGCTCTTTGTCAGGAAGCTCAGCACATACAAATCTATCATATAGATCAGTTGAGATTAACTTTGCATTGTGCTTAAGCACTACTAAGAAGTGAGCATGTGGCAAGCCTCTTTTTTGGAATTTAATAATATAGACATAAGCAACCACAGGTCCAAATATTTCTTTTTTAAACAGTTCATTTTTTTAGTTACTCTAGTTTTGCTCTAAAAACACGTGCAACTAAGTCTAAGTCTATTTTGTGCCTTCTTTCCAAGCAGCAACTCTACCTTTATCTCTGGCCATGTTGGATTACAAGTCATTGTTAAAAATAAATTAGGTTTTCCAAATCTTTGAACCAATGCTATGGCATCCACATAGCGGCAACACATATCTCTTGGGCCTCCTATAAATGTTGCAGGCAAAATTATGCACCAGCCTACCTTACATGCACGAGTTTCTCCTATAGCAACACTACCAACAATTCCTTGATAAAGTTCAGCCCGAATCTCATGTTGCTTATTTCTGAAATAATCAAGCCTTGAGGTCTCAATTTTGATATACATGTCAACGACAAATTATAACAAGAGTCGACCCAAGCATAAAAGAACAGATTTATCATTTGGTCTTATTTGTAGCTTGTAACTATAATACTCACGACAGGACACTGATTCCCTTATTTTTTTGCCGCTTTTCAAAACTAAAATTTTATAAAAGAAAGAGAATTAATAATGTATGCTAGATAAGTAGAATTTATTATAAAATTATGATTAAGAAATTACTTTTTTTTTTTCTCTTTTTCAATTACTTCAGCAGCAAACATCATTTGATGTGTATCAACCAAGAATTCACCTTGACATAGTTTTGAATTTTTTTTCTTTATCTTTTGTATTCCTTGATGCCATCCAGTATCACTAGAAGGAAACAACAATGGGTATTGCAGTAGATCATAACAACCAAAATAATATTCCACTCTATGACTGAAACCACAATGACCATAGACAATAATATCTCGTTTCTTACGTTCTACATTGTTATCACCTTCAATCCATATTCCTGCCACTTGTGAAGCTAAAGGAGCATTATAAACTCTTTGATCTAAGCCAGCATCTCTTCTTATAACAATTTGTTGATTTTCTAAATTAGGAATATTAGCAAGGCTTCGGAAGAAAGTAGCATATGGATTAACTTTTAACACTTCAACCAGCCTACATAAAATATTAGCATTCATTTTGTTTGAAAGGCTCAATCGATTATGTACTTCAGGCTCCATATCAAAGAAATAAAGCTGCAAATATGAAGGATGAGAATCTAGTGGTAAAAGTTCATTAATATAATGATACACTTGTCCTTGAGCTTTGAATGTATATATGCCCTTATTCATGTGGCATAGGTCTTTATCATATTTGACTTCAAATGATGTGAACGCAAACGTATTATTAAACGTGCGAACATATTTTCGAAATTTAATAGAATCTTCTGACCCCAAAGTATACAAATTGTAAAGATCAGTAGGAACTTCATTAGAAACTAACGAAATACTCCCATTAGAGCAAAAAAAAACCCTTAGGCTCCAAACAAAATCTCTTAGCTTGGCAGTGGCCATATAGCTGTATAACAGGTAACACATCTACACAACACGGTACATTATCCACAATATTATCACTATTCCTCTTTCGCCCTATAAAGAATCAAAGTTCCAAATATTTGGTCAAATATGAATAAATACTTCCTTTAATGTAACCTTTTGCATACTATGAAAAAAAAATTACCTTATATACACCTCTTTTTTTGGTTTACTGTAGTTGTCATCTCTGCAGATCATCCACATTTTAATAGGATCCTCAATAATAGAATACATTGGTTCTTCTATATTGTGGTCAATTTAAAGTAGATACTCACCAACACAAGATTTTTCATTTTCTATGACGCTAACATTTGCATTTGCTAGAAGAATGGAGGACCTAATATGTTTCTTTGGGCTGATATTGTTGTTTTGCCAGCTGACAAAATATTGTAACCATTCATTTGACATAACAGGATCAAAAGCGTGGGATGATGATGATTCTATCAAAGTTTTAATTATGATTGATATTACTATCAATTCGTAAAAGCCTCGAGGACTACATATAACACAACTTTGTTGTAACAATACACCTGTCTTGATTACCTATTTCCAGTGTAATGTAGTAGTTCACTTAGAACTTTCCTTTATCCATGTGATTGCATTGTGAAGCGCACCAATTTTGATTTGCTAACAAAAATATCAGAAGAGAATTATAATAAATATATTATCATAAATTAAATAAAATTATGAAATTATACATTAGTTTCTAAATCAACCTCAAAGTACGAAGCGATACCTGTCACTTCTTTAATCGAAGTATCTTTTATAATAACTCCCTAATTTTTTGATTAATAATCTGTAAACTCTTTTTACGTATTCCTGAAGACATTTTTATTTGTGCATATTGTAAGCACCTCATTTTTGACCGCTCGGCAGTCTACACTCCGTCCAGACTTGTTTTCAAGTCATTATGGACATATTCCAATCGAAACCAATCGTCTAGTCCAAATTCTGTCTTTCCATCGCTTCGCGGGCCTGTCAGGCCCAAATAGAGGCAAAATGACCAAAATGCCCTTAGGGGCATTGTCCTTTCTTATTCCAATTCCAATCCCTCTCTCGAGACAGTTTATTCCTCGAGACGGTCCGAGTAGCAAAACTACTCACAAAACCGTCAGAGTGGCGGAAACACTCACAAAATCGTCAGAGTGGCAGAAACACTCACAAAGCCATTAGAGTGGCGGAAACACTCACACCGTTAGAGTGGCGGAAACACTCAAAACCCAAGCACGTCTCTTCGGAGTCGGTAAGACCCCTTTCCAATCCTTCTCTCGAGACAGTTTATTCCTCGAGACGGTTCTAATCCAGGCACGTCTCTTCGGAGACGGTAAGACCCCTTTCCAATCCCTCTCTCGAGACAGTTTATTCCTCGAGACGGTCCGAGTAGCAAAACTACTCACATAACCGTTAGAGTAGCGGAAATACTCACAGAGCCGTCCGAGTAGCGGAAATACTCAACCGTTAGAGTAGCGAAAATACTCACAGAGCCGTTAGAGTAGCGGAAATACTCAACCGTTAGAGTAGCGGAAATACTCACAGAACCGTTAGAGTAGCGGAAATACTCAACCGTTAGAGTAGCGGAAATACTCACAGAACCGTTAGAGTAGCGGAAATACTCTTAAATCGTTAACCCCGTCCGAGTAGCGGAAATACTCAACCCCGTCCGAGTGGCGAAAACACTCAAAACCTAGGTCAATACCCATGTTTGTTAGCTCACTTCGGTGAAAAATGACTAGACTACCCTTAGGACCTTTTTCGAGACTTTTCAGTCAAAATGACCATTTTGCCCCTAGGCATCCGGATGCCCCGGGAACCACACCGGCTCTGGGTATCAAACCGGTAATGTCCCAAGAATACTTTTTATAGTGTTCTTGACCTTCCTTTACCTTTCCGGACCATTCCGAGTTAGTTCCGGCCAACCCGATACAAAATGACCGTTTTGCCCCTAGAGGGCCGGTCTCTTTTTTCGACCACACCGGCTCTAGGTATCAAACCAGTAATGTCCTGAGAATACTTTTTATAGTGTTCTCGACCTTCCTTTACCTTTCCGGACCATTCCGAGTCAGTTCCGGCAAACCCGGTACAAAATGACCGTTTTGCCCTTGGTGGGCCGGTCTCCATTTCCGACCACGCCGGCCCTGGGAATCAAACCGGAAACCTCTGGGAATATTCTAAATAATGTTTCCAGATCCCAAGTCTTTTTCCGAGACAATCCGGGTTCGCCCCGGCAGTTTCCTAGTCCGATTGACCGTTTTGCCCCTAAAGGCCCGGTCAACCTTTCCGACTCACCTTATCTTCATTTTTCAAGTCAAATACCTCCAGGACACTATTTTGAGTATTCCTGCTCCTTTTCGACCTTCCGGGTCATTCCTGGCTCCTTCAAATCATTCCCGGACTTTCCGGAGTCACTCCTAGTGAAGCCAGGCTAAAAATTGCATGGTAGTCACTAGTACAAGCGCCCAAATCTAGTCAAAGATACGTTGCTTGCCGACCTTAATTGTTTCCTAAATGGCTGGCACCACTACATGCCAAAAAATGGCCTAGCGCCACTCCTAGTGGCGCCAGTGTATAATTTGGCCTGGCGCCATTGCAACAGGCGCTAGGTTTGTCTTCCCTCTATAAATACAGAGTCTCGTTCAATGTGAAAAAGGTCTGCAAACTTAACCTAAAAACCCTATACTTCGATATACAGAGCTCGAGCACCTCCAAAACCCTAGCCTCCTTAGGTTCTCCAAACCCTAGCCACTATACACAAACCCTAGCCTCCTATACACTCATACACTAGCCTTCAACCACCCTTCGAAGATTTGAAGAGCTACCATCCAAAGCTTGAGGACAACCCTTGAAGACTGAAAGTGAAGATCAAGACCGAAGACCGAAGACCGAAGACTGCACGGCTCGCAAAACAAATAAGAAACAAGGTAGGCTCTCTATTTAAATTTCCGCACTTCCCCCCTCTCTCTTCTCTCTCCAACCCACTTGGGTTTTCTCTATTTTAATCCCCCATCTCTTTCTCGCCCTTTCTTTGCATGCTTGAAACAAGGGGATTCCCGGTCCATGTGTAGGATTGGACTATGGGAGAGTCACCGTGTCGGGGGCTTTCTTCTAGTCTAACCAAAGACCACGTGGGTCTGGCCCCCTTGATTATGTGGTGAAGCCTTAACCTTGTATGTTCACGACCCCAAATTGCATTGTGCATATCATAGTCTTGCATCTTCCAAAATTCGTTTTCAAAAAGTTGTTTTCAAAAATCGTTTTCAAACTTGTTTTCAAAATTGCATCAAAAGCTCTTTTTCAAAAACATGTTTTCAAAATCACAATCCTAGGGTGATTCTAGCCTTTCCATGGCTAGGGTTTCTTTAGGAAAGTATTACATTAAAAGTGACCTTTTGGTCTATATTTTCAAATCTTATTGTTTTCAAAACCGCTTTCCTAAAGTGGTTCTAGCCTTCTTATGGTTAGAATTGCTTTAGGAAAGTGAGATGTTTTTACACCTTCTAAAAACTCTCTTTAAAAATCTCTTCCTAAAAATCTCTTTTTCAACATACTTTCCTAAAACTCCCCTCTTCAAAATTGTTTTCAAAAACTTCTTTCCAAAATCTATTTTTCAAAACTCTCTTTTTCAACTCCTCTCCAAATCTTTTCCTCAAAATTCACTTTCTAAAATCACTTCCTAGATTCACTTTCCTAAAAACTCTCTCCAAAAATCTTTCTAAAAAAAAAAACTCTCTTTCCAAAAATCTTCCTTCTAGAAACTCCCCTCTAGGATTTTTCTCCCAAAATCCATGTTTTCAAAAACACACTTTCCAAAAACTCATTCTTTCCAAAAATCTTTTCAAAAACTCTCTTTCCAAATTCACTTTCTAAAAACTCCTCCCTAGGATTCCCCTTCTAGAAAACCTTCGTTTCCAAAAATGCAATTTCTAAAAACTCTTTCCTTAAAACCCAAGTCAAGCCCTAGAACCCGCAATTAGGAAACCCTAATTTTCTTTCCAAAAACATGATTTTCAAAATTTGCCCCAAACCTAGGTTTCCAAAATCTCTCGTTTTCTACATCAAAACTATACGTGTTTCCAAAACCTATTTTCTACGTCAAAACTAGAATTTTTCAAATCTAGGGTTTCTAGAATCTCTCTTTCTAAATCCATGCCAAATCCTATCTTCCCTTTAGGAAACCAAATCCAATCTCCCCGTTTAGGAAACTAGATCCCGTCCTCCGTTTTTGGAAACAAAATCAAATCTTTTCTTTTAGAAACCAAATCCAATCCCTTCCTAGTCCAAACCTTTCCTAATTCAATTCCTTCCTAAACTGTAAGTTTCCTAAACCTAAACTTTAAATCTTTCCTTAGATTTCAAAATTCAAATCTTTCCTATTTCAAATCTTTCCTAAACTTCTACTTTTCTAAATCTTAAGTTTCCAAAACATGAACATAAAAATCTTTCCTAAAATTCTAAAATTCAACCCTTTCCTAATTCTACCCTCTTTTCAAATATTAACTTTTCAAACCTAAGTTTTTAAACCTTTCCTAATCTCAAGATTTTCTAAAACCCGAAAACTTTCTAAATCTTAAACTTTCTAAATTTCAAATCTTTCCAAATTCAAGACTTTTTAAATTTGAAACTTTCTTAAGTTAAGACTTTCTAAATCTAAAACTTTTTAAATTCTAAACTTTCCTAAAGCTTCAAATCTTTTCAAAATCCCAAAACTTTCCAAACTTAAAACTTTCTTATTTTCAAAACTTCGTTGTTTTCAAAACTTTTCAAATTCAAAACTTCCTTTTTTTTCAAAACATTCCAAAATTCAAAACTTTCTTAAACTAAACTTTTCTTAATTCAAAACATTTCTAAATTCAATATTTTCCTATTTCAAAACCTTCCTAAAGTGAAAACTTTCCTAAACTTAAAACTTTCCTAGTTCGAAACTTTCTTAATTCAAAACTTTCCTAAAGTTGAAACATTCCTAATTCAAAACTTTCTTAAATTGAAACTTTCCAAAAATGAAACTTTCCAAAAATAACATTTTCCTAATTCGAAACTTTCCTAATCTAATCTTTCCTAAATTCCAAGTTTCCAAATCTTTCCAAATCCAACATTCCAATCCAATCTTCCTTAATCTCAAGTCTTTCCTAGGTCTCCTATCTTTTCTAAGTCTAGGTTTCCTAAACCTTCGTCTTTTCAAAATAAGTCTAAATCTCTCTCTTCCAAGTTTGATCTTTTCAAATCAAAATTCAATCTTTTCAATTCCAAAATTCCAAATTCTAATTTTCAATCCTCCATTCAAAGTTCAATCTCTCAATCTTCTACTTTCAATTTCTAATTCAATCTCCTTCTTCAAATCAACTCTTCTATTTTCAATCGGACTCCGGTCCGAACTACGACTGACCTGATTCCCCCAAAGGGATACGTAGGCAACCTTCATAGGTGCGGTCACAATACTTTTCAAACTTTCAATTCCACCCTCATGGGTGCGGTTTCCAAAATCTTTTCAAATCTCAAATTCCAATCTATTTTCAAAATTCCAAAATTTCTATTTTCAAACTTCTACTTTCAATTTTCAAACTTTCCAATGTCAATTCCATCTTTTCAAATCTATTTTCAAATCAAATCAATTTCAAATCAATCTCTTTCCAAACCTATTTTTCAATTTTCTTTTATTGTACTTACATATCATGCATCATGATAATTTATAAACATTATTTTTCAAAGTGGATAGGATTGAACTATAGTTAGTTAAAGACTCTCATAGGTGAATCTAGGGTAGATTGACATGTAGGTACCGAAAGGGCGGGGTAGGGTGATAGCTTAGTGCGTCTTCCCTACACGTAACCAACCTCCGAACCTAGGATCACTGTTTTCAAAGACCAAACGGAGTTATTTTTCTAAAAAAGGGCTAAATGTTTTCCAAAGGTTGCCAAACAACCTGTTTTCTTAAAAACCTTCTCTTGAGAAGATATTTTCAAAAATCGTTTTTCAAAAACCCTAAGTGTAGTCTTCAGATTATTCTTAGTTTTTAGGTGACCTAACTCACCTTAATCAAGTTAGGTGGCGACTCCGAATCTTTTTCAAAAAGCCCTTTATTCAAACCTATTTTCAATTCAAGTCGCACTCATTCTTCTAGGAGGGTGAGTTCTAACTAGAGAGTACAGTGTTTTTCCCGCTTGGGTGAGTATTCCTCGAGTGCGAAAAATCTGGGAGCGACACATATTTATCATTGTTTGTTTAGAAAAATTCCTATCTTCAAATTAAAATATATTTGATTTGTTATGTTGGGAAAAAAGAAACTGGCTTTCTTGTTTAGCGTGTTTCCTGCGTGCATAAGATTCTCTATTCCTCCTCCATACATCTTTTTTCTTCTCTTCTGATAGCAGAGCTTACCTTGTTCTTGAATCTTTATTTCTTTCCAACCTTCTCTTTGCACTATCTATACAAACATAAATGAGTGTCTCATTCATTTGTTACTTACATTATTTGGTAATTTATAAATGATGTTTATAAATTTCTAAAACAAGCTATTTATCCTCATGATTACAAGGCACCAAAATTTTCTGTTTATCAAATTTTCCCTGCACATATGCTTCTCTTTTTCTTACTCGTTTTGCTAATTTTTGCTCTTCTGACACATCAACATGCCTTTTTTCCACAACTTTACTCATTTGAATTGTTTGGTTTATCACGTATATATCAGTCTATGGTTAGAAAACAACTGCAATGAATAAAAACACAAGACAAACCTCCTATTAATCTTACTCTCTGTGTAATCTTGGTAACAGAACTTTCTAATATTAGGAAGCATGAGATATTGATATCGATGAACCCAACATAGTGCACCTAAATTTTAATTTTTTTGGGTCCATTTTCATTTATAACTATATAGTTCATAAATATCATAAGCATTCTTACTCATTGGAAAGCACCATCCTGCAATAGTAGATATATAAAAAACAAAAAGAACAACAACAACCACCAAATCGAAAGAGAAACATTAAAAAGAAAGACCACTACCATTTGCAAAAGCAAGTAAACAATCGATATATTTGATAACTGCCATCCAGTATGGAGAGGGAGAAACGTAATAGACAAATATTTGGAATGATCAAGAGTATTGAACAACAGTATGACATGCAGCCGAATTATAATTACCTAACCACCTTCTAAATGCTGAAACTTGCCTAAAGCATGGAATATCTATCACCTGCCAAAAAAAATGCAAGTCCAAAAAAAAATGTTTTAAGAAGTGACAAATAAACTTCTGCATTATTACTAATCAAAATAACAAACTAATTATACATTTTAACAAAATCTAAAAGCCAACCACCACTATTAAACATTAAGTATAATGATGTATCACAAATAAATATACGAAAGAGAATAAATATAAATCTTCTTTTCATTTTAGCTATCATATACAAATTCAGTGATACTTATCTGATCACTAGAAATAAACTAAATTAATGCACAAATATTGTGGGTTATGACATAGAAGAACTAAACAACAAAACTTGATCGAAAGCTGAATGAGGATTTGCAGCTATAAAAGGGGAAAAAACATGGGATGAAAAATCACAAATAACGAGAATTCTAGATAATAAGTTTATATTCAATCTTTATAGTTGCCCCAAGGAAAGTTTCAAGAGCATCTGTTCTAAGGAAGTTTTCAAGAGCTGTATATAATTTTCTACTCCCCAAAATTTCATAATTTTGTGCAAACTTTTAAACCAATAGAAGAAAATGATCATGAAAGTATAACTGTTGGAAAAAGAACCAAAATACACAAAATAACAAATAGAATTAACTAGTGATCAACAACAAAATAAAAATTAATACATCTTCACTCGAAACCGAAAGTCTAAAGAAAAATAAAAAACAATGAATAAACCTAACTTTAAAGAAATACTTCATTTGTGTAGAATTGAATATAAAAGGTGAGACGAAAAAAAATAGGACCCAAAAATTATGTAGGGACTAAGAAAATTTTCAAAACCTAAGGGGGAGCTAATATACGTAATTTATCATAAATACTGAAAAATCTATAGGATATAGGGTAATTTTTTAAAATTTGGGAGGCTGCCCACCCCTTTAGGCGTTCGCCACTGTCTCCCTCGTTAGCATACTCATGAAGTTGGTGGTGTGCCTAACACATTGGTAGTCTTAGTTTAATAGTAACCTAAGAAAAAGTAATCATAATATGAAAATTATGGTTATTGTTATTCTTATTATCAATATTATCATTGGTCTCTATTGGCCCAAAAGGCAACCCAAGAGGGGGGTGAATTAGATTTTTCGAACATTAATGGCAATTAAGATTAATTAAAATTAATCTAATCAATATAACAGTGATCAATCTATATATATATATATATATAATGCAATGTAATCAAGAGAAGAATAGAAAATAGAGCAAAAGAAAGAACACAAAGAGTTACCGAGATTCAACCACAATCCGTGGTTTACGTACTCACCCTAAGATCTCCTTGAAGTCTTCCTCCACTATGTAATCTCCAATTACAAATGGATGTTGATTGACTAAGTGCTCAGCTCACTATACAAGAACTTTTTCCCAAGTTCTTCAGTCGCCAAGTGGTTTTGTCTAAGATCCACTCATACTTACAAAAGTTTTTTTTTTCCACGAGAGAACTCTTAAACTCTCACTTACAGGTGTATAAGGATATACAAATGGTTTACAAACTCTCTATCGAGAGTGGATTGTATAATAAAAGCTCACATAGTGAAGATAAGAAGAATGTTCAGATTTTTCAGTTTAATCAGTCAGTGGATGTTTGTTTCTTGTGTCTCTTCTTGTATAAATGTAGTTGGAAGCTTGTATATAAACCCCTATATTGATTTCGTCCGTTGGAGGTTGTTGGAGCTCATTTAATGCAAGTCCAGTCCGTTATAACGTTAGAAAAACTAGCCGTTATTTTTTAAGGGTCGACACTAGGCTTAATGTGTCGACTCATCTGGTCTGTATTTTTCAGATGTTGTCCACTGTCTCCAAGGGTTGACTCTTCATTTCCATAAGTCGACTCGTTGATCATTCTGCCTTCAAGTTATTTCGCTTCTACCTTTATGGGCCGGCTCTTCATATTCATGGGTCAACCCTTTGCACAGAAATCTTACTTCTGTCTTCATGAGTAGATTCTTTATATTCAAGGGTCAACTCATTGATCCTTTGGTCTTCAATTTTTTGCTTCTGTCTTCATGAGGTGACTCTTCATTTCTATGAGTCGACTCATTGCCCAGAAATCTTCATTCTGTCTTCCAATGATCAAGTTCATCTTTAGCATTATTATAAGATCTTCAAGAAGTTTTCTCCTTAGGGTTATTATGATCAATCAAAGTCTTCAACTCATCAAAATTGTCTTCTATTCAATTTGGATTGAATCAAACATTTGATATTAATCTTTTCTTGACTTCTAAACTGTCAGGGCTTCATCTTATTAATGTTGATCTATTCTTTTTTGTTGCATAGCTTCCTCTCTCATTGTAGAGCTTTCTCTTTCAATGCCAAGCTTTTTCTTTTATGTAGAGCTTCAAAATGTTTCATTGCCGATTTATTCTCTTTGTTAGAAATTTTTCTTTCTTCTTTGAAATCACCTCAATGAGACTTTTGTAAGCTTGATAAAATCTATTCTTGAACACCTTCATTTTCTCTGAGTATAAATCATCTTCATTAAGTCTTTACATTCCAGATAAAGTTTTCACTTGGATTCCTTTGCACACTTGATGAAGTTTTCTTTTGAGCTTTTTCAATCTCTTCTCAATCAAATCATCTTCAACTGATCTACGCATATTCTGATGAAGTCTTTAATCTTTTTGAGTGCAAGTCAAATTCATTGAGTCTATGCATACTTGATGAAAGCCTTATTTGAACACCTTCAATCTCTTCGAATGCAAATCATTTGTTTGAAGTAGAAATAGGCGTCAATACTCTGTTTGGTTCATTTCATAACTCTTAGAGTTCATTATTTGATCCTGAGCTTGTTGTGCATTCACTTTGACATGTATTAGACTTAAGGTTGAATTTTAAGTCTAAATTATAAACTTTATTAATCTGCACACTAAGTAAATGCATTAGTAAAATAACACAAGGTTTAGTTATTATCAAAATCAACATGGGGATCAACCTTGAGTCAACAGTCTCAAGTTTGAGTATTACTCAAAAATTACGTGCCCAAACCACATTGGAGTATAATTTTGTCCATGTAGCCTATAGATAATGATCTTTGACTCAAAAAGGATTTGGGATAGGCTTTGCCATACCCACTTCAAAGGGTGCACATACCATAACAAAAAAACAAAGGAAGCAGGTTAAATATGCTGTTGAAGCAAGCCACAAAGTCCATGGAATTAAGAATTTCTTCTCCTTCCTCCTCTTCTTCATATATTGTTATTTTTCTCATGATTTTTATTTATTACTGTCGGCATAAGATATCATTCATGATGACCCATCCATGTAATTGCAGGCAACCAGCATGAGAAAATGCAATGGTATCCCCCTTTTCTTATTGATTTTTTTTTCAAAAAATGGAAGAAAAAAAAAGAGAGAAAGAATTGCAAATTAAAGACCTTGACTTAGTGTAAAAAAAAAAAAAAAATCAGATTTACCAAAAATTAATACATCATGACTCTCACCTAATAATATGCAGAATATTCCACCGGATCAAGTACCAGAAAACCCCATCGTCGAAGCCAAACTGAAATAAAACAAATGGAATTCTTTAGACTTGAGAAATAATTGAAAAAAAATAAACAAAAGTTTCAAAGGGTAGAGATGCTCAAGGGATAAAACACATAAACCCAATACCACATGAAGCAAGCAAAAGACCAATCATAGAACCCGAATTAAAGCACAATCGAAAGCGTATAAAAGAAAATAATGAATAAACACAACACTAAACAAACATTTGATTTCTCCAGAATTGTCTATAAAAAGCAGAGAGGGAAAAAATAAACCTAAACCAAATACCAGAACTAAAAATAGAGCTCAGTAAACCAAACTAAATACCGAATGAAAGAAAGACAAACCCATCACAGGATCTAAACCCAAGCCAATGTATGAAAAGCACTATTGAAACACCTCAAATGAAAAATTCCCATCACATAATCCAAATAGAACCAAAGATAAGAAAGCACCACAAATACATGAATACCAGATAAAAAAAAAAAAACACAGGTAGAACACCTATTAGAATAAAGCCTTGTCACATGTTACAAGTTTCCTTCACACAATAAACAAACATATCCTGACCAAAAATTTTCCACATGCTATGCATACAAAAAAGGTCATGCAATCTAATGATTGAAAATCTTTGACAAATATGTACAATTCATCACATACGATTAAAAGCATATTCCAATATTTGTAATTAAAACATACAAGGAGCTATCTGGGAACATTAAGATTACTCTTCCATTTCAATTTTTTAATTTTTTTTTTCAGTAAGTACTAATGCCACATCAAATGTTGCGACTTACAGCGAGGCTTATATATTTAATGGCCATTGAAACTATATAACTTTTGTGGATGAAGGAACATGCAAGGAGAGAGGGGATTTGACTACAAATTAAGCCCTTCGGACCTTGCCAGCTTAAACAAACAAAGACCATCCCAATTCCCAATTCTGAATCTAGAGGATCTGCTAACCAGTCAATCTATCCAAGTTTACCTCACATGGTCCAAATATATATCAAGTAACTCCCATAAAAATCCTACACATCTATCTTGTCACTACAAAATGAAGATTATATTAGCGAAATTACTTCATCGACCGAAGTATACCTCAAATCAACAACTTACTAAAGAAGGATAAGCTACAAAAATATCCGTAGATAGTAAACAGACATTAACAATAGCATAATCTAAAATATACACAGAAAACCCAAAAAATCAAGGGAAATACACAACAATTATTTCCATTATGTGATTCAGAGGAAGAGAGACTTAAAGATAGTAAACACCTAGAAGAACACAATTCAAATTTTAGAGAGAGAGAGAGGGAGCGAGGTACCCAGAAGAGTAAATGAAGGATAATCAATCAGTGAATTGAATCAGTGCTCGAAATTGAACTTTTTGGTGATGAACCTTTATGAGAGACAAAGGCAATGCTAGAGAGAGAAAAAGAAGGGAAGAGGAGGAGGTTAGAGTGAGAGAGAAAGAGAGACCTTCTCGCGAAAAATCAGATTTACATAAAATTAATACATCTTGACTCTTGTAAGCACCCCATTTTTGCCCGCTCAACAATCTCCAACCCGACAGGGTTCAGTTTTCAAACACCACAGCACATGCAAGCTCAAGACGAGCGCTCCAATCTCCAATCCAGCAAATTGGTCGCTTCATTCCAGGCAGCTTTCCGAACCAGGTGGTCTCGGAAACCAACGCCATCCAAGTAACTTCTCGAGATCGAGCGATCTCGGGGACCAACACCTTGTCAAATTCCAGACAGTTCACTTTTAGCGCCTGCTGGCCCGCTAATGTAGAATGTCCGTTGTAAGTACCCCATTTTTGCCCACTCGGCAATCTCCGGCCCGACCGGATGTAATCTTCAAACACCACACCACGTCCAAGCTCAAGATGAGCCTTTCAATCTCTAATTCAGTCAACTGGTCGCTTCTTGAGTCCATAAGGGCCTGCTGGAGCCATAAGCACCATTATTCCAGGCAGCTTTCCGGATCGGGCGGTCCCGAAAACCAACGCCATTCAGGTAGCTTCTCGGGATCGGGCGATCTCGGGGACCAATACCTCATCAAATTCCAGACGGTTCACTTCTGATGCCTGCTAGCCCGCCAAGGTAGAATGTTCGTCATTTGGTAGTTCTCCGAGACTGGACGTTCTCAGAGACCAACACCACCCTTCTAGGTAGCTTTCTAGGACCAGGTGTTGTCAGGAACCAACACCACCCCTACAGGTAGTTCTCTAAGAATGGGCGTTCTTGGAGACCAACACCGCACAGGTAGTTTTCTGAGACTAGGCAGTCTCGGGAACCAACACCTAGGTCAACATCGGCGCCTGCTAGCCCGACTCGGTGAAAAATGACCAAACCTGCCCTTTGGGCCTTTAGGCACGTTTTGGGAAACTTTAAAATCCCTCAAAACAATAAGTCCATCCTTCCAAAATGTTGTTAAACCATTAGGTGTCCCCTGCACGTCATTTGGTTTGAATCCGGTCCTATTCTAGCCCATTCCAGCCAAAATGACCATTTTGCCCCTGAACACCTCAACACTGCGCAAACCTCGCCGAACGGTAAAAGACTCTCCTAAAACCATCCCTGAACAACCCTACACACTTAACACAACAAACTAAACCATTCTTGACCATTTCCAACCAACCTTGGTCAAAATGACCGTTTTGCCCCTAGAAGCCCAAATATACCTCGAAACAGCACCGGCCTTGGGATTTGAGCAGAGGGTTTCACCACATGCCCTTGTTTAACCCGTGGAGGACTGTCGCGCCCAGATTTTTCGCACTCAAGGAATACTCACCCAAGCGGGAAAAATGTTGTACTCTCTCGTTAGAACTCACCCTCCTAGAAGAATGAGTGCGACTAGGTTTGAATTGAAAATTAGGTTTGAATAAAGGGTTTTTGAAAAAGATTCGGAGTCGCCACCTAACTTGATTAAGGTGAGTTAGGTCACCTAAAAATTAAGAATAATCCGAAGACTACACTTAGGGTTTTTGGAAAAAGATTTTTGAAAACATCCTCAAGAGAGGGTTTTTAAGGAAAACAGGTTGTTTGGCAACCTTTGGAAAACATTTAGCCCTTTTTAGAAAAATAACTCCTTTTTGGTATTTGAAAACAGTGATCTAGGTTCGGAGGTTGGTTACGTGTAGGGAAGACGCACTAAGCTATCACCCTACCCCGCCCTTTCGGTACCTACATGTCAATCTACCCTAGATTCACCTATGAGAGTCTTCAACCAACTATAGTTCAATCCTATTTACTTTGAAAGACAATGTTTGAAAAGAAATTAACATGATGCATGATATGCAAGTGCAAGTTAAGAGAATTGGAAAATAGAAATTGATTTGAAAAGAAATTGATTTGATTTGAAAATAGATTTGAAGAAATAGAATTGAAATTGGAAAGGTTTGAAAATTGAAAGTAGAAGTTTGAAAATAGAAATTTTGAAATTTTGAAAATAGGTTGGAATTTGAGATTTGAAAAGATTTTGGAAACCGCACCCATGAGGGTGGAATTGAAAGTTTGAAAAGTATTGTGACCGCACCTATGAAGGTTGCTTACGTATCCCTTTGGGGGAATCAGGTCAGTCGTAGTTCGGACCGGAGTCCGATTGAAAAGAGATTGATTTGAAGAGAGAGAGATTGGATTGGAAGAAAGAGATTGAATTGAAAATTGGATTTGATTTGAGATTAGAAGAGGAGATTAGAAATTGAAATTGAGAAGAAGATTAGACTTTGATTTGAAAAGATTGATTTTGGACTTGTTTTGGAAAAAGAGAAAGTTTAAGAAAACCTAGACTTAGGAAAGAGAAGAGACTTAGGAAAGATTTGACTTGGAAGAGTTTTAGGAAAGATTGGATTTAGGAAATGTTTGAATTAGGAAAGGTTCGATTTAGGAAAGTTTTAGAATTAGGAAAGTTTCGACTTAGGAAGGCTTTGAATTTGGAATGTTTCAACTTTAGGAAAGTTTTGAATTAGGAAAAATTTAGTTTAGGAAAGACTTAGAATTTAGAAAGTTTCTAGTTAAGAAAGTTTTGAATTTTGGAATGTTTCGAAAAAGGGAAGTTTTGAAAGTGGGAAGCTTTGAAAACAAGGGAGTTTTGAAAATAAGAAAGTTTCGTTTTGGAAAAGTTTGAAAAATGAAAGTTTTCAGTTTAGGAAATGTTTGAATTAAGAAAGTTTTCAACTTAAGGAAGTCTTGAATTAAGAAAGTTTTGAATTTAGAAAAGTTTTAGATTTGAAAAGATTTTGAAGTTTTGGAAAGTTTAGAATTTGGAAAGATTTAGGTTTAGAAAGATTCAACTTAAGAAAGTTTCAAATTTAGGAAGCTTAGAATTTTAGAAAGATTTGAAATTTAGAAAGTTTAGGATTTAGAAAGTTTTAGAATTTAAATTTTAGAAAGTCTTGAAATTAGGAAAGGCTTGAGTTTAGGAAAGGTTTGAGTTTGAATTTAGAAAGTTAAGATTTGGAAAGGGGGTTGAATTAGGAAGGGGTTGAATTAGGAAAGATTTGAAAGTTGAGTTTTAAAACTTAGGAAAGATTTTCATATTCAAGTTTTGGAAACTTAAGATTTAGGAAAGTAGAAGTTTGGGAAGGATTTGAATTAGAAAAGAATTGGATTTTGAAACTTAAGGAAAGGTTTAAAGTTTAGGTTTAGGAAACTTATGGTTTAGGAAGGAATTGAATTAGGAAAGGTTTGGACTAGGAAGGGATTGGATTTGGTTTCTAAAAGAAAAGATTTGATTTTGTTTCCAAAAACGGAGGACGGGATCTAGTTTCCTAAACGGGGAGATTGGATTTGGTTTCCTAAAGAGAAGATAGGATTTGGAAAGGGAGATTCTAGAAACCCTAGCTTTGGAAAATCGTAGTTTTAACGTAGAAAATAGGTTTTGGAAACGTGTATCGTTCGAATGTGAAAACAAGGGGTTTTGGAAACCTAGGTTTGGGGCAAAGCTTGAAAACCATGTTTTTGGGAAGAAAATCTAGGGTTTCCTAATTGTGGGTTCTAGGGCTTGACTTGGGCTCTAAGGAAAAGGGATTTTTAGAAAGTGCGTTTTTAGAAACGTAGATTTTCTAGAAGGGAATTCTAGGGAGGAGTTTTTGGAAAGTGTGTTTTTGGAAACACAGATTTTGGAAGGAAATCCTAGAGAGGAAATTTCTAGAAGGAAGATTTTGGAAAGAGAGTTTTTTAGAAAGGTTTTTGGAAAGAGTTTTTAGGAAGGTGGATCTAGGGAATGTTTTTAGAAGGTGAATTTTGAGGAGAGGATTTTGGAGAGGAGTTGAAAAAGAGAGTTTTGAAAAATAGATTTTGGAAGGGAGTTTTTGAAAACAATTTTGGAGAGGAGAGTTTTAGGAAAGGATGTTGAAAAAGAGATTTTTAGGAAGAGATTTTTGAAAAGAGAGAGTTTTTAGAAGGATTAAAAACGTCTCACTTTCCTAAAGCAATTCTAGCCATAAGAGGGCTAGAACCACTTTAAGAAAGTGGTTTTGAAAACAAAGGTTTGAAAATATAGACCAAAAGGCCACTTTTAATATAACACTTTCCTAAAGCAACCCTAGCCATGGAAAGGCTAGAATCACCCTAGAATTGTGGTTTTGAAAACAAGTTTTTGAAAAAGAGAATTTGATACAAATTTCGAAAACAAGTTTGAAAACGGTTTTGAAAACGAGTTTGAAAACGAATTTTAGAAGATGCAAGACTATGATATGCACAATGCAATTTGGGGTCGTGAACATACAAGGTTAAGGCTTCACCACATAATCAAGGGGGCCGGACCCACGTGGTCTTTGGTTAGACTAGAAGAAAGCCCCCGACACGGTGACTCTCCCATAGTCCAATCCCACACATGGACCGGGAATCCTCTTGTTTCAAGCATGCAAAGAAAGGGGAGGGAGGGGGGGAAAGAGATGGGGGATTAAAATAGAGAAAACCCAAGTGGGTTGGAGAGAGAAGAGAGAGGGCAAAAGTGCAGAAAATTAAAGAGAAAGCCTACCTTGTTTCTTGTTTATTTTGCGCGTCGTGCAGTCTTCGGTCTTCGGTCTTTGGTCTTGATCTTCACCCTCAGTCTTCAAGGATTGTCTTCAAGCTTTGAATGGCTGCTCTTCAAGTCTTGAGAGAGTGGTTGAAGGCTCGTGTATAAGTGTATAGGAGGCTAGGGTTTGTGTATAGTGGCTAGGGTTTGGAAAACCTAGGGAGGCTAGGGTTTTTGGAGGTGTTCGAGCTCTGTGTATCGAATTGTGTGATTTCTAGGTTAAGTTTTCAGACCCTTTTCACGTTGAACGAGGCTCTGTATTTATAGAGGGAGGACAAGCCTGGCGCCAGGCCATTTTTTGGCTTAGCGCCACTGCTAGTGGCGCCAGCTATTTAGGAAACAATTAAGGTCAGCAAGCAACGTATCTTTGACTAGATTTGGGCGCCTGTACTAGTGACTACCATGTAAACTTTAGCCTGGCTTCACTAGGAGTGACTCTGGAAAGTCCGGGAATGATTTGAAGGAGCCGGGAGTGACACGGAAGGCCGGAAAGGAGCAGGAACACTTAAAATAGTATCCTGGAGGTATTTGACTTGAAAAGTGAGGATTGGATGTGTCGGAAAGGTTGACCGAGCCTTTAGGGGCAAAACGGTCAAACGGATCGAAAAACTGCCGGGACAGACTCAAACTGTCCCGGAAGAAGACTTGGGATCTGGAAACATTATTTAGAATGTTCCTAGAGGTTGCCGGTTTGATACCCAGAGCCGGCGTGGTCGGAAATGGAAACCGGCCCACCAGGGGTAAAACGGTCATTTTGTACCGGGTTTGCCGGAACTGACTCGGAATGGTCCGGAAAGGTAAAGGAAGGTCGAGAACACTATAAAAAGTATTCTCGGGACATTATCGGTTTGATACCCAGAGCCGGTGTGGTCGAAGAAGGAGATCGGCCCTCCAGGGGCAAAACGGTCATTTTGCACCGGGTTGGCCGGAACTGACTCGGAATGGTCCGGAAAGGTAAAGGAAGGTTGAGAACACTATAAAAAGTATTCTTGGGACATTACCGGTTTGATACCCAGAGCCGGTGTGGTTCCCGGGGCGTTCGGATGCCTAGAGGCAAAATGGTCATCTTGACCGGAAAAGGTCCAAAGGGTAATTTGGTCATTTTTCACCGAAGTGAGCTAACAAACATGGGTATTGACCTAGGTTTTGAGTGTTTCCGCCACTCGGATGGGGTTGAGTATTTCCGCTACTCGGACGGGGTTGAGTATTTCCGCTACTCGGACGGGGTTGAGGATTTGAGAGTATTTCTGCTACTCTAACGGTTCTGTGAGTATTTCCGCTACTCTAACGGTTCTGTGAGTACTTTCGCTACTCTAACAGTTCTGTGAGTATTTCCGCTACTCTAACGGTTGAGTATTTCCGCTACTCGGACGGCTCCGTGAGTACTTCCGCTACTCTAACGGTTGAGTATTTCCGCTACTCGGACGGCTCTGTAAGTATTTCCGCTACTCTAACGGGTCTATGAGTATTTCCGCTACTCTAACGGTTTTGTGAGTAGTTTTGCTACTCGGACCGTCTCGAGGAATAAACTGTCTCGAGAGAGGGATTGGAAAGGGGTCTTACCGACTCCGAAGAGACGTGCCTAGATTGGAATCGTCTCGAGGAATAAACTGTCTTAAGAGAGGGATTGGAAAGGGGTCTTACCGACTCCGAAGAGACGTGCCTGGGTTTTGAGTGTTTCGGCCACTCTAACGGTGTGAGTGTTTCCGCCACTCTGACGGTTTGGTGAGTGTTTCCGCCACTCTAACGGTTTTGTGAGTGTTTTCGCCACTCTGACGGTTTGGTGAGTGTTTCCGCCACTTTGACGGTTTTGTGAGTAGTTTTGCTACTCGGACCGTCTCGAGGAATAAACTGTCTCGAGAGAGGGATTGGAATTGGAATAAGAAAGGATAATGCCCCTAAGGGCATTTTAGTCATTTTGCCTCTATTTGGGCCTGACAGGCCCGCGAAGCGATGGAAAGACGGAATTTGGACTAAAGGATTGGTTTCGATTGGAATATGTCCATAATGACTTGAAAACAAGTCTGGACGGAGTGTAGACTGCCGAGCGGTCAAAAATGGGGTGCTTACAAGGACCCTACGACACTAAACTCACACGACTCGATAAAAGTTCCCTAGAGCCTCCCGCAGATGCTCCGTCTAAATTGTCTTTTCCCCCAATTCCCTGGTTATAACGCACCGTCAACTGACTTGAGAAATGCGTAAATCGGAAAATTCTCGAAAGCTCGTTCATAAATCTTTCCATTGATATGGCTCGATCGAATAGACCGCTTCTTGAAGCCCTCCATCGTACGGTACAAAAACTATAACTTTCAGCAACCCCCGAAGCGTCTCGGAGACGCTCCGCCAAGATTAACTTTTTCTCCGATTCCCTAATCAAAACGCACTGTCAAATGACTTGAGAAACGCGTAAATCTGGAAATTCCAGAAATTATTTCCAGAGTACTTTCCATCGGTACGGTCCGATCGAGTGGATCACTTCCCGAAGGCCTCGATCGCACGAAATGAAAACAGCCACTTTCAAACACCCCTGGAACGTATCACAGATGCTCGGCAAAAGTGACCTTTTTGGCACACTTTCCAAGATGATATCGCTCACCTCCAAACATAATTCAAACTCCCTAAAAACATTGAAAGTTCACCGGAAGCCCTGGGAGAACATCCCGAGTGCAACCGATTCCCCCGAAACCTTCTCGATTGACTCAATTGTCGGGGCAAAGTTTGGATAAACCTTTCCGGTGATGGGGCGTATGCTACATGCGCTCCAATTTTGATCAGATCGACCAACTTTCGATCAACAGTCGAGATTTATCCAATACATGGGGTGCCACGTGTCATTCTGGCAATGGAACAATACCTGCGCATGTGCTACATGCGCAGGGTCAAATTTTGGCCAAGCGCAGGTAGTACATGCGCCAGGCCTGTTCCAGAATCTCTATAAATACCAGACCACCCTTTACATATTTCAACTCCGATTTCTGATGCGAAGCTCTGCTAAAGTCACTCCAGAACTGCAAGTCTCTATACACACTTCATCCCTCCAACACTTAGCTTAGGATCCATCATCCCCAAGCCTATATACTTCACACATAAAGCCTTATACACCATCAAACACTCCCTACCAGCCCTCTAAGCCTTCTTGAAGTCATTCAAGCTCCCATCAAAGTATCCCTTGAAGACTACAAGTGTGTTGAAGACAAAAGATGGTATTTCTTTTATGCTAGCCTATTTAGGCTATTCTCTATTTTAATCCCCATCTTCAACCCCCCCTTTCTTGCATGCTTGAGCCAAGAGGGCTCTTAGATCATGCTTAGAGGAAAGCAAGTGAGAGCCACCGTGTAGGGGGATCTCTCACTAGCCCACTTTAAGATGGTATGGTCTAAGAGCCCCTTGTTTATGTGGTGTAGCCTAAAAGCCTTGTATGTAATCATGACCCCTTGCATATCACTATTTTGATCATGTTTTGCATGTTTGGCTTCATTTTATGCTTATTGTCATGCTCTACAATGCTTACATTGCTCTTATTTTCATGCCATCTCCAAGCTCTATATTTCTTTCAAAAATTGTTTCAAGAGTTGGCCCCTTGAAGTGTAGGATGAGATTTTAGGAATTATGTCTTAGACGACCTCCTACTAATCCCCTAACTTTCATTTTGGTGTCATGACATTTTAATTTGCGTAAGGGTTGCTTTCTAATTCTCTAATTTTCAAGATTTTCATTCTTTTAAGTGTAGTGGTTGGAAGGCCCGATGGAACCCTCTCTTGATGGAATAGTTCCCTTGAAAAGTGATTTTCAAAATCCTTCTCAAAAAATGATTTTCAAAATTGCATTCTCTCCATCTTTGCATCAAAAATGATTTTCCAAAAATTGCCATCATTATGTTAATTTTTGAAACCCCCACTCTTGTCAAGATAAAGGTTATAATGGCCATGAGGAAACCTTCCTTGGAATGGTCTCCAATCACTGACCATATAAACCATACTCTTGGCTAGAGTCAAAATTTTCATGAAAATGATCTTCAAAAAAATTGCCAACCAAAGTGCATTGCATATCATGTTTTGTTTTCAAAACTCTTTCCAAGAATGTATCAAAACAACTTTCAAAACCATTCTCCAATCTAACCCTAGGTTAACTTGACCCTAGTTGACTAACCCTAGGTTAACTTGACCCCAATTAACCAACTCTAGGTTAACTTGACCCTAGTTGACTAACCCTAGGTTAACTTAACCCTAGTTATCCAACCCTAGGTTAAGTTGACCCTAGTTGACTAACTCTAGGTTAATTTGACCCTAGTTGTCCAGCCCTAGGTTAACTTGACCCTAGTTGCCCAACCCTAGGTTAGCTTGACCCTTGTTCATTCATCCTAGGTTAACCTAACCCAAGTTAGTTAACCTTAGGTCACCCCTAACCCTGGGCTAACCCAACCTAGGTTAGTACACTTCAAGGTTCCAACTCTTGAACCCTTTTCTAAATGATCACTCAATCTTAAATTATTCTTATAACCTATTTTTCCAAAACCTCCTACTCTCATGATTTTAAAAAAAAAAACCAACTCCATAAACTCTTCAAATGTTTTTACACTCCATCTTCAAGATATTTCCAAAAATATTTTTAAAAGGTCACAAACCTAAGGTGTCCCTAGCCCCCTCATGGTTAGAGATTCCAAGGACAAGTGATAAATCAAGATCAACCTCTAAGGTTATCCATATTAGGATTCCAAACCCTTACCCATTTTCAAAAACCACTTTAAAAAAAAATTAATTCATCAAAACATGCCTCCAAGATTTTCAAAACAAGACTTCAAAAACACTTTCAAGTTCTCTTGAGTCATGCCAAAGCATTTTTTTTTTCCAAAACTTCCTTAAGTCGATCCAAAAATATTTTCAAAATACTCCACTATCTAATTTCAAGTCAAAACTTCCAAGACCACAAAGAGTCTCCAACCTCCAAGACCATAAAGAGTCTTCAACTTCCAAAGACTTCAAAGTGTCTTAAAATTTTTCAACCTCAAAGAGTCTTCAACTTCCAAAGAACTCAAAGTGTCTTAAACTTTTCCAAAGACCTCAAAGAGTCTTCAACTTCCAAAGACCTCAAAGTGTCTTAAACTTTTCCAAAGACCTCAAAGAGTCTTCAACTTCCAAAGACCCCAAATAATCTTCAACTTCCAAAGACCTCAAAGTGTCTTAAACTTTTTCAAAGACCACAAAGTGTCTTTAAACCTTCCAAAGGCCCTAATGCGCCTATTTTCCATCGGGCTCTTGCCCGAACTACAAATGACCTAATTCGCGCCATATGAGATATGTAGGTAACCTAAAATGGTGTGGTCATAACTTTTATTTCAACTCTAATCCCTTTTTCAAAAATTCCAATCAATTCAAAGCTTCTATTCCAAACTCTTTCAAAACCCCCGTTATTTTCAAACTTCTTTTAAAAACTTGCATCATGCATCATGCATCATCCATCCGAAAAGTGATGGCCAAGCTCCATTTTCAAAACTCTAGAGTAGATATCAAGTGGACAATGGCAACCGGTTATTCTAGTGAGTGAACAAAGGGTGATTAGACATTTAAGTATCGAAAGGGCGGAGTAGGGTGATGATCTTAGGATATCTTCCTTACACATAACCAACCCTCGAACCATAGATTTCTGTTTTCAAATGACCAAAATGGAGTTATTTTCCAAAAGGGCTTAAATATTTCCAAAGGTTGCCAAATAACCTTTCTTCTTAAAATCCCTCTCTTGAGGGAGTTTTCAAAACCTTTTTCAAAAAACCCTAAGTTTAATCTTTGGATTAACACTTAGTTTTAGGTGCTCTAACTCACCTTAATCAAGTTAGGTGGCGACTCTTACTTTTCTGAAAAGCCCTTAGTCAAACCAATTTTCCAACCCAGTCGCACTTGTCCTTCTAGGAGGATGAGTTCTATTGACAGAGTTCCGTGCTTTAGGGTCTCCAAGCCGAAAGGACCTTGGACACCCAAAAACCGGGGCGCGACATCCGTCACTCGGTAATTCTTCGGGACCAGGCGTTCTCGGAGACTAACACCACCCTTACAAGTAGCTTTTTGAGACTGGGCGTTCTCAGAAACCAACACCACCCTATAGGTAGCTTTTTGAGACTGGGCATTCTTAGAAACCAACACCACCCTACAGGTAGCTCTCTAAGACCAGACATTCTTAGAGACCAACACCGCACCAGTAGTTTTCTGAGACCGGGCGGTCTCGGGAACCAACACCTAGGTCAATATCGGTGCCTGCTAGCCCGACTCGGTGAAAAATGACTAAACCTGCCCCTTAGGCCTCCATGCATATTTTAAGAAAGCTCAAAATCCCTCAAAATGATAAGTCCACCCTTTCAAAATGTTATTAAACTGTTACGCGTATTCCAAATGCC
Organism: Euryodendron excelsum; assembly: GCA_033060915.1. Lineage (NCBI taxonomy): Eukaryota > Viridiplantae > Streptophyta > Magnoliopsida > Ericales > Pentaphylacaceae > Euryodendron > Euryodendron excelsum. The sequence goes on along the minus strand of CM065397.1, from coordinate 11,619,241 downwards.
ATCCTGTCCCATTCTGGCCAACTCCAGTCAAAATAACCATTTTGCCCTTGATAATGCCTCAACACTGCACAAACTCCACCGAGTGGTAAAATACTCTTCCAAAACCATCCATGAGCGATGCGGCACGCTTAACTTAACACGCTAACCCATTCCTAACCATTCTCAACCAAACCGGGTCAAAATAACCATTTTGCCGCTGACGGCCCGAACACGCCCCAAAACAACACCAATCCTAGGTTATTGAACGGCGGATCTCGTCATGAACTCCCGTTTAACCTAAGGAAGACATCACGACTTTAAACTCCTATAACTCGATAAAAGTTCCCTAGAGCGTCTCGCAGACGCTCAGCCTAAATTGTCTCTTCTCCCGATTCCCTAGTTATAACGCACTGTCAAATGACTTGAGAAATGCGTAAATCAGGAAATTTTCGAAAGCTCATTCGTGGATCTTTCCATTGATACGGCTCGATCGGGTAGATCTCTTCCTGAAGCCGTTCATCGTACGGTACAAAAACTACAACTTTCAGCAACCCCTGGAGCGTCTCGCAGACGCTCCACTTAGGTTGACTTTTTCACTAATTCCCTAATTGTAACGCACCGTCAAACGACTTGAGAAATGCATGAATTAGGGAGTTCCCAAAAGTATTTCTAGAGTCTTTTCCATCGGTACGGTCCAATTGAAGAGATCGCTTCTCGAAGGCCTTGATCATGCGACATGAAAACAGCTACTTTCGAACACCCACAGAATGTATCACAGACGCTTCGCAAAGATGTCATTTTAAGCACACTTCTCAAGGTGATATCTCACACTTCCAAACACCATTCGAACTTTTTAAAAACACGAAAGGTCACCAGAAGCCCTAGGAGAATATCCCGAGTGCGACTGATTCCCCCGAAACCTTTTAAGTTGACTCAATTATCGAGACAAAGTTTAAACGAACCTTCTCGATGGCGGAGCGTATGCTACCTACGCCTAAATTTTGATCAGATCAACCAAATTTCGATTAACCGTCGAGATTTAACCAGTGCAATGAGTGTCACGTGTCATTCTGGTAATGAAATAGTACCGGCGCATGTAGCACATGCGCCGGGCCTGTTCCAGATTGCCTGTAAATACCAGCCTCCCCCTTTGCATATTTTAACTCCAAAATTGATGTGAAGCTCTGCTAAAACTGCTCCAAAACCTCGAATCTCTATGTATATTCCGCTCCTCCAACACTTAGGCTAGATTCCACCTCCCTCAAGGCCATACATTTCACCTATTTAGCCTCATACACCATTAAACACTCCCTTCCAGCCCTTCAAGCCTTCTTGAAGTCATTCAAGTTCAAGTCAAGGCATCCATTGAAGATTACAAGTGTGTTGAAAGCAAAAGGTGGTATCTCTTTTACATTTTTGTCTTTCTCCACTCTTATCTTCTCCCTCTTAGCCTACTTAGGCTATTCTATATTTTAATCCCCATCTCCAACCCCTCATTCTTGCATGCTTGAGTCAATAGGGCTCTTAGTTTATGCATAGAGGAGCTAGTGGGAGCCACCGTGTAGGGGGATCTCTCACTAGCCTACTTTAAGATGGGATGGCCTAGACACCCCTTGTTTGTGTGGTGTAGTCTAAAGCCTTGTATGCATTCATGGCCCCTTTGCATTTTTCTATCTTGATCATGTCTTGTGTGCTTGGTTTCATTTTTGTGTTTATAATCATGTTCTACTAAGTTTGCATTATTCTTACTTTCATGCCAATTTCAAGTTCAATACCCCTCTCCAAATGGTTCCAAGAGTTGGCTCCTTGAAGTTTAAGATGAGACCTTAGAAATCATGCCTTAGAAAATCCTCACTAACCTCTAACTCACACTTTTGCATCCTTGCATTTCAATTTGCATAAAAGTTATTTTCAAATTCTCTAATTTCCAAGGCTTCCATTCTCTCAAGTTTAGTGGTTGGAATGGCCCCATGGAACCCTCTCTTGAGTGGTCTCCCTTCTATATTGGCCATAGGAGCCCTAAATTGTTAGAATGATCTCTTTCTCTTTTTATTCTTGCACACAAGTGGTTTCCAAACTCTTTGATTTCCAAAGTCTCCATTCTCTCAAGTTTAGTAGTTGGAATAGCATCATGGAACACTCTCTTGAGTGGTCTGCCTTTTATTTGGCCATAGGAACCCTATCTTGTTAGAATGGTTTCCTTCAAAAATGGTTGTCGTCATTCTTTTTCAAATTTGTTTTCAAAAATTCATTATCTTCATCTTTACATTAAAAATGGTGTTTCAAAAAGTTGTCATCATCATGTTAATTTTTTTGGATTTCATACACTTGTCAAGATAATGGTGATAATGGTCATAAGGAAACCTTCTTTGGAATGGTCTCCAAATACCAACCATATAAACCACATTCTTGGCTAAACTCAAAATTTTCCTGAAAATGATCTTCAAAAAGGTTGTCTATCAAAGTCCATTGCATGACATGGTTTGTTTTTCAAAACCCTTTCCAAAAATGCATCAAACAACCTTTCAAAATCATCTTTTAACTCAACCCTAAGTTAACTTGACCTTAGTTGTCCCCTAGGTTCACTTGACCCTAGTTGTCCAACCATAGGTTAACTTGACCCTAGTTATCCAACCCTAGGTTAACTTGACCCTAGTTGTCCAACCCTAGGTTAACTTGACCCTAATTATCTAACCCTAGATTAACTAAACCTAAATTGGTTAACCTTAGGTCACCTTAACCCTAGGTTAACCAAACCCAAGTTAGTTAACCTTAGGTCACCCCTAGCCTTAGGTCAACCCCAACCTAGGTTAGTATATTTCAAGGTTCCAACTCATGGACCCCTTTTAAATGATCTCTCTCTTTAAAACTACTCTCATGACTCACTTTTTCAAAACCTGCTACCCTCTTGAGATTTCAAAAGCCAACTCTATAACCTCTTCAAATGTTCCCATATTCCATCTCCAAAGTATTTTCAAAAATGTTTTCAAGAACTCACAACCCCAAGGTATCCCTACCCTTTCCATGGTTAGGGATTCCAAAGGAAAGTGATATATCAAGAACAATGTCCAAGGTTGTCCATGTTAGGGTTCCAAAGCCCTTAGGTATTTTCAAAAACCTCTTTCAAGAAGCTTTTCAACATTTCCAAACTTTATATCCAAGACCTCAAAACATTTTCAAAACTACCTTGAGTCATTCCAAAGCATTTTTCAAAACTCCCTTGAGTTGATCCAAAAATATTTTCAAAACACTCCGCCATCCAATTTCAAGTCAAAGCTTTCAAGACCACAAAGTATCTTCAACCCTTCCAAAGACCTCAAAGTGTCTTCAAAACTTTCCAAAGGCCCTAATGCACCTATTTTCTATCGGACTCTTACCCGAACTACGAATGGCATGATTCTCGCCAAATGAGATACGTAGGCAACCTAAAATAGTGCGGTCATAATTTCTATTTCAACTCCAATCCCCTTTTCAAAAACTTTCGATCAATTCAAAGTTCTCATTTCAAACTCCTTCAAAACTTCCACATTTTCAAACTTCTTCCAAAACTTGCATTATGCATCATTCATTTGAAAGGTGATGACTAAACCCCGTTTTCAGAACTCTAAAGTGGATATTAAGTGGACAATGATAACCGATTATTCCAGTGAGTGAATAAAGGGTGATTAGACATGCAGGTACTGAAAGGGTGGGGTAAGGTGATGATCTTAAGATATCTTCCCTATACGTAATCAACCCCCGGACCATAGATTTATGTTTTCGAAAGATCAAAATGGAGTTATTTTCCAAAAGGGCTTAGATATTTCCAAAGGTTGCCAAATAACCAATTTTCTTAAAAACTCTCTCTTGAGGGAATTTTTAAAATCTTTCCAAAAACCCTAAGTTTAATCTTCGGATTAACACTTAGTTTTAGGTGCCCTAACTCACCTTAATAAAGTTAGATGGTGACTCCTATTTTTCTAAAAAGCCCTTAACCAAACCAATTTTCAATTCAAACCTAGTCGCACTTGCCCTTCTAGGAGGATGAGTTCTAGTGATAGAGTTCTGTGCTTTTATCTCTGAGCCAAAAGGACCTTGGACCCAAAAATCGGCGCGCGACAACTCTTACCTAATAATATGCAAAATATTCCACTAGATCAAGTACCAGAAAACCCCATCGTTGAAGCCAAACTGAAAGAAAACAAATGGAATTCTCCAGACTTGATAAATAACTGAAAAAAAATAAACAAAAATTTCAAAGGATAAAGATGCTCAAGGAAAAAAACACATAAACCGAATACCGCATAAACCAAGCAAAAGATCAATCATAGAATCGACATTGGAGCACAATTGAAAGCGTAGAAAAGAAAATAATGAATAAACCTAACACTAAACAAACATTTGTTTTCTCCAGAACTGTCTATAAAAAGCAGAGAGGGGAAAAATTAACCCAAACCAAATACCAGAACTAAAAATAGAGCTGAGTAAACCAAACTAAATACTAGATAAAAGAAAGACAGACCCATCACAGGATCTAAACCTAAACCAAAGTATGAAAAGCACTATCGAAACACTTCAAATGAAAAAACCCCATCACAAAATCCAAATAGAACCAAAGATAAGAAACTACTACAAATAGATGAATACCAGATTAAACAAGCACAAGCAGAATACCCATTATAGATTCCAAACCAATCTGAAAGACCACTATAGAGAGAGATATCACATGAAGCAAAGAAATAAAGGTAAAGCACTATAGAGAAATCATCTCTTGTATCTCTCTCATTTGCTCTGCTATTATTGAGCGGTGTGAAACAGCGACATGGCTAATCTAAATCCACACATCATCTTGCCAAAGCAGAAAGCAGCCCAGACAAGACCACTTCGTTCCACAATAAGAAGCCAACAAAGCATCGACATATCAGTTTAGTTGAGGGCTAATATTGTAATGGCACTGTGAAAGTACTCAGGGGTTGCATGCAGCAATTTTAAGTGAACCTCAAGGGCAAAATCATCACCAAAAAATGGTCCGATCATATGACTACAGTAAAGGGGCAACGACTCTTTTTATATCCAAAAAATCATCCAATCATACGACTATAGTAAAGGGGCAACGACTCTTTTTATATATAGTAAGATATGAAGGGAAAATTTGGTATTTTAAAATTTTTAAGTGCTGACTTCAACTTTTTTATCAATCCAATTAATGGTCCATTAATAGAGGAGTGGGTGCTATTTATTATCAGATAAAGGAAAGCAGGAGAGTGTAATTTTTAAAACTTTCAGGGAACTCTCTATTTTTTTCATATATCTTATAGGTGGAATTTTTAAGAAAGCCTGGTTGAACTCTCAAACTGAATCAACGAGTACAAACAATTTGTAAGAGAAGAAGACGATGAGAATGTCTCGACCCTTTTTGGGCCGATGGCACTCCGATGATTAAGTTAGCAAACTTAATCACAATGAATCGAATAGAATATAAAGAGCTAGTACTCAAGTGAACGTACTTTATACCTTTAGTGTATAGGGATATTTATAGATTTCAGAATGCCATATTCCCTTTGGGAATTAGAGTCACTTTCCTCCTAGGAATCTTCATTAATTAAGGTGGTTTAATGTATTGGACTTATCTTTTATTTATCCTAATTTACTTAGGAATAAGATTCATATTATAGGCTTCATTAGTCTTAATACCTTTTGGATTAAGATCTGTGGCCTAGCCCCTTTAGGTCCTTGCCTTTGGTCGGTATAGGCCTAGCTCGACAGGTTGACTCCCATGGGCTGACCTTACTGGGCCGGTCTTTCCTAGTCTTGGGCTTGGCTCTTATTGGGCCCACAATTGCCCCCTAGCCCGTGCACTTTGTATGGACTAACAAAGGAGGCAAGAGCTAAGATTTGCATTTAAAACTTGTCCTTTAGCCTTCCCGTCGCTTCGCATCACGTGAACATTTTGTACCGGCCCTGCAATCGAAGGGATGAGTCGAATTGGCTTCCGAAGTAACGGTTGGGTCATGCATCATAATTGCCGCAACTGAACCGACGGCATGGTCCATTATAAATTGGGCGTATCTTTATTTATCCTTACATTCGAAACTAGCTTGAGACACCTGGTAAGAGAGAGAACGGATTCTGCCCTAACTCTATAAGTTTTTTGAACCTTTGTTTTCTTCTTTTTCTGCCCTACTTTTCTGTGGTCGTCCCCTAATGGCGGTTCGCCTTAAAAAACTTATGGACAGCCCCGCGGCTATTGCTACTTTTAAGTCTAGATATAACATTGCCAACTAGGTCGGCATTGAGTTGGTTGACCCAGATAACTATAGGATGGAAGAAACCAAAAAGGGGATGCCCTTTCTCGTGATTGCCATTGTAGAGGGTGGCGTTAGATTTTTCTTGCACCATTTTCTTATAAAATTCCTTCAACACCACGATGTATGTCCTGCCCAAGTCAACTCAAATGCTTATCGAATTGTCATGGGAATGCTTGACTTGAACCAAATCCTAGGTGATAATCTAGGACTTGCAGAGTTTGACTTTTGCTATACTCTGTGTAAAGTCAGGCGTGATAGCAGGAAAGTCTACCTTAGGGCGACCGACAAAAGTAGAAAAATAGTAAAGTGTCTCCCATCTTTGGGTAAGAGCATAAATGATGTCAGAATATGAGTTTCTGGCCCTTAAAAGTTTGGTGACCTTCCTGCCGACCAAATGCCATTGATTTGATGCCGTAAAACCCCCAGAGGATTAGGTTGGTGCCGACCCCTTACTTTTCATGTGTATTGACTTATACATGTCTAACTTACATTGTTTTGATTTGTTCAGTATCTGGTAAGAACAAGAAGCAGACGTGAGGTGTCAACTTAATTGATCTGAACGAGGTTCTGAACTACAGAGGCTCTGGTCGACTTCGTGATATTGCAAGGACCCCTCATATCTTACTGAACTACCCAATCCGAGTTTCCACCTTCACCGCCTCGTCTGGGATTCCAGCAAGTATGATTGCCAAGCTATTGGAGGAGGGTACATCTGGTGAGTTTGTCGAAATCCCAATAGGGATTACAATTGAGTGCATACTTCTTGACGACTGGGAGACCATTGCAAACCTGCCTTCTGACACGCTGCCACCAATGGGGATTTCGGGGACTCGAGTCGTTGAAGACACTGTCCCAGTGACCTCAGGAGTTGGCTTCCCAAGTTGGGCATCATTTGAGTTGCCCCTAACCATTACTGATGCAACGGCCCATTCTGCAAATTATCTGGTCCAAGACATATTCTCGGATCGGTCAAGTTCATCTGAATCGATGTCAACTTCAACTCCATTTATAGCGCCCGATCCCTGAGGTATAGCCAAGATTGGACGGAAGCATAAGTTGGTATACCCTTCATCCTTGGATTTCGATACTCCTGATATGATGAACCTAAGGGAGATGGTGTTGTAGAAAGTGGCAAAAAAGTTAAAGAAGTTGGGGAAGCCGGAGGCTAAAAAAGCGAAGCCCAGTCCCCTTGCCCCCTGTTGCACAGGTCGGCTCCTTTGAACCCGAAAAATAGAGGAGGGAGACGAGGGCGTTAAAGAAAAAGCTAATGGCAGAGGATACACTGGTTGAGCCTGCACCGAAGAAAGCCAAAGTTGTGCCAACAGATCCTCATCTAAGTAGCAGTGCCGCATCTGATAATGCCGACTTCGTGGTTATTTAACCCGTCATTGGTGGTCGTTGCATGCGGCCAAATGAATCCCTGATCAGGTCGGCTGAGGTTGCTATGGGGGTGGTTGAGAATAACCTTCAATAGGTTGATATTGACTTGTTGGAGAGTAGCGATGACCTTTCTGTCTTTCTAGGAGCCTTCCACGAATCCCTACTGGTAAGTTGCTTTATGAATTTAATTTTAGTAATGACTTATTGGTTGTGTACTGACCTTGTCGAATCTATTTAACTTCCAGGGCTCTCTCAACTCCTTAGAGGTATACGCCATTTTCGAGTTCTATTTAGAGAGCACAACAAACTCAATGAAGATCATACCAAGCTGAAAAAGGAGTGGATTGAGGGGAAAAGGCCCAATTGACCACCGCAAAGGAGGTTGAAAAGGTAAAGATTGCATTGGACCAGGTTTCAGCCGATCTAATCAAGAGGGACTATAAAGTCTCAAAGTTGGAGGCCGACAAGGCCATACTCTAGGTGAACTTGTTCAAGTCAAAGGCCGAAGTCAAGGACTCAAAGTCGATCTTACAAAGGAAAAGGCCGAGTTTGAGGAGAGGTATAAGTAAGGCATAGCGACTAGTGCTGATGATTATGCCCTTCAGATGGTTGATCTCTCGCAGTCGATATTCATCGAAGGTTGGCACGGGGCTTTAAAAGAAATGAAAGTCAAGGGCTCTTCCAGCCTCTGGAGGAATATTCCGAACTACTTCGAGACAACTCTAGGGGGTAGCGCACAAGATACCTCCAAGATGACGAGGGTATAGATACTCCGGAGGTTCCTGCCATGGGTGCATCCGAGACAGTTGAAGTTAATGTCCCTAAGATGGCTGAGGCTAACGTGCTGAAGATAGCTGAGGCCGATATCTCAAAGACGGCTGAGGCTGAACCTACTGTTTCCGACTCAGCTAACCCAACTATGAATCCTACTAAAAATGTTGTTGCTTAAGATTTTCTTTAGTTTTCTATTGAGGTAATTATATCTTTTTTGTGAAGTCTTGTAATGAATTGACTATTTTGAATGAATATGGATTTTGTTTTCTAAGTTGACTCTTGTATGGATGTTTCTTAGTTAAACCACACAATTTTAATTTTAGATTCTTGTTCTGTCTTGCCTTTATTGACCAATGCCTTTATTGGCCCACCTGTCCAATTTTTTGGACAATATCAAGTTTTTGTACTTTGTTTTTTACAGCCTTCGTTGGTCGACCTACCAATAAGTTGGACAAGACCAAGTTTTCACACTTGGTTTTTTATGGCCTTCATTGGCCGATCTACAAACAAGTTGGATAGGACCAAGTTTTCATACTTGGTTTTTTATGGCCTTCATTGGCCAACCTACCAATAAGTTAGACAGGACCAAGTTTTTACACTTGATTTTTTATGGCCTTCATTGGCGACTTGCCAATAAGTTGGACAGGACCAAGTTTTTACACTTTGTTTTTTATAGCCTTCATTGGTGGTCTGCCAACAAGTTTGACAGGATCAAGTTTTTACACTTAATTTTTTATGACCCTCATTGGCCGACCAGCCAACAAGTTGGACAGGACCAAGTTTTATACTAAGTTTTTTATGGTTATTCCCTTTTTATGCTTGTCTATAGATTTGTTGAATCACTTGCAACTTTTGAGAAAAAAACAGTATATTATCATAGATTGTCGTAGATCATTACATCATTTGGGAAACACCCCTACTGATAGAATTTTCTGAGATTGTTGGCGTTCTAAGGTCGAGGTAGTTGTCGCCTTTATTCAACAGCTTCTAGTCGGTATGCCCCCATACCGACTTGGGACGTAACTCTATAAGGACCTTCCTAGTTTGTACCAAGCTTCCCCTTTACTGGATTCTTAGTTGCCCCCAATTCTTCCTTAGCATTAAGTCACCGAGAGCAAATGCTCTTGGCTAGACTCGTTTGTTGTAGGCTCAGTTAAGTTGTGATGATATTTAATAAATTTGAGTAGGACAGCTTCTTTCTTTTCTTCAATAGGGTTGAGGTCCCTCACCAAAGTTTTGTCATTAAGGCCGATGTCAAATACTGCCAATTTAATAGTTAGAAGTCCAACCTCCAAAGGTATTACTGCCTCCACCTCGTATGCCATTGAGAAATGGGTTTCTCCGGTAGATCTCCTTGGAGTGGTTCTGTAAGACTATAAGACACTTGGCAGCTCTTCTACCCATCTTCCCTTAGCTTTTTTTAGCCTCTTTTTGACTCCATTTAACATGGTCCTGTTTGATATCTCAGCTTGCTCGTTGCACTGCGAATAGGCCGACGTCGAATAGTAATTTATGATCCCAAGCCCATTGCAGAATTCTCTAAACATGTTGCCATCAAACTGGGTGTCGTTGTCTTAAACTAGTGCACGAGGTATCCCAAATCTTATAATGATGCCCCTCTATGCAAACCTCTTAGCGCCAACTTCTTTGATAGTTGACAAGGGCTCTGCTTCTACCCACTTGATGAAGTAGTTAGTTGCTACTATAAGGAATCTCTCATTCCCTAGAGCTCGGGGCAACGGTTCGACTATGTCCAACCCTCATTGTTCCAACCCTCATTGTGCAAAAGGCCAGGGGCTGGTAATAGTTGTGAGGTCCTCGGCAGGCGGGTGAATTATCGGCAAAAATTTCTGACACTTTTCATATTATAGAACATACTGGGCGATGTCTTTCTACATATAGAGCTACCAAGAGCCCTAATGAATAGCTCGGTGCGCGATGTAAGCACCTCATTTTTTACTGCTCGGCAAACTACACTCCGTCTAGACTTGTACTCAAGTCAATATGGACGTATTCCAATCGAAACCAACTCTTTAAGTCTAAATCCTGTCTGTCCATCGCTTCGCGGGCCCACCAGGCCCAAATAGAGGCAAAATGACCAAAATGCCCTTAGGGGGCATTGTCCTTTCTAATTCCTATTCCAATTCCAATTCCAATCCCTCTCTCGAGACAGTTGATTCCTCGAAACGGTAAACCTATTCCAAATTAGGCACGTCTTTCAAAAGATGGTAAGTCCCCTTTCCAAATCCAAATTAGGCACGTCTTTCCGAAGACGGTAAGTCCACTTTTCAATTCCAATCCTTCTCTCGAGATAGTTGATTCCTCAAGACGGTAAATCTACTCCAATCAGGCGCGTCTTTCCGAAGACGATAAGACCTCTTTCCAATTCCATTCCCTCTCTCGAGACAGTTGATTCCTCAAGACGGCAATCCGGCACGTTGTCCGAAGAAAATCTCTTCGGAACGGTAAGTCCCTTTAAACCTGTTGACCGGGACGAGACCCCAAGTCCCCTAGATGGTAGAACGGTCCACCTTTGGCGCCTGCTAGCCTACCAATGTAGAAATGTCCGTTTAGGCACGCCTTTCGAGAATGTTGACTTATCAGGTGCTAAGTCCCTTTAGCAGCTTCCCGAGATCAGGCAGTCTCGAGAATGAATGTGAACCCTCAGAGTAGTGGAAATATTCATAAACATCACAACCGTTAGAGTAGCGAAAATACTCACAAGCAGGTCGATAGAGGGAATTGCCAACAAACCCCTGTATCACACGACCGCCGTTAGAATGGCAGAAACACTCAAAACCCAAGTCAACACTAGTGCCTGCTAGCCCATTCCGGTGAAAAATGACCAAACTATCCCTTGGGCCTTTTTTGGCACGTTTCTCGAGAACACACCTGAGTCTTCAGAATGGTAAGTCCAACCTTCCAACATTGTCTTAAAAGCGATCCAACATGACTAAGTGCTTTCTAGTCTGTTTGGGCCAGTTTTGAAACTTTCCAGTCAAGATGACCATTTCGCCCCTAGGCATCCGAACGCCCCGGGAACCACACCGGCTCTGGGTATCAAATCGGTAATCTCCCGAGAATGCTTTTTATAGTATTCTCAACCTTTCTTTATCCTTCTGGATCATTCCGAGTCAGTTCTGGCAAACCCGATACAAAATGATTGTTTTGCCCCTAGTGGGCCGGTCTCCTTTTTCTAGCCACGTCGGCTTTGGGTATCAAACCGGAAAGCTCTTGAGATTGCTTTTTATAGTATTCTCAACCTTCCTTTATCTTTCCGGATCATTCTAAGTCAATTCCGGCAAACCCGGTGCGAAATGACCGTTTTGCCCCTGATGAGCCGGTCACCTTTTCCGACCACATCGGCTCTGGGTATCAAACTAGCAGCCTTTGGGAACATTCTAAATAATTTCTCCAAGTTTCAAGTCTTTTTCTGGGACATTCCAAGTCCGTCCCGGCAGCTTTCCAACTCGATTGACCGTTTTGCCCCTAACGGCTCGGTCAATCCTTCCGACACATATTATCCTCATTTCTTAAGTCAAATACGTCTGGGATACTATTTTAAGTGTTTCTGCCCTTGTTTCGGCCTTCCGGGTCATTCCGGGTCTCTCAAACTCCTTATCGGACTTTCCGGAGTCACTTCTAGTGAAGCCAGGCTAAAAATTGCATGGTGGTCACTAGTACAGGCGCCCAAATCTAGTCAAAGATACGTTGTTTACCGACCTTAATAGTTTCCTAATTGGTTGGCACCACTAGTAGTGGCGCCAAGCCAATATTTGGCCTAGCGCCACTCCTAGTGGCACTAGAAGCATTTTTGGTCTGGCGCCACAACAACAGGCACCAGGTCTATCTCATTTCTATAAATACAGAGCCTCCTCCAGCATCAAAGAAGCCCGCAAGCTCAGTCTAAAAATCCTATATTTCGATACACAAAGCTTGTACATTCCTAAAACCCTAGTTTCTCTAGGTTTTCCAAACCCTAGCCACCATACACAAACCCTAGCCTTCTATACACTCATACACACCCCCATACACTTATACACTAGCCTCAAGCCTCCATTGAAGACTTAGATTGCTGCAACTTGAAGCTTTCGAAGATCGAAGAAGAGTCCCCGAAGATCAAGACGAAGATTGACGTGAAGCAAAGACCGAAGAAAAGCAAGGCGCACAAAAATAAACAAGACATAAGGTAGGCTTCCTCTTTAAGTTTTTGCACTTCCCCCTCTCTTTTCTCTCTCCTAAGCCACTTGGGTTTTCTTTATTTTAATCCTCCATCTCTTTTCCCTCTTTCTTTGTATGCTTGAAACAAAGGGATTCCCAGTCCATGTGTAGGATTGGACTATTGGAGAGTCACCGTGTCGGGGGCTTTCTTTTAGTCTAACCGAAGACCACGTGGGTTCGGCCCCTTGATTATGTGGTGAAGCCTTAACTTTGTATGTTCACGACCCCAAATTTGCATTATGCATATCATGATCTTGCATTTTTCCAAAATCGTTTTCAAACTCGTTTTCAAAACTTGCATTAAACTTGTTTTCAAAATTATATCAAAATCTCTTTTTTCAAAACTTATTTTCAAAATCACAATCCTAAGGTGATTCTAGCCCTTCCATGGCTATAGTCGCTTTAGGAAAGTGTTACATTTAAAATGACTTTCATGGTTCATATTTTCAAATCTTGTTGTTTTCAAAACCACTTTCTTAAAGTGGTTCTAGCCTTCTTATGGTTAGAATCGTTTTAGGAAAGTGAGACATTTTTATACTTTTCAAAAACTCTCTTTTCAAATATCTTCCTAAAAATCTCTTTTCCAACATGCTTTCCTAAAACTCTTCTTTCCAAAATTGTTTTCTAAAAACTCTCTCCAAAAATCTATTTTCCAAAACTTCTCTTTTCAAACTCCTTTCCAAAACACTCTCCTCAAAATTCACTTTCCTAAAGACTCTTTCCTAAAAGCTTCTTCCAAAATTTTGTTTCCAAAACGCTCTCTTTAAAGTCCACTTTCTAAAAACGCTCCCTAGATCTCCTTCCTAGAAAAACTCTCTTTTCAAAACTCACATTTTAAAAACTCCTCTTCAGAATCTTCCTCCAAAATCTTCGTTTCCAAAAACAAACTTTCCAAAAAAAAAACTCTTTCCTTGGTATCTAAGTTGAGCCCTAGAGCCCACAATTAGGAAACCCTACTTTTTCTTTCCAAAAAAACATGATTTTCAATCTTGCCTTAAAACCTAGGTTTCTAAAATCTCTTGTTTTCTACATCAAAACTATACATATTTCCAAAATCCATTTTCTACGTCAAAACTATAGTCTTCCAAATCTAGGGTTTCTAAAACTTCCCTTTCCAAATCACTTGTCAAATCCAATCTTCCCGTTTAGGAAATTAGATCCTATCCTCCATTTTTGGAAACAAAATCAAACCTTCCCTTTTAGAAACAAAATCCAATCCCTTGCTTTAGGAAATAGGAACCCACTCCTTTCCTAATCCGAATCTTTCCTAATTTAACTCATTCCTAATCTTCTACTTTCCTAAATCTTAAGTTTCCCAAACTTGAACATAAAAATCTTTCCTAAATTTTAAAAAACTCAACTTCCACATCTCTCCTAATTCAACTCTTTCCTAATTCCATCCCTTTCCAAAATCTTAACTTTCCAAATCTAAGTTTTCAAATCTTTCTTAAAACTTCAAATCTTTCTAAATCTAAAGCTTTCTTATTCTTAAAACTTTCTTATTTTCAAAACCTTTTCTATTTCAAAACTTTCCTAAGTTGAAACTTTCTTAAACCAAAACTTTCCTAAAATGATATTTTCCTAAAACAAAACTTTCCTAATTTGAATCCTTCCTAAATCCGATCTTTCCTAGTCGTCCAAACCCTTCCAAGTCGAGTCAAATCTTTCTTAAACCTCTAGTCTTTCCTAAGTCTAGGTTTCCTAAACCTCAATCTTTTCAAAACAAGTCTAAATCTTTCTTCCAAGTTCTATTTTTCTAAATCAAAATCCAACCTTTTCAATTCCAAAATTCTAAATTCCAATCTTCAATCTTTTATTTTAAATTCAAATCAAATCCTTTTTCCAATCAAAATCTCTTTCTTCTAATCCAACCTTCTATTTTCTATCGGACTCTTGTCCGAACTACGACTGACCTGATTCCTCCAAAAGGATACGTAGGCAACCCTTATGAGTGCGGTCACCACATTTTTCAAATTCTTATTTCCACAAAATCTTTTCAAATCTCCAATCTATTTTTAAACTTCCAATTCCAAATTTCTATTTCCAAATCTCTATTTTCAATTTCCAAAACCTTCTTTCCAAATTTAAACTTCTATCTCTTTTCAAATCTCTTTTCTTTTTTTTTTTTAAATCAAATCGAACTCTTTTCAAATATATTTTTCAACTCTCTTCTATTGCACTTGCATATCATGCATCATTTTTTTTTTTAAACATTTCTTTTTCAAAGTGAATAGGATTGAACATTGGTTAGTTGAAGACTCTCATAGGTAAATCTAGGGTAGATTGACATATAGGTACCGTAAGGGCGAGGTAGGGTAATGGCTTAGTGCGTCTTCCCTACACGTAACCAACCTCCAAACCTAGAACTACTGTTTTCAAAGACCAAAAGGAGTTATTTTTCAAAAAAGGCTAAATGTTTTCTAAAGGTTGCCAAACAACCTGTTTTCTTAAAAACCCTCTCTTGAGGTGGCATTTTCAAAAATCGTTTTCCAAAACCCTAAGTGTAGTTTTCAGATTATGCTTAGTTTTTAGGTGACCTAACTCACCTTAATCAAGTTAGGTGGTGACTCCAAATCTTTTCCAAAAGCCCTTTATTCAAATCAATTTTCAATTCCCAACATAGTCGCACTCATTCTTCTAGAAGGGTGAGTTCTAACGACAGAGTGCAGTATTTTTTCCGCTTGTGTGTATATTCCTCGAGTGCAAAAAATTTGGGCGTGACACGCAAGAGCTTTTCCAAAGATGTGACTCCCACAGATATCGTCATGAATTTCAAACAGGATGCAATGCACTTTGTCGAGGTGGACACAATGCAGATAGGGGCCCGTGAATGATTTTCTATATAGTTCCTTGTCGGGTGATAGCCAGTACTTTAATGACTTGTGCTTGATTCTTCTGGCCTCGTTCTTATCTTCCGGCAGCTCATCCATGTCGAGATAGGAGATGATCGGGTCCATCCAGTATGGCCTTAATTGCTTAATAACCAAAACTTGCACTTCTTTCTTGAAATATGCTTAGGCTAGGAAGTGTCTCCATGTGAATTGTCTGCCACGTGAATCGTTTTCTTTAATCCCGACTTTAGGGCTGCGCCAGTGTTGCCGATACCTCGTAGCTAATCTGATGGAGCTTGTATTTACTGAATTTACTAAGCAGCTCTCTTGCTTTTGCCAGGTACTGTGCCATCTTGTCATTTTTTGCCACATACTCACCCATGATTTGGTTAACCACCAACTGGGAATCTGAATAGATGACTATCTCGGCAATCTTAAGCTCTATAACTCAGTGCAGGCTGGCGAGCAGAGCCTCATATTCTGACTTGTTATTCGATGCAGTAAACTCCAACTTTATAGTCTGTTCCAATGCCATACCATCTAGCGTGATTAGGACTATGCTAGATACTGCTCCTTATCGTTGGATGCTCTATCTACAAAGAGCTTCCAATGATCAGCAATCTCCCATAATTTCAAGGGGGGTTCATAATTCGGTTGATCGGCATCACGTGTCTGAATGGCTTCTTGAGGCAGTTCAATAGAAAATTTAGTAATAAAATCAGTTAGTACCTAACCTTTCACTGCTGACCTGCTTTGGAATTTGATGTTGAACTCTCCCAGCTTACTGCCCATTTTGCTAGTCTTTCCGAGAAATCTGCTCTTCTGATGAGTGGCTTAAGCTGATGGTCCGTGAAGACGTTGATTCTATGTGCCCTAAAATAGTGCACCAACTTACGTGACACCATTACTAATGCTAAGGCCAGTTTCTCCAGTAGTAGATACCTGCTCTCCACTCCCGGAAGAGTTTTACTAACACAGTAGATTGGCCTCTATTGCCTGTCTTGCTGACGGAGTAGGACGGCACTTGCTGCATAGTCTAATATTGCTAGATAGAGATAGAGCTTTTCATATTTAGGCGGTGTAAAAAGTAGTGGTGGCTGGGTAAGATATTTTATAAGGTCGGCGAGGGCCTGGTCACAATCAGAACTCCAGTTGAACTGCTCCCATTTTTTCAAGAGTTTGAAGAATGGTCGATACTTATTTGAAAATCGGCTGATGAACCGGTTGAAAGCCGTTGCCATTCTAGTAAGCTTCTGGACTTCTTTAATGTTCCTTGGGGCTTGGATATTTTGAATTGCGCTTATCTGATGTTGATCCCCTTCAATTCCCCTGTGTATAACCAAACACGCATTTCAAGGCATTCAACCTCATCTTATAGGTTTTGAGGATGTTGAATACTTCCTTTACATCGCCCCAGTGTAATTTGTTGACTTCACTTTTGACCACTATGTTATCAAAATATACTTCGATAGTGCTGCTAATGTGTTGCTTAAATATTTTGGTGACCAATCTTTGATAGGTGACGCCTGCGTTCTTTAAACCAAATGGTCTGACTTTATAACAGAAAATGCCTCTTGGAGTATGAAGGCAGTTTTTTCTTGGTCCTCTTCGTGGAGCGGGATCTGGTGATACCCGTGATAGGCATCTGAGAAACTCATCTTCTCAAATCCAGCTATTGCATCCACTAGCTTGTCGATCTTTGGAAAAGGGAAAGGGTCCTCGGGGAATGCTTTATTCAAGTCGGTGAAGTCAACACAAGCCCTCCACTTGTTATTCTTCTTCTTTACCACCACTGTGTTCGAGAGCCAATGTGGGTAATATTCTTCCTTTATTGCCCTTGCTTCAAGGAGCCTGTCAACTTCTTCGATCACAGCATCCACATGTTAAGTAGCTGCCTTTCTGCCCTTCTGGACCACAGGTCGACACTGTGGGTTCACGTTAAGTCTGTGATAAGCTATATCTGGATCAATTCCCGACATGTCATTAGGTGTCCAAGCGAATATTTCAATGTACTATGTTAATAAATTAATCAATGATTTCTCCTCAGATTTGGGCAGTGAGGTGCCGAGACCGAAGTACTTTTTCTCGTCATGCCGATCTATATAAACCTTTTTCAGGTCCTCAACCGCCTTATTTTTTGGTGACAGCCTGACATCATCAATCGTGAACGTGTCCTCGGGGAGTTCCATCATCTGAACCTTACCCGTCTTTCCTTCGTGGCACATGCCATTAGAAAACATTGCTTAGCTGTTACTTGATCCCCTCTTATCTCTCCTACTCCTCTCAGAGTCAAAAAATGAATCAGCTGATGATAGGATGAAGGTATGGCCTTCATAAGGTGCAATCATGTCTGACCTATGATTGTGTTGTAGGTGGAAAGCACATTAACCACCAAGAACTCCTTCTGAATAGTGATTTCTCCCACAATAATCGGGATAGTTACCTTTCCCATCGGCCATACCGGGTCCAAACTAAGTCCGATCAGGGGGTTTAGAGATGGTTGGAGATCAAAATCCTTCAGTCCCAACTTTTTGAAGAGGTCGTAGTACATGACTTCTAAGGAGTTTTCCTTGTTAATCAACAACCTTTTCAAATCACAATCCCCCAATCGTAGCGTTACCACCAACGCTTCATTGTGTGGCAGTTGTACCCCTACCGAGTCATTATCGGTGAAAGTTATGGCCTCAACACTACTGCCGACCTTTTCCTTTTTGTTTGAGGTTTCCAACTGCATTATCTCCCTAAGGTGTGCAGCGTTTTGGATCTTCGCCCGGTATTTGTATGGGTTTACCGTTACTGATTCTGTCAATCCATGGAGGACATTGATTACTCGGGCAAATTCAGTTCTAACTTCCTTTCGCGAAATGGCTTCCTACTTTGTTTGCTCAGCCTCCCGCTTCCTCTTCTCCTAGCCAATGTATTGGTCAAGGTGTCCTGCTTTTTCCAATTCTTCCAAGTGGTTCTTAAGATTTCAGTAATTCTCCATCTAATACGACTTTTCCTTGTGGTAAGAGCAAAACTTCCTCTAGTCTCAAGCGACAGTGTCTCCTCCCAACTTTGGGGGCCATTTGAAGAAGGACTTGTCTCGTATTTTGAGGCAAAATCTTGTAAATTGGATCCTTAAAGACTGTGTTGACCCCTTCTGTTGCGTTCTTGCCTTGATTATTGTTGTTCTCCTCATGTCTGGGTTTCTTGCTTTCACACCCATCTTTCTTCTCCATTTTCTCGCTGATCTTCTCCTGTATCAGATGTGCTACATCTTCTTCCACCCGTGTATACTATTTAATCCTCAACAATAGGTCTTGTATCCAGGCGATTAGTTTTTTCATGAGATATTGCCTTAACCGGTATTCTCTAGGAAGGCCGATCTTGAACTGTGCAACAGCCAGCTACTCATTGCAGTCCTCTATTTCATTATAAGTCTCCCAGTATCTCCTTGTATATGCATGTAACCCCTCATCATCATTCTTTTGTAAAGTCAGCAAGTAGTCCACCTCATTGGGCTGCTTACTCTTTGCTATGAATCGGTTAGTAAATAGCTCGGCAAGTTATCTCTAGCTTGATACTGACTTGAACTACAGCTTATCGAACCATTGTAGAGCCACCTCTCCCAGACTTGAAGGGAAAACTTAGCACATGAGTGAATTGTCATAGCTCCATAATGCCATTATCTGCTTATAATGTTGAACATGGGTAATGGGATCCGACTTCCCATTATAAGGAGTAAACTTTAGTGGGCGAATTTCCTAGGAGGTCGGCGGGTCTCAATCTTTTCTTTGAAGAGAGTGGAAGCAATCTGGTCCAAGGCTCTTTTGGTTATGTCCTGGGTTGTCCATCCTTTATGGTGCTTATCCCGATTGTCTAGCCGGTTGTTCAATCACTTGTACCAATCCTACTGCTCTAGCTCGACCCTTGCGGGGTCTTTTGGTGGTGTTCGATTTCTTTGAGGCTACTGATCTTCCTATCGGTCCATGTACTACCCTGTACTGGCAGTGTAGCTCCCTGGTACACATGTAGCTGGAGGGCTAATATTTCTTAAATTCGTCCTCCTTTTCTTCTGCCAATCTGGGGATCTGTTTGGTACTTGTCCATCTCATTTGGCAATCGCTTCCCTCATGGCTTTAATCATTGACCTGAGATAGGCAATCTCTTCATCCTGTTGTCGGAGCTCCCACTTAGTCGTTCAGAGCGATAAATTGCTGGGTACACGGCCACTGGATGGTGATGAATTTAGGTTCCTGTGATGGTTCCTTCGGTGGTTTAGATTTTGGACATACTGCAGAGCCCGTCCTAGACCCTCCTGTCCTTCTTACTGGTTGTCTCTAGGGAATCGAATTTTCAATCTGATAAAACGTCTTGCTGGAGTTCGCACCAAATCTGTAATACCCGGCAATATTTTAGAAATTTTAAAATTTTTCATTTAAGATTTGTAATACTTTCGTGGATAATAAAAATATTAAAATACTATTTTCAAAAATTAAAATATTTTAAAGAAAAATATTTATTTTCTTGAAAGGAATATAGCATAAGTCAAAAGTAAGACTTTAATACTGTAACACCCCCAAAAATTTTGGTGGCTTTAGAATTATTCATTGCTACATCCATGGTAATTTTACTAGAATAAATATTTGAGGTGATAAATATATTTAGGAGCACGTGTAATTTATTACAGTTATTTTGTGCATTAGCAAAAAGGAACAAAACCGGTTCAAGGCTCCACCGATTTAAATTTCAAACCAAGGCTCCACTAACTTTGCTAAGATTACACCCATGCAAAGATGGATGATATTTCTTATACGTAAGCTTATAACTACTATATCAAAACCATAAGATAAGAGATGAATTAAAAAACTACACCGACTCGGGCATGAGGTGTTGCGACAATGCACCGCCTTGCATTTCATGCAATTTCATGGAATGACACCTGGCCTTAGATACTTTCGGTAACTTACTAGAATGCTTCTAATCTTTAGGTAAATCAAGTGTCTTGGGTCTTCGTCGGAAAACCGATAAAAACCAAACCGAGAGAGAAGAAAAAAAAAACAAAAAAGAGGGAGAGAGAGCATGGAGATGCGGCAGAAATAGCTTGAAGGTAACAGTTGGAGACTTCTTCTCTTGAGGTAAAATTTCTTTCTTAGGATCTTAACCCCTGAATCTTTCATGCATGTGTATTTGAGATAGGAAATGAAAGAGTTTAGTGGGGTAATATTCATCTTCATGGGCTGCAACGAAATCAGAATTTGTCTTGAGAGTTTGAGCGTCATCCATGGCTGCCAAACTCAGTTTTCCCTACTCTGATCGGCCTGCGTGTGTTGTAAATGCATTGCATGTTGTATATGTCGATTAGAAGTTATACATGGTTAGATTATAAGCTATTTTAGTGCTTTATAAACCTCAGGTATAGTGGCTAACCTTGGAACCGAAGGAATATATATAGAACTCAGTGCCCCGTGGGAGATGCATGGCTGTACAGTGAATTTCAGAGCCCAGTTAGGAGAACCAAACGACCTCAGATTTTGATTCCGAGACTGTACGTGGAAAACTCTCAAAAAATTATTCAATTTAGACCCAAACTTTGCCCTATTTGGTTGAAAATTGATGAAGAAAAGTGAGTTCAAATTAGGCACAAAATCTGCTGCGAATTTTCCAGCAGCAGCAACTTTCAGAGGCCTTTTAGATTAATAAACCTTAATGAAAAATTATTCTGAGACAATGATTAGATCGGGCTTGACAAGTAGATAATTTTAGACACTTGATTCGTCAAAATCCATCAAGACATGAGAAAGAAAACCACATTTAAAGATAGGATATATTTTGGTGCGAATTTGATGTTAAAGCCTATAAACTACTAGAGTTTGAGAGAGAAGTTTTATGTGTATATTCTCAGCATAATAGGCATGTATTTTGGAGAGTGTCATAAATTTTAGACATGGTTAGCATTATTGGGGGTAGACTCGAGCTACACTAGGAGTTCTTGTTAAACGTTTTAATTATATTAACTCCTAGATTGTGGAATATCGTAGAAATACTTCGCGTTGTGTGGTGATCTTTACGAAATAAGTAGAATACGATTGAGGTAACCGAGTTGTATACAATATGCTTTTTTTAAATCTCTTTGCAAAGAGTTTATTCCTATTATTCCTGAATTGTATTCTTGTTGAATATTCGTATTCGTTGTTTAATTCCATGATTATATTTATTGTTCGATCCATTAAATTCTTTCCGGCACATCCTTGATTATCATGTTCGTTGATTTATTCGTTGATAAAATTATATTTTTAATAAAAATTGTTGGGTTATGTTTTTGGCTAATGTGCCGTGGAACTGATTAGTACATGTACAAACATATCCGTTGGCCTATTGTTTGGAAAGTGGTTATGAAATGATGACCCTGTGGGGAATTGGTTATGAAATTTGGAATTGTTATGTGGCACGGGTGGCGTTTGGCATGATACTGAGAAGGGTCAGGTATTGAGACCAATAGAAATGTGAAAATTGATTATCATATCAGCGTGAATTTTGGTTGGCTCCTCATAATAATAACTATTATTATTTTAAATCTCCTCGGTTGAACTTATTTATTCGTTGAGTTTCATTTTTAAATATCCTAAACTAAGCATTTGTACTCCTGTGTATTGTATACTTCCTGGTTAAATTTTAATTTTCAGGGAGAAGCATATAAGGAGCTGATGGAATATTATTTTGAGCCTATAAAGAATCATATTTAATTTGGAGACATTATTGTTAAGAATTATGTATCTTGGAGCTTAGGAAGAATTAGTATTTTTTTTTTTTTTTTGAGTTATTTGAAGTTGTAATCTTATCTCAAGAATAAATTTGAGAGTCAATTATAATGATACATTTAGGGTTGCAGCGTGATTAACTCTTATTGGAAGTTAGTTATTTATTTATTAACGGTCCGAAAAATTCGGGTCCTTACACAATCATCGTCATGCCGACTTGATTGGTAGTGTCGTCTTGACTATTGACGTTGTAGCTGTCATCTAATTCCCTATTGGTGGGATTGACTCCTCTTCTGAGATAGATGGTACTCATCGTTGTGTTAGACCTTCTCAAAGATGACGCCAAGTGTAGGTGAAATTTTTAAAAAGGCTTAGTTGAACTCTCAAACTGAATCGACGAGTATAAACAATCTGCAAGAGAATAAGACAGTGAGAATGTCTCGACTCTCTTTGGGCCGATAACACTCCGATAATTAAGTTAACAAGCTTAATCATAATGAATCGAATAGAATATAGAGAGCTAGAACTCAAGTGAATATACCTTACACTTTTAGTGCACGTGGGTATTTATAGGTTTTATAATGTCATGTTTCATTTGGGAATTAGAGTCACTTCTCTCCTAGAAATCTTGATTGATTAAGTCGGTTTAATGTATTGGACTTATATTTTATTTTTCTTAATTTACTTAGGAATATGATTCGTATTATAGGCTTCATTAATCTTAATATTTTTTGGATTAAGATCCATGGACTAGCTCCTTTGGGTCCTTGCCTCTAGTTGGCATAGACTTAGTCTGAGAGGTCGACTCTCATGAGCCAACCTTATTGGACCGGTCTCTTCTAGTCTTACGCTTTGCTCTTATTAAGCCCACATATCTTAAGAAAGGTCAGTATAATTTATCCTTTTGAAAACTTTAATAAAGTTTTTTTTATAAGAAAAGGATGAGGAAAAGGCAAGAAAAATATGAGGAAAAATAAACAAAGGAAAAAATTATTTGTGAAGGAATGAAAAATCGTCGAAACCTTATTAAGTAAGATTAGTTCCAAAACTCATTTTTGAAAAGTGTTTTAAAAACACCTCATTTTTAAATACTTAAAAACTATATAAAATTAAATATAATATAGAAACGGTAACAAATTTTGAAGTACGCATTATTTTTGTTTTTTAAAACACTGGAAAATAAAAACTGAAAAACGAAAGTTTGGAAACCGTGAACAGTCTTTCGTTTTTTGGAAACGAAAGGTTGAAATAATAAATAAATTTGTTTGAGACTAATTAAAATAATTAACAAGTACATCAGCCTGCAGATCTTAAGATCAGCTTTAATGTGCCAGTCAGTCAGTTTAGTCAGAGTCGAGAGCTGCTCCGCCAAAACAAGAGAGACGGCGTCGTATCCTTTTATGAATTTGTTCTGCTGCGCCGTCCGCATCACTCTTGCAACCTTATCAAGTGGCAACGCTGACCTCACATTTACTCACGCACCTCTTCTATTTTGTCCATATCTTCCCCCATGACCCCTTCTTACCCACTTGCCACGTGTCTTTGGAGATCTTATAAGTATATATTGCCATAAATATCAAAATAACAAATTAAGCTTAAATGTCTAGATAGAGTCACAGTTTTTTTGTTAAGGTAATTCATACTCCACGTGTCTTTGGCTGCTAGTGTTGTAAAGTCTAGCACTTCGAGAAGGTTATCTTGTGGTGTTGTGAAAATTAACATTTCGAGAAGTTTGTAACTTAGAATCTCTGACTCTTAGTATTGTGAAATCTAGCACCTCGAAAAGATTATAACGTAGTTAGGAGTGGCTATTGGTTTGGTCCAGTTAGGCTTATACTAAATTTTTTTTTTGTCGATTTTAAAACTCTATATTTACTTTATTCAAAATAAAATTTATAATATCAAAGAATGCTCATTTAATTTAAAAATATTATTTCTTCTCAAATAGTGTCAAATAATATAAAATTTTAATATATAAATATATTAAAATATGAAATACGCTATTTATATATTTTAGGTCACCAAAATTCAAACAAATTTTCAATTTACTAAACTTCAAATTTAAAAAATTTTTAAGTTTTATAAATGATTGCGGAGCTTGAGCTAGCCAAGCTGCCTGGTGGCCACCCTCTTAGTCTAGCTAATTAACTGCTGCCCTCTCAATCAATGTATTTATAAAAAAAAAAACAATATTTGTTCCCCTAACTAATTAAAAATATAATTTTTTAGCCTAGAAAAAAATAAATTTAAATATCCCCATTACCCCGATAAATTACCCAAAATCTCTTATCCCCTCTAAAATTATTTTTTCCCACTCCTTGCCTCTTGAATGTCTAGTTCTAGTCACTTCTCTTAGTGTATAAAAAAAAAAAGAAAAAACAAATTATATAACTAATAAGAAATATAATACGGTGCAAAAACAAATATCCCCTTCTTACCATCTCTCTCCCCTCGGCTTTTCCTCCTCTCTCTAGTCTCTAGACTCTCTACCGCCGCTGGGTGCTGCACGGTGCAAGACCACAACCCCGTCTTACTTCTCTCTCTCTCTCTCTCTCTCTAATTCTTTTTCTCTCTCTAAAACACCATGTTTGAAGAGTCTGTCTCTTCCATTCCTTCGATATGGGCCTTCCTGAACAGCTGGTTCACTCCCACTGTGCTCTTCGTCGCCCTCAATGTCATGATTGGTACCATTTTCGTCACCTCAGGCTTAGCAAACCAAAAACACCATCACCAACAACAAAACCAAGACGACCCACAACAACCCCCCAGACTAGCCAGATCGCCCTCTGTTCTTCAGTGTCTCAAATCCATCAACCTCTACAGTTACAGATCACAAGATCCCCGCCCATCGCCGCCCGTCGCCGCCCACGTCAATCCAAACCCAGATTCAAACATCCACCATTACCCTCCTGAATTAACCCATCAAATGGAGACCCAACACATTTCCCAACAAACCCATTTCGAAGAAGAAGAGCCGCAGACTCTGGATGAGGTCTACAGTCAACTAAAGGACCGTCACGTTAACAGGACTAAGTCCGATACCAAGCCGGCGTCCGGCGAGATGCCGGAGAGGCTCCCGACGAAGATGCGGAAGTCGGCGAGCGCAAAGTCGGCGTTTGCGCATTTTGAGGAGGACGAAATCGTCGAGGCTCGTCGTCCGGCGACTGTGAAGGAGGCTAAAGCTACAGTGACGGAGGGGGACGATGAGGTTGATGCCAAGGCCGATGATTTCATCAACAGGTTCAAGCATCAGTTGAAGTTGCAGAGGCTGAACTCCATTATAAGGTACAAGGAGATGATTAGTACAAGGAGCGGAAAGTAAGGAATCTTAATTTTCTGGGGTTGTTTATGTATTTTTTGTTACTTTGGGGTTTTTTTTTTTTTTTTTGGCCAAAATAGTGTTAAAGGGTTGGATTGGCTGTAGATCTACATGTGCTCCTCATGTTGATGAACTTCATGGTGAAATGTCAAATATGCCCATTGATATTCCAGAGTGCTTTTTTTGGGAGGGTCATATTGGTCATTCTGCGCTGCATGCATTTAAGAGTATGGTCATAGATGAAGTGAGCATATGGTGCAAGAAGATACTAATTGAATGCTCACTGAGATAGTGGCAAAGAAAGATATATCTACTTCTTATGTTGGGTGTTCTTTCAATTTTTGCTAATTTTCGGACTGCTCTTTTGTCTAACTTTCAGTTCAAATATACCCCTTTTTTTCTTTTCTTTATTTCTTTCAGGGGACCCTTGTACTGGTTAAATTTTAGCACTTTTACTCCTGCATTTTCACGTGGGAAGAGGAAGATTGAAGGAGACCAAGTTGCAGATATAGCTTATTATTCCGATACGAATTGGCTGAAATGCCCATCAAAACACAGAGGTCTGATGCCAATCCACATATGGTGGTAGGTGGTTGGGGCTTCACATGGAGATCATGGATATTAATTGGGAATCTTTGCAATTATGCGAATTTAATGTGTGCATGGCCGTGGGGGGTTGGTGCTAATATCTTTTTAGGCTTTGCTTGAACTTGTTCACTATTTCTTTATATTTTTTTTAATCAAAAACTTGAATTCTAAACAAAACGTAAAGGTGAAGGTAACTGCTAAGAAAATTAGTTAGTTTTAAAATATGTTTAAGCTTAAATTATTTTAATTTTGTATAAAAAGGCGATGGTTAACTATTTTTTAATGAGCTGAGTGAATTGGTTCGGCTACAACTAAGAGCAAGAAACTAAGAATAGGGGCATAAAACGAATCAAGGTACTCAACTTTGACTTGTAATTAGTTTGTTCAATGTTAGTTTTTTATATGAACAATTCAAGCTTAATATATTTTAATGTTAAAAAATTTTCTGACTCGATAAGCTTATTTGTTCTAAAAATATTAAATTACTCGAGTTTTGTTAAATTAAAGTTTGCTAGAGATCAATTCAAAACTTGTTAAGTTTGTTTAAGCATAGAAACATTAAATTACTTGAGTTTTGTTCAATTTAAGTTTGTTGGAGATCGGTTCCAAACTTGTTAAAACTTATCTAAACAAGCTTAAACAAATCACCATTGAGCTCAGTTTGTCCACAACACTATTTAAAAACAAGGATGGTTAAGAACAAGAACGTTTGGCGTTCAACCAACTTTTGAGTTCGTGTAAGACTACAAAAAGATATAAACTCTTATTGTTTTTCTTTTTTTAAGGTTATGCTATCAAGGATGCCTGATTCACGATCTGATTAAATACAGACTCATTTATGTCAAGATTAAAGAATTCATGAGAGATAAATTTTTTGCGACTTAGTTTAAGAAAGTTTTCAAGTTTTAAACTCAATATATCTTGATTTATAGTTTCTCCCGACCCCTACTGTGCTATCACTCAAGATTATGTAAATTTCAAACATTATATAAATGATGGTTGCTCGTAACGGTATCAAATGAAATTGAGTATGCGACTTTATACTTATTATGATGACCAGTCCACCATTAGGTTGTCCATGAAAATAAACTATTACAGCATGATAACGTAGTGTGATATTTTATTTAAATTGTAGCATGAGTACAATTTTTTATGTGACAAGAATTTAAAATTTAAAATGTCACCACATATGTAAGATAATATTTATAATATCTCAAAGAGTGTTGTCTTTTTTTACATATGACATAAATAAATTATCGTACATAAATGACGTGAATAATAATTTTCTCATATGAAAAATTGAAACATGTGCGCCACCACTTGTGATTAAATTAACGGTACAAAACCTTTTTTCCATTTAAAAAAAAAACAGTGGAGGTCGGCAATCAATTGGGGTGCATTGATATTTCTACATGTCCTTAGTTATTGGTGGGACCCATTTAGAAGGGGGTTGACAGCTAATAACTAACCAATCTTTTTTGGGGCTTGTCGGGGCTTTATGCTGAAAGGTCGCAATCTGAAACAATGTGAGACCAAATCATCCAAAATATAAAAGCCCTTTTTCAGTCACAACTCAGCACTGGTTTGGTCATCCACTAGAGTTAAATAAAGGAGTCAAGAGGTGACATTTTCCCTTCGAAGGTGCTTAAATATTTCAAGTAAAGAACTAAGAAGCAAGGCAATATTATTACTCATCATTAAGTCATCAACCCCATCTATATTGTTATCTTATATACGGTGAATTAAATAATTTCAGAAAAGAAATTAGAGAATTCGAGATCGGAAGTTAAAATATAAAACTTCTTTCCACCATATTTACAATCTCGAGATTTTTTATTCTTTTTATCTCATCCTACTAAATAAATCAACTTTTTAAATTTTCGAGAATATTGATTATATTGTTGTTGTTATTTTTATTTTGTTTGGGTGAGGTTTCCTCCAGGCAAGGATGAAACTTGGCATTATTCAACTCAAACGCAATTTTCTGTGGGGCCTAAGTCCCATGGTCATTTATTGTCGGCCCCTTCATTTTGAGGCACGGCTGATGGTGGAACAACCCACTCGAATTCAAGCTTAACCCTAAAGCTTTCAAAACTCATTGCATTTTGGACCGTTATTATTAGTGCAATGTATAGAATTTATATAATTTATATAGTCAATAGTCATGCACGAACTTGATGAAATAGTCAATTGAAGACATGAATATACTGTAACAAAATAGAAATTAAAAAAATTCTAAGCATAAGTTGCCGCGTATGTGGTTAATCTTTTATAAAATTTGTATAGCAAATTTTACAAGAATATATAACTGTTGGGGAATAGCACATGGCCCAACTCAGTGGGTGAGACCCAATCTACACGAATTATAGTTGAGCTGCTTGGCGGCCCAAATTCAGAACCAAAGGACGGTCCGGCCCACGCCGCCGATCTCATGCTTACCATGGCCCAAACCGCAAAAGGCGAGCCCAAACCACTAGCGGTCTTTGAGTATTAAATACGGAGTTGACCTGCATTAAATGCACCAGCGGTTCCCCACGTGACGTCGACGTGTATGTTCCGTCAACCAGATTCCTCAGCGGTGGTAAGTCAGGCCCTGCACGCGGTCAGTCGGCGGTATGCAATGATGCCTACCCAACAGGTCATGATGATCTACTAGTAGGCAAGGAGCGAAACATTCCATCGATCACACTATAAATATCCGAACTTCGAGAGCCAGGCATAGATAACTGACTCCAAGTATACACAACTTTTATTCATTCTAATCTCGATTAAGCTTGCTAACTTAATCGTCGGAGTGTGATCGGCCCAACAAGGGTTGACCCATTCTAACCTTCTTTTCTTGCAGAGAGTTTGGACTCATCCACGTGGGCTTGAGAGTTCAGCCCAGCCTTCCTGAAAAATCCCACTTACAATTGGTGCCGTCTGTGGGAAGACTTAGCAAAACCATGAGTCTGAATGACCGAAGAGGAAGAAGAGAGAACCACGATGGGAGAGGTAGCAGAGCCTCCTTCAGCAAAGATCAGACTAACTCGGCGCACTGCCAATCTACACCAATAGATCAGCACCGAGAAAGAACACTAAGGTCAAAAATACGGACCCCTGCTGAAAGCCACTAGGAACACTGGACAAACTACGGAGGAATACAGACTATGTCAGGGACAGGAACTTCCACATAAACCACCACCGGGACCTTGCCCCATCACCCTCCAGTGAAGACACACTCCATGCAGCAGAAAGGGAAATTCGGCGGCGTGGCAAAGAGATTGTCTACCTCACCTCCCAAGTTTGGGTCATGAGAGAAGCAATCTCCGGAAGAGATGGGCGTGGGAGAGAAAGGTCCCCCAACCACGAGTGGATTGCTGGAAGCAGAGATGATCCAGCGCCGCGAGTAAGAGAGAGCTACACCTTTAGTATCGGGTGTTGTGACAACAAGCGAAAAGATCGGCGGAGGGGAAGGAGTGAGACCCCGCCAAATGACTAGCATGTGGAGGGCGATCGGCAGAAAAAAGATGGGGATAAATGGTACAACGAAAAATAAGAAGATAGGAAGCAACAAACTAAGGAGCACAGCCCATGACCTGGTAAAGAAGGCCTTAGACCAAATCACATCCTCGCCATTCACAGGGGAGATTGAGTTCCATCCAATTCCTTAAAAATTCACCCCACCAAAGTTCACTCTATACAACGGGAAGGCCGACCCGGTTAACCATGTTCGACATTACAAGCAACTAATGGTAGTGTGGTCCAGTGACCAAATGTTAATGTGTTGAATCTTCCCCTCCAGTCTGGGAAGTGTGGCCTTACAATGGTTTGACAAGTTGCCGTCTAAATATGTGTCAAACTGGAGGCAACTTACAGAGTTGTTCACAGCCCGTTTTATAGCAAACAGCCTGCAGCCAAAGGAAGTTGATTTCTTACTGACCTTGCGGAAAGAAGAAGAGGAAAGATTGTGGGCATACGCACTACGCTACTGGGAGGCTTACAATGAAATTGATGAGTGCAGCGAGCAACTAGCTGTGACTCAATTTAAAATTAGCCTTCCCAGAGAGCATCATTTGCGGCAGTCCTTGATGAAGAAACCAGCCCTGACCATACAAGAGTTGATGCTGAGAATCGAGCTTTATGCACGATTAGATGAAGATATGCCCCAGCCAAGTTCGGCAAGGGTCGGCACCGTTGCCGACAAAATAAATAAGAAAGATACCAAGAAACCCCGACCAGAAGACAACAACTGGGGAAAAAGGGTGAATGAGGGGGTCTACACAGTCTTTAAGGACCCTATCTATAAAATCTTGCCCCAGATCTGTGACAAGCCACTTTTTAAATGGCCACCAAAGTTAGGCGAGGACCCAGTGACCCGAGATCAGAAGAGATTTTGTTCCTACCACCACGAGAAGGAACATAAAACGGAACAACGTCAACATTTTAAAACCCATTTAGAAGATTTGGCCAAGGCTGGCCATCTCGACCAATTCATTGATCGGGACAAGATAAAAAAATAAAGCCGAGCAACCGCAGGTGGAAGACACAGCCCAGAAGAAGATAGAAGTGAGACCGGTTCCGGTAATCAATGTGTTGCACGGTTCCGCTGAATCAGGGACTGTTGACCCACATAGATACTGGGCCGAGATACAGAAGGCTACACACTTAAGGGAAGTAATATAGATACAACCACCGAGCAAGAAAGTCAAGGTTGGCAAATGCCATAGGTCCATTACCTTCACCGATGAAGATCTCATGGGGGTGCAGACGCCACACAATGACACCTTGGTTGTAACACTGAGAATGGCGGACTGTGATGTGAAGAGATTGCTCATTGACCATGGAAGTTCATCCGAAGTTATGTACTACAGCTTGTTCAAGAAACTGGAACTCAAGGAGTCCGACCTCCAACCATCACTCAACCTACTGGTCGGATTCAGCTCAGATCCAGTTTAGCCCATGGGGAATGTAATGGTTCCAGTAACTACCGGAGGAATTACATTGTAAACAAAATTCCTGGTAGTCAACGTGCCCTCCCCCTATAATGCCATCATGGGACAAACCTGGTTACACTTCATGAAGACCATTCGTTCGTCCTACCATCAACTGATCAGATTTTCGACGAGTGGGGGAGATAAGGGGAGACCAAGTGGCTGCCAAACAGTGTTTCCTGTCAGCATGCACGCCCAAGACAAAGCTTGAGAATGTGCAAATGATGGAGCTGCACGAAGACACCCCAACCATCGATGATATGGGACAAATGCCTGAGAACAAAGCCGTGGAGGATCTAAAGAAGATATACATTAACCGGTAGGGAGATAAGTACTTCGTCATCGGCACCTCTTTGTCCAAAAGGGAGGAACAATCTTCGATCGAGTTATTAACAAGTTACCTAGAAGTGTTCGCCTGGACCTCTTATGACATGCTGGGGATTGATGCCGATGTTGCCTGTCATCGACTAAATGTTGACCTAAAATGCCGACCTGCAGTCCAAAAAGGGAAAAGGGCGGCAACCCAGCAAGTGGACGCTGTTATTGAAGAAACGGAGAGGCTTTTGGAAGCTGGGGCAATTCGGAAATCAACTACCCGAGTTGGCTTTCAAACACAGTGGTGGTAAAAAAGAAGGACGACAAGTGGAGGGTCTGCGTGGACTTCACTGATCTCAATAAAGCATGCCCTAAGGACCCATTCCCCCTCGTTAAAATCGACCAACTCCTGGATACAACAGTTGGCTTTAGAGTCAGCTCTTAATGACTCTCATCAAGAAGAAAGGCAAACTCAACAACTCTCATCAAGAGGATCTAAAAGAGGTACTCCGCATCCTAAAGGAGTACAAAATGAGGCTAAATGCTTCAAAGTGCGTCTTCAGAGTCAGCTCGGGCAAATTTCTAGGGTTCTTGGTTATACATCGGGCATTGAGGTGGACCCACGACAGATTAGTGCGATCCAAAGTGTTCAGGCCTCGAAGAATGCCAAAGAGGTACAAAAGCTAACTGGAATGGCCGCAGCACTCAACAAGTTCATCAGCCGATCATCAGACAGACGCCGACCATTCTTCCAACTTCTCAAAAAATGAGAACAGTTCAAATGGACTCTAGAATGTGACTTAGCCCTTAGTGATCTGAAGAAATACTTGACCCAACCTCCCTTACTTTCCACCCCAATCCAGCATAAGGAACTCTTCCTCTACCTCGCGGTGTCAGAACATGCAATCAGCGTCGTCCTACTCAAGCAACAAGATCGGCAGCAGTTGCCTGTCTACTATGTCCGTAAGACACTTCTCGGGGCAGAGAGTAGATACTTACCCCTCGAAAAATTAGCACTCGCACTGGTAGTAGCATCCC
Source organism: Euryodendron excelsum (assembly GCA_033060915.1). Classification (NCBI taxonomy): domain Eukaryota; kingdom Viridiplantae; phylum Streptophyta; class Magnoliopsida; order Ericales; family Pentaphylacaceae; genus Euryodendron; species Euryodendron excelsum. Next base: position 11,586,793 of record CM065397.1, on the reverse strand, counting down.
GCAAGTTGGTGCACTACTTCAGAGCTCACACCATCAACGTCCTCACGGACCACCAGCTCAAACCTTTTCTCAGAAGGGCTGACTTCTCTGGAAGATTGACAAAATGGGTCGTGGAATTAGGGGAGTTTGATATCAAGTTCCAACCCAGATCAGTCGTGAAAGGGCAAGTCCTTACTGATTTTGTTGCTGAATTCTCCGTTGAATTGCCACCAAATGCCGACCAAGCACCAGCACCTGCCCAATCGTACGACAACCTCCCTCTGGATCTTTAGAAAAAAATTGATCATTGGCAATTCTATGCTGACAGAACTTCCAATGACCGGGGGGCAGGATCGGGCATAGTACTCATTACACCAAACGGTCTAACCATTGAACAAGCTATTAAGCTCGAGTTCACTATCTCCAACAACGAGTCTGAATACGAGGCCTTGCTCGCCGGACTACGCCGAGCCATCGAACTCAAAATTCCTGAGATCGTCATTTATTCGGACTCCCTACTTGTTGTCAAACAGATTATGGGAGAATATGCAACAAAGAATGACAAAATGACGCAGTACCTAGCTAAAGCCAAGGAACTGTTGGGCAAATTCAACGGTTACAAGCTTTGATAGAGCAGCCGGGACAATAACTCACATGCGAATGCTCTGGCGACATTAGCAATAGCCCTGAATTCGGGGTCAAAAAAGACAATCAATGTGGAAACTCTGGCCAAGCCAAGTATCTTTCAAGAAGAAGAACAAGCCCTGGCTGTAGAATAGTTGGGACCATCCTGGATAGACCCAATTATCTCCTACCTCGACAAAGACGAACTGTCAGAGGACAAGAACGAAGCTCGATGAATCAAACACGCGGCTCTCAGGTATTGGCTGTCACCAAGTAAGGAGCTTTACAAATGTTCCTTCACGGGTCCATACTTGCACTGCGTCCATCCAGATAAAGTGTAAGGCGTCCTATTCGAAATTCATGAGGGAATATATGGAAGCCATGTTGGCAGAAGATCGGTAGCGCACCGAGCTATCTCACAAGGATACTGGTGGCCCTACATATAGAAAGATGCAGCCCAGTATGTCCTAAAATGTGATAAGTGTCAAAGGTACTCTCCCATCATCCATCAGCCAGCTGAAGATCTCATAACCATTATCAGTCCGTGACCTTTCGCTCAGTGGGGATTGGACATAGTCAGGCCTTTGCCCCGAGCTCCAGGCAATAAGAGGTTCCTCATCGTGGCGACTGACTACTTTACTAAATGGGTAGAGGCGGAGCCTTTGTCAACCATCAGAGAGGTCGACGCTAAAAGGTTCGCATGGAAAAGCCTAATGACAGGGTTCGGGGTCCCTCGTGCCATTGTTTTAGATAACGGCACCCAGTTTGACGGCAACATGTTCAGATCATTCTGTGAAGGGCTTGGGATCAGAAACTATTACTCAACACCAGTCTATCCTCAATGCAATGGGCAAGCCGAGATTTCAAACAAAACTATGCTTAACGAAATTAAAAAGCGGCTAGAAAGGGCCAAAGGGAAATGGACGGAAAAGCTACCCAGCGTTTTATGGTCCTATAAAACAACCCCAAGGAGGTCTACTAGCCAAACCCCATTCTCTTTGGCATACGTAGTGGAAGCAATCATACCTTTGGAGGTAGGGCTACCAACTATCAGATCAGCAGCCTTCAACACGGGGCTCAACGACTAGACGCTAGCAAAGGATTTAGATCTCGCTAAAGAAAAAAGGGAAGCTGTCTTGATCAGACTTATTGAATATCAGCGACAGTTAAGATGCTCGTACAACAAACGAGTTCGTCCGAGAAACTTCGCTCCAGGTGACCTAATCTTACTAAAAGTACTAGGGGCAACTAAGAACGCAGCAGATGGCAAACTCAGCACCAACTGGGAGGGCCCCTACAAAGTGACATCCCAGGTCGGCCTTGGCGCATACCGGTTGGAGACTGTTGAAGGGGGAAGATAGTATCCTCGACCCTGGAATGCGAACAACTTGAAGAAATTCTACTAGTAATGCGGAGTCCCATATGATGTAACAACTCAACACATGTGTAAAGCTTTTATGAGATCAATGGAAAATGAAGTTATTCAAACAAATCTACTTTGAGCACTCTAGGATTTTACAAAAAACCAAGTGTAAAAACTTGGTCCTATCCAAGTTGGACAGGTCGACCAAAGAAAGTCACAAAAAACCAAGTGTAAAAACTTGGTCCTGTCCAAGTTGGACAGGTTGGCCAAAGAAGGTCACAAAAAAACCAAGTGTAAAAACTTGGTCCTGTCCAAGTTAGACAGGTCGGCCAAAGAAGGTCACAAAAAAACCAAGTGTAAAAGCTTGGTCTTGTCCAAGTTGGACAGGTCGGCCAAAGAAGGTCACAAAAAATAAAAAACCAAGTGTAAAAACTTGGTCCTGTCCAAATTGGACAAGTCGGTCAAAGAAGGTCACAAAAATCGAGTGTAAAAACTTGGTCCTGTCCGAGTTGGACAGGTCGGCCAAAGAAGAAAATCTTACAACATAATAAGAAATGAATTTCAAACAATCAAGCAAATTCAGGAGCGAATAGTAGCAAGATAAGAGACAAAACAAGCTTTTCATTAAAAGTAAGCAGTGTTGGTTACAAAAACATGTTCCAAAGAAGGAAAAGCTACAATCACTATGCCGACTTCTCCCCAGACTGCACAGATTTCTCCATGGAGCAATCTACGGTCTTTTCTGCAACCTTAAACTGTTTAGCAGCAGCTTTCTCCTTCTCAGCCTTCTCCCTTTCGGCAGCAGCCTCCAGAGCGAGTTGTCTTTGATACATGACGTTGGTTATCACCTTCTTTGGGTCTACAATGCCGTCTTCAGTAGTATCAAAGTAATCCGGGCACAAGCACCAAATATCGACGGACTTGTCCACCTCAGCAACATGAAGGGCGCCGTTCCAGCCTTGCCGAAATATGACACGGTTTAGATCCACCATCTCAATGGCCAGATCATTGGCCCCCCTTTCTTCGACTCTCATCATTATGGCCTCCTCGTCTGCCTTCAGTTTGGCCATTTTGGCTTAGAGTGCCTCAATCTCTAATTTTTCCTTGTACAGATCCACGGACTGCACATCAAATTTCTTTTGGAGGTCGGTCACCTCCTCATCTCTCTTCTCGTAGTCCGCCTGCACCATCTTGAGTTCGGCGGAAGCTTGTTCGGCTTGTTTTTTAAAGGTGATCCATTCCTTGTTGGCATCGATCCACTCCACCTTTAAACGGTCGTGCTTCTTTATGAGTTTGTGGTGCTCCTCAGCAAGTTTCTGGTGGCGGGTCATCACTTCCAGAGAATTCAGATAACCCTGTTCCAAAACAAAAAAAAATAAAATAAAAGTTTGTTCTAAAACAAGTACGGGCAAAATCTCCAAACGGATTTAAAAGAAATGCCGACTTACAAGTAGGGAATCATGGAATGCCCCCATGAAGATGCCTATGTCGCTCACCGCGCCTATCTTGGCAACATCCTTCCTCGGAAGAACATTCTTCATGATGCCGAAAGTAACTTCGGCCTGGTCGATCATTGAGTCGGCTGTCGTCATAGGGTGCCCTAGAATATCCGACATGACTGTGACAACCTCACCGCCTTCCTCCACCGCCCCTTTCCCCCTTAGTTTCTTGGGAGCTTGGGGTCGTGCCGTAATGTCAGGGGCCCTTTTCTTTTGCTGCTGAGTCTCCGGCCTCTTTTGAATAGGAGCGACTTGCTCCGTAGGTGCAGTCACCAGTTCAGCAGATGGAGGATCGGCAGAAGTTATGGCAGTCGTTTTCGATGGCTTGCCAGCAGCAGCAAACATCCTCTCCCTCAAACTCATATTGTCTTATTTGTCGGGGGATGGGGTAGACTTTTGGGTTCTGACTGGAATTCTAACTCAGCGATCTGGAACCGTAAGTGGCGATGAACTCGAGGCCGAACTATTTGACTTCGATCGGGCTTCACGCAGTTCTTTGACAACGGGCTCAGATGGAAAAGCAACTATAACGCTCACCCCAGTAGGGGCATGGGCCCTTTCAATAGCAACGCCGACAGGAATCTCTTCGAAATCTCCTTCAGCACCTTCCTTCACCAATCTTGCGAGGACACTTTGTGGGACACCCGTATTAGCGGTGAAAGTTGAATATCGAAGCGGATAGTCGAGCAAAATGTGCGCGGTCCGAGCAAAGTGCCTCAGTCTGCCCTCACCAAGGAAGTCCAAAACCTTGTTCAGGTTGGCAAAGTTAACAAGCCCGTCACGTGCTTTCGACCGCTTCTCTTTCTTTTCTGTAAAATGCCACAGTCAGATTCAGATCCATATCAGAAATTAAACGACACACAAAATAAGAGGTCAGCATAAAACCTATTTTAAGAGGAACTCTAGAGCATCGGAACACCGGCCTTTCCTTCTTGGGAATGTTGCCAAACTCCCAGAGCTCAGTTACCCAAACCCTAACGTAGTCAATGCCCTTCCCGAAGGAAGGCAGACACTTCACTAACTCTCTAGACTTGTCTACAGCCCGAAGGTAAACTTTGGAACTCCCCCTAACCTTATAAAGCGAATAGCAATAATCCAGTTCGACGAGCCCCAGGTTCACACCTAGGCACCGATTAATTTCAAGCATGCCAAAGACGATCCTATAAATGTTCGACAATAACTGGGAGGGCGACACCTTATTTTTTATTATATACTTATGAAGAAGAGGATGAAGGGGAAATCTAAGCCCCCCTTCTACAATAGCAATTATCGGAAACGGCACCCTCTTTTCAGTCTCACCTATACGGTGGTCCTCGGGATCGACTAGCTCTAAGCCGATCTCATCTGGGATATCAAACCTCGCTCTAAAAGCCGCAATGACTGCCAGACCATCTAGCATTCTTTGAAGACGAGATGCCATTAGGGGACAACCGTCGAAGCACAGGAAGAGAAATAAAGAGAAGAGCGAAAGATGTGTGGGCTTGAAAACACTTACAGTGGTGGGTGTCGAGACAGGTGACGCACGCGCTAGACAGAAAGACGAAGAAAGACCAAGTGCCTTCCACTGGATAGGGCATCACTCTTTTATATACACCAAAGCCGTCGGTTGGTGCTAAGAAAACGGCAACAATCATGACGCTCTGCCGAAACGTCGTATCAGCCGTTGATTCGATGGCACCCCATTAATGGATATTTTAAAATCCCCACCGTCCGCGTGGCCGGGTAACCATTATAGCCCTTGGCCATTTGGGAAGTCAAAACGACACAAAGGCTGGGAGCCAACTGTAGGGGAATAGCACACTGCCCAACCTAGTGGGTGAGGCCTAATCTACACGAATTATAGTTGGACTGTCATTGGCAGCCCAAATTCAGAACTAAGGAACAGTCCAGCCAAGCCCTCGACCTCATGCCCACCTTGGCCCAAACCACGAAAGACGAACCCAAACTGCTATCGATCTTTGAACATTAAATACGGAGTTGACCCGCATTAAATATGCCAGCGACTCCCCACACAACGTCGACGTGCACGTTCGGTCAGCCGGATTTCTCAGGGGCGGTAAGTCAGGCCCTGCACGCGGTCAGTCGGCGGTATGCAATGATGCCTACCCAACAGGCCATGATGATCTGCTAGTAGGTAAGGAGCGAAACACTCCATCGATCACACTATAGATATCCGAACCCTCGAGAGTCAAGTATGGACAACTGACTCCAAGTATACACAACTTTTATTCATTCTAATATCGATTAAGCTTGCTAACTTAATCGTATGATCGACTCAATAAGGGTCAACCCATTCTAACCTTCTATTCTTGCAAATAGTTTGGACTCATCCACGTGGGCTTGAGAGTTTGGCCCAGCCTTCCCGAAAAATCCCACTTACAGTAATAATGGCAAGTTTTTAATTAAAAGTCATCATAATGGACGTTTTGTTTTGAAGTGAATGGCTCTCAACAAACCACCTCCAACCACCCCTACCACCACCACCACCACCATTCACTCTTTAAAGAGTGGAAAATTGAGAATGTCTATTTCATTCTCTCATGAAATGAGAATACAAAACAAAACTTGGTAATACTTTTGTTGTCAAATTTTTTTTTTTAAAAATTAAACATGTTTTTAATAAAAAAAAAAATTTACTTTTTTATTTTAATAAATTAAAAAGTCAAAAAATTTTGAAAAAAATCCTTCTTTTTTTGTATTTATTTTTTTAAACAAATTTCCTTGCTATCCACCACCAGCCACCACAATCACCACCACCACTACAGGATTACCAAAAGCCTAATGATATTTAATAAATAATATATAATACTTCTAGTATGCTATATATAATATACTATCTAATTTTTATACTATATATTAAAATTTCATTCCATTATAACATTATTAATGTGTCTTACCAAATAATTAAATGAGACTGATTATTCTATTCTCACTCAGCAAACAAAATAGGGAATATGAATGTCTCATTCTGTTCCCTTGTACTAAACATAGCCTGAGAACTTTGTTAGAGAACATCTATCAAGTACAAGCTCAAGAACAAAAAAACCTATCAAAGTGTAGTGGATGAAACATAAATTTACTTGGTTACTTGGTTTATATAGATGGTGGTCTTGTAAGAGTTTGAGAGCATAGTCGGTCCAAGATTCAAACACCTTGCAGCAAAAAAAAAAAAAATTTGTGGGAATGCCAACAGGAAAACGAATTTTGATGACCATTGATCAAGTTCTATTACTTCACCATAGACCCAATGCTTAGTTAATCATGCGAAAAGGAATTTATGGAGGAGCTGTGCTATACAAACAGAAAATCATACATAATTTTTGTACAAAATTATATGATTGACATGGAGCCTTTCACATTGAAAATAGAACATCCATTAATATGGCTCTTAATAGCAAAAATAGTATGGCCACAACATTTTGCAATGTCTTTTTGTATAACCTTTTTGTTAAGAAAAATTTTATTTTTACAAAATTTTGATACAAAAAAATCTATCGGAATGATATGGTTGTTGCATTTTTCAAATTCTAAACTAAAATAATAAGTATTTTAGTTTGAATAAAAGATGCACAAACTGTCACACCATTCTATATAAAAATTATGTTAGTATTGGTTACTCTTTATGTAAAACTTCAATTTTTCATCCCGGAAACCATGCCAGTGGAGTCCCATCCAGTGAAAGTTGGAGGATTGAGGATTGAGGATTTCGAAGGAGTTGACAAAATACAAAGATCCAAATGAAAATTACTAGTCTAGTGCTTGGATTATGTCCATTTTTGACCGCACTAAATGCATTGGTGGTGGGTTGTCAGCTAGGTACAGGTTCGAAGTTTCTTCTGGTGTCTGCTTGGAACATATTACAGCTTGCAGTGGACTTGATGGCAACTTTTTGTGTTGATTGAGGGTTTCTCTTAACTCACATAGTGGTAAATATCCGTGTGAATATATATATAGATCTTGTTAGGCACAGTCACGATTGAAGTCAGCCAGCAGCTAATAGTTAGCATCTCAGTTGGCCCCCCTCAGCTATGTCCACCAAATGATGATTGACTCTCGATTGTGACTGTGGCTAGTATTTTTCATATATATATATATATATATACATATGGTAACATTTTCAATAGCCATTAGGCCTATCAAAGACTTGTGAATTTGGTACATGTAGAGAGCTTCATCTACTTCTTGCTACTTCTACCAAACGAAAAAAAATAAAGAAGCTACATTATAGGCTGAGGTTGTGCATGGAACGGTTATTTCGAGTTGGTACGAAACCTAGAACCCGATGAACCTTACGTTGATTCTTGATTTATTTTAACCTATAACTAAAACAAGCAATTAATGGAATCGAACGGGTTCAGGCAATATTATTAATAAGGGTCCCAGTGATTTATTCATTGTGTTAATTTGGTCTTTATAGTTTCAATTGCAATAATTTTGTCTTTTAATTTTGTACATTGTATTAAATTGATCCAATTAATAACAACCGTCACAGAATTTCATAGAAAATGACCCTCTGTGAGGCACATGAGGGGTATAATGGTCAATTTATGCATATTTCCCTCTCACCTCTGGTCTCCCTTCTTTCTCCTCCACCACCCTACTTTGCCAACCCCAAAGCTGTCACCCCCACCACCGTACCCCCCTTCCTCGCCACCCCAGACCCCGTCGTTTTCGTCATTGCTCCTCCCCACCCACAAAAGCTCCTTCCTACAATGCGTCTTCCTGGCCAATCCATTTCATTTCTTTCTCTAGAATTAATCCCAGTTGATTTTTTGTCACTAGCAATTTAAGCCCAGTTGATTTTTATTTGTAATTTGTCTCTCTCTCTCTCTCATGGATTTCATCTATAGTAGTCCCTTTTCAGATGTTCTCTCTCATATGTGTTATGATATATCTATATTTATATGGTAGCATGCTCTAAATGGACGGATATATGAATTGCGTATATATTATGTTATGATCTGTTGGTGTGTGTCATGTGTTTTGATTTTGAAAACAATTAAAAAAAAACCCAAAGAAAAGAAACAGAGCATTAGCACTCTGTTTTCCAAAATGAAATCAGCAAAGCAGATTGGCAACTTCCTCTCCGTCCTAGCGGGTCTCCACTGGCTGGCTAACCATGGCTGACGGTGGTGGGTGGCGACGCCATGACGAGTAGGGGATGGGTGCGATGGGGGTATGCTAGGGTGGCGGGAGTGGTGCATAGCGGGCTGGGTGATGCAATGGTGGGGTGAAGGGTGCCAGGAGGGACTATGAAGGCTCTCCTAAGCTGTAAGCGTACGGAGCCCAGCCAACACCTATTTTTGATGTACAAATTTTTTTAATATTTAAGTTTAGCCCATGTCATGTTTAGCCCACCCTTTTTTATTCTCAATCCAACACTAAATCCAATTACCTAACACAATTAGTTTTAATTTTAATTCTTAAACTCAATAAAAAATTTAATTAATTAATTAATTAACCATTAAAAAAATATCCTAGGAGAGAGGTAGAGTTACAGTATAACTATTAAAAAAATCATTTAACATGCTTCATATTGTTGTCTAACTATTAAATTTATTTTTATTATTTTCTTAAAAAAATTCATTTTGGCCCATTAAATTAGGTTTTTACCTCAAACAAGTTTTACATCAAGTAGATGACTCACTCTCGTGACCTTCACCCTCTAGGGCCTCCATTGTTTAAGTACTTTGTGTTCTCAAAATTTCTCTTTTCTTTGTATGCTTTTCTTTTTTCTTTTTTTTTTGTTTTTTTGGTCCTCTTCTTTCTTCTTTTGGTCCCCTTTTATTGTTATAGGTTATCCTTTATCTAATGTTAGAGACACGATTTTATATTTTTCCTTATTCTTGTATGATTTTTCATTAGTGTTGAACTCAATGCTAGACCATTATGGAATTTTATTCCAAAGCCTTTCTATATTTTGGTTAAAAATATAATCTTGAGAGGAATCCGAGTTACGTATTCCTATATGACAACATTCTATTAATCAGCGTGATGAGGTTAGACGAGCTTATATCAAAGTAAGGTTATACTAATCTATCCTTTTAGAATATTCGAGATTAGAATTAGAAAAGCAATATCGTCAATTCCAATGTGCTTGACAATAAGATGGAAGTTGAGTTAAAATTGCTCTTCGCAACAAGTTGAAGGATGAGTTTCTTGCAGATTCTATGATTGCCTTGTTAAGCAAAAATATTAACAAGTAATATTTAATTGAACAAACACTTAACATAATTTCACTCATATAATAATATATCACATCAGTTCTTAAAGTGTAAGTTGGACCCATTCAAGATATAATGTATCTTTTAATTACAGTCCCTTATTTCAAGGGAATACTCTTTGATTCCAACTAAATAGAATTGAATTGAATTGAATTGAATTGAATTTTTGTAACAAATTTACTTTAATTGAATATTTGGGTTCACAAAGGTTATAACTATACCCATCTGAGTGAGTTGCCTACATATCTGAGTCCGAACACAATCCGGACTGGAATCAAGTCAGCGTAGTTCTTAAGAAATAATGATTTTTGATTTGATTTAATTTAAGTGAACATTTTAGGTCCATAAGGTTGTGACTGCACCCATTTGAGTGGGTTGCCTACGTATCGGAGTCAGGATACAATCCAGACTGGAATCAAGTCAGCGTTGTTCTTAAGAAACAATATTTAAGTTTATTTGTTTGAATTTAATTTACTTTAAGGGAACATTTGAGTTCACAAAAGTTTTGATTGTACCCATTTGAGTGGGTTGCCTACGTATCTGAGTCGGGAGAAGTCCGGATTAGAATCAAGTTTGTCGTAGTTCTTAAGAAATAATATTTAAGTTTATTTGTTAAAATGATTGAACTTGAAATAAAATTTTAAACTGCCTACATATTTGAATCGGGAACAAAGTTCGGATTGGAATCAAGTCAAAATGTAGTTCAACTTTAAAAAACACGTATTTTTTTTGTTAAAATGACTGAACTTGAAATAAAATTTCAAACTGTCTACGTATCCAAATCGGGAACAAAATTCGGATTGGAATCAAGTCATCCATAGTTCAATGAATTTTTTTTTTCTTTCTGTTCTTCGTCCCTCCTTTTTTTCTTCTCTGTAACTTTTTTCTCACTTTTCTTTCTCCCTCCTCCACACTTTGAGATCTTGTGTTGGTTTTTATAATGATGCTAGAGTACTAATGCCATTTCAATCGGTAGTGGGAAATTTGTGAAACATGGGAGACGAGATTTGGGACGTGGGTAATGGTTAATGCCCACCCCCACGTTTGTGTTTCTAGAATTTTCTAACCATGGGTTGTTTAGAGGAGACCCAGGTGCGAGTGAGGAGGGAAGAACTAATCTTCTCTTTGACACATGTTGACCTTTTAAACAAACAAGAAAGTGATAGAATTTTACAAAACTCTCTCTCACGTTTGCAAAGATTTGTATCATATATACATATATATATATGGATATATGTTTGGTCAAATCTTATCAAAAATTTTTCTCCGCAACCATTGAAAACTAATGTTATGCCATGTATTGCCACAAACACGTGGCCCATGTTTTTAACATTACCTTTTTTTTTTTTTTGAAGACTTAATTACAAGCATAGGGGTTCACACTAAAACTAAAATAGTGCTACATGTCCTATCAGCATCAACACAAACAAAACCCTTTTTTTTTAAGCATGACACCCTTCTTATTTATTGCTTTTGTAGAACTTTAGGGCTTTTATTGATTCAAATTAATTTTACCTATGTGAATGGAAATTGACTTTTGGAATTACATAACCTAAGCAACGTCTAACGTTACTAAAAACCTTACACTATTAGCTGGATTATTTAATTCCACTCGTTAAATTTATTTTAGAAAAATTTGACCTCTAAAAGTGCCCCCTCGAGCAATGTAGATGTTACTTTAATGAACATGTGCAGGTCTCGATTATTATTTGCTCGGCCTCCACCATTTTATTTCACTTTGGCTCTACACCCACTCTTAATTCTGGCTATAAGGCTAATTTATTAGTTTGATGTCCAATTTGAAATTTCTGGCTTGATGCCCAATTAGAAAATTTCAGTCTTAATGCCCAATTAGAAAGCTTCAGGCTTGATGCCCAATTAGAGAGCTTCAGGCTTGATGCCCACTTTTAAAAATTTCAAGCTTGATGCCTTATTTAAATATTTCTGGCTTGATGTCAATTTATTAAAATCACTAAAATGATTTTATTCCTTTATTATTTGACAGGAATGGATGCATACAGTGATGTTGGTTTGCAACGAGCAATTAATGAGGATGGAAATGAATATGTAGATGGCCCCTATTATCAAAGATCAGTTCCTATTAGTGATATTCCGATTCAACTACCTTCTGAAAATCAAGTTAATTGGACTCCTAATGATAAATTACCAACTGGGATTTTGGAATTTGATCCAAAAAATGATGAAAGTGTTGTAAAAGTTTGCCGAAATTGTGGTCCTCAGTTTGATGCATTGACATTGGTTCCAGTGAATAACGAAGCTCCTGGAGATAAAAAATTTATGGCTAAGCCAAATTTTTATCCTATTTTGCACAAAGTTTTAAAGGATAAGACTCCTTGGGAATGTGATTATTTATTTCTTAGTTGTGCCAATTATTAATTTTTTCTTATGGAATGGACTGAATTGATTATGGGGAATTACAAGGATATTCTTGACCAAGCAGACATTTATGGTGCGGTAGCCGTATCTCGATATCCTTATCATATTGCTCTCGGTGTTATGAAAGCATTTATTGAACTTTGGGGTCCTTTAAATAATACTTTTCACCAAGGTGGCAACGAGATGAGTATATCATTTCATGATTTGAAGGTTATTGGAGGTCTTCCGATTTTTGGAATTCCTCACGAGGAATTTATACCTACCAATGAACATTTATCAAAGACAGATGAAAATGAAAAGGAAATATATTTTTCAACCGTTTCTGAATTATTACTGATTCACACAAAATTGTATATTCATCTTGGAGTTTCAAATATGACATGGTCACACTGGATAGATTACTTTTATCGAGGGGATGCAACTTATGGGGCATATGGCAAGTTTAGATTCTCTAAAATTCCCAAGCATGACCAGAAAATTTTAGACATGCCATTAAAGATATCTGAAACTGCAAACTTGACTGCTTTCTTGGCTCTTTAGCTTAGCAGGCATTTTTTTTATTTTAAATATTTATATTTTATGACTGAAAACTTATTTTAACATTTTCATTCTTCCCCCCTTTTTTTTAAAACAAGTTTCTATTTCCATACAAAGGTTATATACTGAGAACTGAAACTTTTGTTATGGCATCTTTGATGGCACATGGAAGGAAAGTTTCACTTGCACCAACAGTGGCTAGCTTTATATACCGTAGACTTGGTGAAATTTCCAAATGTCCCAAAGAACCTAGTTTAGCTGGCTTAGCTTTTCCAATTCATTATTTAATTGATTGGTTGGGAGAACATTTTCCAGACCTTTATAATGGCAGGCAGATGAAAGATTTTCCTGAATACTACCCATTACTTGCTAGATATTCAGGAATTATTGCAAAGTCATTCCATATATGTCAAGCAAGAGTAATTTTTAGGGCGGAACAACATGTGAGGTATTCTCCAAACCCTTTTGAACAACTTAAAGATGCTCAACTCATGGATGATGAGAGTCTTTCTGTCGATCAATTTAAATTTTTGATGAGCATTCGCTCTACTGATATACCTGTCTGAGTTGGTCTTAAAATGTGGGTAGAACCCTACTTCCCAAATAGGTTTGCTCGTCAATTTGGATTTAATCAAGGTGTTTCAGCAAATGATCTTAATTCTGCCGTTATCCAGAAATGCATTTGTGGTATTGAACGTTCGGCTATGGCACAAGCTTTACTATTTCGTTATAGTACTCATGCACTCTTTTACATTCCTCGCATGTGTTGCATAGGTTCTTGCTCATGGTGGTACTGTTCTTGGTGGGTGTGAAGTTTTATTTCTTATTTAGGGCCCTCTATGCATAAGGTTCAAACAACTTTGACCAAGAAGAAAGTGAACAAGACAGATCGGACTTTTATCATTCAGAATATCAATGATGTTCCAAAGCGCGTACAAGGAGCTATGAAACTTTCTGAGATTGATATTAGTGCTTCGAGACTTGATGCGGTTACTCGAAAGCTTGATGCGACTACGGAGAAGTGTGATGTGAGTTTAAGTCAGAATTGTCATGATGGAAAAAAGGCCAAAGTTCGAGCTCATGTAGAGAGTTTTCCTAGTGACAAAGATGATTCATCTAGTGACAAGGCTTACAAAAGAGCCCGTTACAACAAATCTGATGATTCAGATAAATCTGATAATTTTGAGCCTAAGACTTCTTTTAAAGACTTTTAGATTGGTAATGATGAAAAGATTGAAACTTCCCCACAAATAAGTGTCCCTGAAGATGAATCTACAATGGAGGTTGAACAGGTTAACTATGAAGGTGATGATGAACCCATAGCAGATATGTCTTATGATCAGCCTCTTGATATTGCAGAATCATCTATAGATAAATCTGAATTGCTAGAAGATTCCAATTTTGAAAAGCCAATTGAGACAAATTTTTCATTGCAAGAGCTTTCAAGAAAGCTTACGACAAATGATGGAGATGAGAATGATGTGTTGGAAAGGGACCTTGTTATTAGCCTTATGAAACAAATAGCTACACAACTATCTTCTACTTCATCACCAAAAGCTTTATTGGAGCTTCGTCCTAGAATCATGAAATCATTAAATGTGATCCATAAGAACATTGTTGAATATGCTCCTGGGAAAGATGAAGTTGATTGGTTTGCTAGCAAAGTCAGACAACTTTTGATTTGTTCAAAACCATAACTCAAGATGGTAACACTTTGGAGAAGATTGACATTAGTCAAATCAAGATTTTAACAGAATATCATGAGAGTTGTTTGGATATCCAACAGAAATTGAAGTCAGATCTGACTGATGCTTTGAAGAAATCAGAAATTCTTTGAGACAAGGAAGTACAAATTTTGGAGGAGGAAGCTAAAATCAAAGTTTTAAGAAGTCAATTGGAAACTGACAAGACAGAAGTTCAAGATGAAATTATCCAATTGCAATATTCACTTTGAGGAGCAAAGAACAATTGAGGCAGATCTCCAAAAAGCTCTTATGAAAGCTGGAAAAGAGAAGATGCAAGCATTTGACGTTTACAAAGCGGCTGTTCACAATATCCGTGATTCTTTGAATTTATTTTTCACAAAAGAATGAGTAGTTATTTTTTTTATTCATGTTTATTTGAACTTCTGTTTTTTACTAGTTCAATTGTTCTATTTTATTTAATGTTGATTTGGAACGTGAGAATTTCATCAATTTCATAATTTGACACATCATGGACAAAACAAAGGTTTTGTGCTGTTTTTAGTTCAGCTACCAGATTGCCTACATACCTTGAAGGGATCAAGTCTTACATAGTTCAGCTTGTGAAAAACATTTTTTTTTGTTTTAAAATAATGACTGAATTTGAAATAAAAATTCCAAGCTGCCTACATATCCGAATCGGGATCAAAGTCCGGATTGGAATCAAGTCAAAATGTAATTCAACTTTGGAAAACATATATTTTTTTGTTAAAATGACTGAACTTGAAATAAAATTTCAAGCTGCCTACATATCCGAATCGGGAACAAAGTCCGGATTGGAATCAAGTCAAAATGTAGTTCAACTTTAGAAAACATATATTTTTTTTGTTAAAATGACTAAACTTGAAATAAAATTTCAAGCTGCCTGAACAAAGTTCGGATTGAAATCAAGTCAAAATGTAGTTCAACTTTGGAAAACATATATTTTTTTTAAAATGACTGAACTTGAAATAAAATTTCAAGCTGCCTACATATCCGAATCGGGAACAAAGTCCGGATTGGAATCAAATCAAAATGTAGTTCAACTTTGGAAAACATATATTTTTTTGGTTAAAATGACTAAACTTGAAATAAAATTTCAAGCTGCCTACATATCCGAATCGGGAACAAAGTCTGGATTGGAATCAAGTCAAAAAGTAGTTCAACTTTAGAAAACATATATTTTTTTTGTTAAAATGACCGAACTTGAAATTTCAAGTTGTTTACGTATCCAAATCAGAAACAAAATTTGGATTGGAATCAAGTCATCCATAATTCGATGAATTTTTTTTTTTTTGTGCAGCCCCTCACAGTTTAAACTCATGTGAGGCAGGAGTATCATGCAATTTAGGCTCATGCAACGAGGAGCGTAGGAAGCATCATACAGTTTAGGCTCGTGCAACAAGGAGCATAGGAAGCATCATGCAGTTTAAGCTCGTGCGACAAGGAGCTTGAAAGGCATCATGCAGTTTAGGCTTGTGCGACAAGGAGCTTGAAAGGCATCATGCAGTTTAGGCTTGTGCGACAAGGAGCTTCTTCTTTTTCACTTAAGCATAGAACTTCTTAATGAATTTTCCGTTAACACAGGAATAAATACATTTGCCTTATGAATCTAAAAGTTCATATGCTCCTTTGGGACAAACTTTAGTGATAACATATGGCCCTTCCCATTTTGCTTCGAATTTTCCTTTCATTCTTCTTGTAATGACAACTGGCCGTTTCATTATTAAAACCAAATCACCCATCAAAAAATATCGGTATTTGACCTTCTTGTTAAAAGAACCAGCCACTTGGGCTTGGTAGATTTCAAGTCTTTACTGGAAATTAAGCCTTCTCTCGTTAAGTGCCTCAAGCTCCGCTAATCTGATTTTAGCATTATCATCTGGATTTGTGAGCTGAGTAGCAATTCTGAGCGATGGCAATTGCACTTCTAATGGAAGTACAGCCTCTAAACCATAAACAAGGTTGTATGGTGTGCAACCAGTAGATGTTCGAACAGTTGTTTTGTATGCCCATAAAGCTTCAAAAAGACATTCATGCCAGTCTCTTTTATTCTTTGAGACCATCTTTTTAAGAATTTTATTGAGCACTTTGTTGAAAGCTTCTACTTGACCATTTGAAGATGGATTATAACTTGCAGAATGTCTATGTCGAAACTTAAATTTTTCAGTCAACTTTGAGATTACTGCATTTTTGAAATAGAGGGCATTGTCTGAAATGATTTTTGAAGGAATTCTATAACGATATATTATGTGATTCCTAATGAAATTTGCAACATCAATAACCCTCACTTCTTTTAGTGGTACTGCTTCAGCCCATTTCAAAAAATAGTCAGTCTCGGCCAATATATATTGCTGAGAACCTGAAGATGGGGGCTTAAAAAGACCCATAACATCTAGACCCCAAGTTTCGAAGGGCCAAGATAACATAGAAGGATGAAGTGGTAGTGGAGGTTGATGTATGAAATCTCCATAAAGCTGGCACACCTTGTATGTTTTGGCAAACTTCATTGAATCTTAAACGATGGTTGGCCAATAGTAACCTAACCTTTTTAATTGTCCAGCAAGTTTAGGGCCAACTTAGTGTCAACCACAAGTTCCACTATGAGTTTCATGAAGGGCTTGAGCAGCTTTTTCTTTTGA
This sequence comes from Euryodendron excelsum, assembly GCA_033060915.1. Lineage (NCBI taxonomy): Eukaryota > Viridiplantae > Streptophyta > Magnoliopsida > Ericales > Pentaphylacaceae > Euryodendron > Euryodendron excelsum. Next base: position 11,569,807 of record CM065397.1, on the reverse strand, counting down.
TAAACACCTTAGAAGGATTCCTTCAAAAGACCTTCTATACAAAGTGTCAACCATATATGCAAATTGAAGAGCTCATCGTCGCAGATCAATTCTTTCTTTGGGTCAATTGGCAATCTTCCATGTAAGAAATAATCAATGAATGGTTGACGCCAATCTGGATCTTTTTCAATTTCACAAATGCTTACTGCATTTGTAATTTCTCTTTCATCAATGCGATCGAGTGCTAAGGGTAGCAGATGACGTTCCCCGATTGTGATTTGTATATCCCTTTGTTCGGGTAAAGTCAAAGATGCTACCAAATTAGCCAATGCATCAGCTTTATCATTTTCTGACCTAGGCACATGATCAATATGAATCTCTTGAAATTGAGAAACTAGATATTTTGCTCTTTGGTGATAAGACATCAAATTCTCATTTCTGACTTCATACTCGCCGTTTAATTGTTTGATGACCAACTGAGAATCACCATACACTTGTAAACCATCAATTTGCATTTCCAATGCTATTTCTAAACCAATGATTAGGGCTTCATACTCTGCCACATTATTGGAACATAATGTTAAAAGAGAGAATGAATATGGAATTAAACCCCTAGAAGGAGTTACGAAAACAATGCCTGCCCTCGCTCCCTTCTTTTTTGACGCCCCATCAAAGAACAATTGTCATGATAAAACTACAATTGTCAACACTTCTTCATCAGGAAAGTCATCTGGTACTTGCATGTTATCGGGGACTGGATGTGCTGTGAGAAAATCAGTAAGTGCCTGACCTTTTATTGCTTTTTGAGGCACAAAAGTGATGTCAAACTCTGTCAATAGAAAAGACCACTTGGCTAGTCGACTAGACAAGAATGGTTTAGACATCAAATATTTCAATGGATCAGCTCTTGAAATTAATGTAATGGGATGCGCAAGCAAATAATGCCTTAGTTTTTGGACATCAAAGATTAATGCCAAGCAAATTTTCTCAATGGGAGAATAATTGTGCTTTGCCCCAACAAGTGTACAACTGATGTAGTACAAAGCATTTTCTTTCTTGTCGTCATTATTTTGGGCAAGTAATGCCCCCAAAGAGCGTTCAAGAGCTGCAATGTATAGAATTAATGCTCGTCCTTTGATTGGAGCCATTAAAACTGGAGGTTTTGTCAAATATTCCTTGAGGCTATTAAAAGCATTTTGACAACTTTGATCCCATACAAAAGGAACATCTTTTTTCATCAATCTGTTAAAAGGTTGACACCGTCCTGATAAATTTGAGATGAACCTCCTTATGTAAGCCAATCGTCCTTGAAGTACATGTAATTAGCGCAAGTTATGAGGAGGAGGCATTTCCAAAATTGCTTTGATTTTTGTGGGATCAATTTCAATTCCTCAGTGTTTGACAATAAAACCAAGAAATTTTCAAGATGTTACCCCGAATGTACACTTCAAAGGGTTCATTTTAAGTTGGTATTTTCGAAGTCTTTCGAAAACTCTTCTCAACTCATTTAGATGTTGAGCTCTTTTTCTGGTTTTAACAACCAAATCATCCATATAACATTCAAGTGTATTGTGGAGCATGTCCTTAAAGACAACTATCATGGCTCGCTGATAAGTGGCTCCTGCATTTTTCAATCCAAAAGGCATTACTGTATAACAAAATATCCCTTTAGGAGTGCGGAAGGCAGTAAGCTCTTCTTCTTCAGGTGCCATTTTTATTTGATTATATCCTGAGAACCTATCCATAAAGGATAAAGCACCGAATCCAGTAGTTGCATCCACTAACAACTCGGTGATCAGGAGTGGGAATTCATCTTTTAGACATGCGTCATTTAGATCTCTAAAATCTATTCAGATACGAACTTGTCCACTGTTCTTTTTAACTGGCACAATATTTGCGAGCCAAGTTGGATATTGAACTTCTCGGATAAAACTGGCAGTTATCAATTTTTCAACCTCATCTTCTATTTGCACCATTAGCTCTGGTCAAAAACGACGTTGAGCTTGCTTTACGGAGCATTTTTCTTTTGAGATGGATAATCGATGGACTGTAACTTTAGGATCTAATCCTGGCATTTCTTGATATCCCCAAGAAAATACATCTCGATACTCCCAAAGAAGACTTTGATAGGCAGTTGATTCTTCTTCAGAGAGAAGAAAACTGACAAATATAAGCTTAGGATCTTCAATAGTTTCGAAGTTAATTTCTTTGAGTTCATCAACAGTGGCCTGGCCACCATCTTCTATCTGAGGTGGTGCAAGTTGAATTATCTCAATAAATTTAGGGCAATCTTCATCCATTGAACTGTTGTCTTTCTCTTGAGTAGAAGAGTCTGTTGATTGGTGTTCCTCAATGGAGACACAATTAACTTGTGCAGTGTCTTCCAGATTTCATCACATGACATGATGTCATTGTAGCAACAGTGGTCACTACCTATACTTTCCCCATCATACGTTTGTACTGGAGAGTTAGTGTATGGACTTCTAGAATTGTAAAGAAAATCATCTTCATCAGGATTGAAGAAATTCCATATTTTAGGATATCTACCAAGTCGGAACCATAGTTCATCATCTGACAGGTATCTTGTAAGCCTTCGTGCATGACTTTGAAACCTTACCCAATTTCGAGAGTACTTCACAACCTCGGTATCCGAAGTATATCCAACATCCTGAATTTCTTCCTTTCTAAGCTCCCAAGAGTTTATACAATTCCATAATTGGAGTAAAGAATTGATTGATGACTTTTCTTCTTCAATTGGGCTACTAGTATCTTTTCTTGGATGAGGTTCAATTGAAATACTAATTATAGAGGGGATAACAATCTCTTCCACTTCTGTAGTATTTTCATTGACATGTTGGTTCTCTGGCAGCTCATTTTATACAAGATGGACATCATGTTCTTGACTAAAGGAGTCTTCTGGCATATTTTCTTCAAAAGATACACAATTAACTTGTGCAATCTCCTCTATGTTTTCATCAACTTTACCTTCTTTATCAGCCTTCACAATGAAATTTGGCTTGACATCTGTTTGCATTTTCTTTTTCAATTTCCACTTCTTATTCTTTTTTAATTTTAAAGGCTTAGAACTCGAAAAACCTTGAAGTCTTTCAAAGACTGACATTCGCAGCTTGATTTCATCATTATCACCCATAAACATTGCCTTCTCTTGGTCTGTGAAAACTGTAGGTTCAGACAAAACAACTTTGAGCATGTCATTTTCTTGACGAACAATGACATTCCTATTTTCTTGTTTGGAGGAAAACTTATTCTTTTTGTTCTTCTTTCCTTATTGGTTTTTACGTTTCAACCACCACATTTGGGCGCTTTGAAGATTTTGCGACGACTAGCAGCATCTTCCTTAGAAGGAGAAGACTCTTCAATAGCAAGTTCCCCATTTTTAATCATTGCTTGAATGACGTTTTTCAAAACGTAACATTCTTTGAGTGGATGACTAATAATTCTGTGATAAGGGCAATACTTTGGATTATCAATTTTGTCAACTTCGGAAGGTCTCTTTGGTTCAGGTAACTTTATAGCTTTTTCTTTCATCAACTGCTTGAAGATAGCTTCCACATCATCATCATGGAAACTGTATTTCACTTCTTTTCTTTCTTTCAAAGAAGGTCTTTTTGCCTGTTCTTTGTTTCTACCACTGTTATTTTCTTTGGTATTAACAAATGTAGCCATTGATTCTCCTTTCTTCATTGGCTTCTTAGTACTTTCAGTCTTTCTTTCATTTGAAGTTTTTGGTTTTTGAGTCACACACTTTTGTCGAGCAATTTGTCTTTTAACATTGCTGGCTTTTAAGACGAGTGTGTCAAATGTTTGGGGCACTGCAGTACCCAAAAATGTTGTTATTTCTGGTAACAAGTTGTTATAACACATCTGTATAGCAGACTGTTCAGTTAACTTCTCTGAACATTGAAGGTTTAAACTTCTCCATCTTGTGATGAAATCATTTACACTTTCATTTGACTTTTGCCTAATGTCTGCTAGATCTATGATGGATACTTTCTTCTTTGAACTTACAAATTGAGCCAAGAATGCCCTTTGCATGTCATTCTAAGTAAGAATAGAACTTGGTTGTAACTGTGTGTACCAGGTGAACGCTAATCCTTTGAGGGATTGTACAAATTGCCTTATCAACAAGGCGTCTGATTGAGCTGACTCCCCACTGGCAGAATAAAAATGGGCCAAATATTCTTGCCGTGACCCATTGATTCCATCAAACTTCTCAAAGTGGGGTTCTGATAGCCAAGAGGGAATGGGATAGTATCATAATAAGCAGGGTACGACTTACGATATCCAACTACTGAAGGAGTCATAGATGCTTAAAAATCCCTGATCCCCTTAGCTATCAATTTTCTCAGATCAGCTTGAACTACTGGTGCTACCAATGTTTGAGCCTGCTCAAGAGGGTGCAAATGTTCCTGTGCTCACGTACTTGCTTGAATAACCACTTGAGCAGCCAAAGCAGCAATTTCGGCATCTTTTTTGACCAATTTTTGTTGCATTTCCTGTACTTGTTCTTCAAAGCTGGTTGTACTAGTCATGAGCACGGGCATATCAGTACATTGGGATTCTTCTTCAAATGTCACTTTTTGAAATTTAGAAATCAACTCAACTGGAAAATCATCTTCCTCAAATAGAGATTCTGAATCTCCATATAGAGGATTCTCGCAACTTGCTACTGAGCTCATTGACTTCCTGGAACTTTCTACACCACTAGACATTGATGACTCTTCAAACGTCACAGTTGGTTGATTTTGATTAGGCAGCTTCTTTGAAATGATTGACTCTTCGAGAGTGAATTTTGGCATAACTTGTGCCCTTAACCGAGTAACTGGACCATTGTAGGGCCTTGTATTATCTGCTGGCATAAAGGGTGCCTCATGTACATGCTGCATTTCCTTCGCCAGTAGAAAACCTAAAAAGAATGCCCATTTCTGTTTCTCCTTTTCTGACTTAGCACCTTTAGACTTCTCGGCACTAAAAGCATAAAGCACCTTTAGACTTTTCTGACTTAGCATTTTTGCCTTTCTTGTTGTTCTCTGTGATAATCGAAGTTGACCCCTTAGAGAGTTTGAAAGTTTTTACTCCTTTAGTTTGTTGGCCCAAAAAAGCAACCCAAGAGGGGGGGTGAATTGGGTTTTATAGAATTATATCAAATAATGCAGCTGAAAAATAGTTTATGTATTTCTACAATAATTAATCTAAGTATAAATCAATCAAGTAAATAATGGAACACAATGCAAGCAAGTATAATAAGTAAATAAGCAAAACAGAGCAAGAAAAAAAGAGCACCATATTTATAGAGGTTCGGCCAACCTTGCCTACGTCTTCTCTTCTTCGATCCTTTTGAAGGTATTCCACTATGTAAAATCCCTTACACAGCTGCTAGTTTTGCTACAAGTGCCCAGCTCACTCGTACAAGAGCTCTTCCCCAAGCTCTCACAACCCAAGAGATTTTGTTCAAGCTTCTCTCAAACTTACAAATGATTTTGTCCAAGCTTCACTCAAACTTATGTCGCGCCCCGGTTTTTAGAAAAATTTAAGACACTTTGAGGTTTTTGGAGAAGTTTAAGACACTTTGAGGTTTTTGAAAAGTTTTAAGACACTTTGAGGTTTTTGGAAAGATTTAAGACACTTTGAGGTCTTTGGAAAAGTTTAAGACAATTTGAGGTCCTTGGAGAAGGTTAAGACACTTTGAGGTCTTTGGAGGGGTTTAAGACACTTTGAGGTCTTTGGAAAAGTTTAAGACAATTTGAGGTCTTTGTAGAAGTTTAAGACACTTTAAGGTCTTTGAAAATGAAAGACCTTTTGTGGTCTTGGAGGTTTTGACTTGAAATTGAATGGTAGAGTGTTTCTTGAAAATGTTTTTGGATCAACTTGAGGGAGTTTTGGAAAAATGCTTTGGCATGTCTCAAGAGAACTTGGAAGTGTTTTTGAAATCTTATTTTGAAAACCTTGGAGGCAAGTTTTGATGAATTTGTTTTTGAAAGTGGTTTTTGGGAATGGCTAAGGGTTTGGAATTCTAATATGAACAACCTTAGAGGTTGTTCTTGATTTATCACTTCTCCTTAAAATCCCTAACCATGAGAGGGTTAGGGACACCTTAGGTTTGTGATTCTTTGAAAACATTTTTTTGAAAAAGTCTTGAAGAGGGAATGTAAGAACATTTGAAGAGTTTATGGAGTTAGTTTTTTTTTAAATCAAGAGAGTAGGAGGTTTTGGAAAAATAGTTTAAATATTTGAAAGATCATTTAGAAAATGGTTCAAGAGTTGGAACCTTGAAGTGTACTAACCTAGGTTGAGTTTGCCTAGGGTTAGGGGTAACCTAAAGTTAACTAACTAAGGTTAGGTCAACCTAAGGTTAGAAGGACCTATGGTTAACTAACTCGGGTTAGGTTAACCTAAGGTTAAGATGACTTAGGGTTAACTAACTAGGGTAGGGTTAAACTAAGGTGAGTGAACTAGGGTCCAATTAACCTAGGGTTGGACAACTAAGGTCAAGTTAACCTAGGGTTGGTCAACTAGAGTCAAGTTAACTTAGGGTCAAGTTAACCTAGGGTTGGTCAACTAGGGTCAAGTTAACCTAGGGTTGGATTGAAAAATGATGTTGAAGTGTGGTTTGGTGTATTTTTGGAAAGAATTTTGGAAAACACAGCATGTTATGGCCATAGACTTTGGTTAGCAATCTTTTTGAGGATCATTTCCATGAAAATTTTGACTCTAACCAAGAGCGTGGTTTATATGGTGGTGATTGGAGACCATTCCAAGGAAGGTTTCCTTATGGCCATTATAACCACTATCTTGACAAGAGTACAAAGGGTCAAAAATCAACAAATTGATGGTAATTTTTGGAAAATCATTTTTGATGCAGAGATGGAGAGAATGCATTTTTGAAATCATATTTAGAAAAGGATTTTGAAAACCATTTTTCAAGGGAACCATTCCATCAAGAGAGGGTTCATATGGCTAACAAAAGGGAGACCACTCAAGAGAGGGTTTCATAGGGCCATTCCAACCACTAAACTTAAGAGAATGAAAATCATAGGATTCAAAGAATTTGAACATCATTCTTAGGCAAGCATAAAGAGAAAAAGGAGTCATTCTAACAATTTAGGGCTCCTATGGCCAATATAAAGGGAGACCACTCAAGAAAGGGTTCCATGGGGGCCATTTTAGCCACTAAATTTGAGAGAATAGAAACCTTGAAAAATAGGAAACCTTTGTGCAAGTTGGAATGCAATGATGCAAAAGTGTGAATTAGTGAGTAGTGAGGGATGTTCTAAGGCATGACTCTTAAGGTCTCATCCTAAACTTCAAGGGGCCAACTCTTGGAACAATTTTTGAAGGACATGTAGAACTTGGAAATGTCATAAAATTAAGAGCAATGCAAGCATTGTGAAATATGGCAATAAACATAAAATGAAGCCAAGTATACAAGACATGATCAAAATAATAATTTGCAATGGGTCATGATTCACATACAAGGCTTTTAGGCTTCACCATATAAACAAGGGACTGTTAGGCCATACCATCTTAAAATAGGCTAGTGAGAGGTCCCTCTACACGGTGGCTCTCACTTGCTTTCCTCTAGGCATGATCTAGGAGCCCTCTTGGCTCAAGCATGCAAGAAAAGGGGGTTGAAGATGGGGAGCAAAATAGAGAATAGCCTAAGTAGGCTAGGAGGGAGAAGAGAAGAGTGGGGGAGAGCATAAATGTAAAAGGGATACCACCTTTTGCCTTAAACATTCTTGTAGTCTTCAATGGATGTCTTGATTGGAGCTTGAGTGACTTCAAGGGGGCTTGAGAGGCTAGAGTAGAGTGTGTAAGTGTGTATAAGGCCTTGTAGGTGGAGTGTATAGGCTTAGGAGGGGTAGAATCTAGCCTAAGTGTTGGAGGGGAGGAACATATGTAGAGATTCGAGTTTCTAGAGTAATTTTAGCAAAGTTTTGTATCAATTTCGGATCTGGAATATGCAAGGGGGGAGGCCTCTATTTATAGGCAATCTGGAACAGACCATGCGTATGTAGGACATGCGCAGGTACTGTTCCATTGCCAGAATAACACGTGGCACCCTGTGTACTGGTTAAATCTCGACCGTTGATCGAAAGTCGGTCGATCTGATCAAAATTTGAGCGCATGTAGCATACGCTCCATTACCGGGAAGGTTCATCTAAACTTTGCCTCGATAATTAAGTCAATCGGGAAGGTTCCAGGGGAATCGGTCGCACTCGGGATGTTCTCCTAATGCTTCCGATGAACTTTCATGTTTTCAAAAAGTTTGGATTATGTTTGGAGGTGGGTGATATCATCTCGGGAAGTGTGCCAAAAAGGACACTTTTGCTAAGCGTCTATGATACGCTCCGTGGGTGTTTGAAAGTGGCTGTTTTCATTTCGTGTGATCGAGGCCTTCGAGAAGCGATCTATTCGATCGGACCGTACCGATGGAAAGTACTCTGGAAATACTTTCTGGAATTCCCAAATTTACGCATTTCTCAAGTCGTTTGACGGTTCGTTTTGATTAGGGAATCGGAGAAAAAGTCAACCTCGGCAGAGCGTCTGCGAGACGCTCCAAAGGTTGCTGAAAGTTATGGTTTTTGCACCGTACGATGGAGGGCTTTGAGAAGCGATCTATCCCATCGAGCCGTATTGATGAGAAGATCTAGGGACGAGCTTTCGAGAATTTCCTGATTCACGCATTTCTCAAGTCGGTTGACAATGCATTATAACCAAGGAATCGGGGGAAAAGACAATTTAGGTGGAGCGTCTGTGAGACGCTCCAGGGAACTTTTATCGAGTCGTGTGCGTTTAGTGTCATAGGGTCTTCCTTAGGTTAAACAAGGGCATATGATGAAACCCTCTGCTCGAAGTCCCGAGGTCGGTGCTATTTCGGGGCATTTTCGGGCTTCCAGGGACAAAACGGTCATTTTAACCGGGTTGGCTGGAAATGGTCAGGAATGGTTTGGTATATCGTGTTAAGCGTGTAGGGTTGTTCAGGGATAGTTTTGAGAGAGTCTTTTGCCGTTCGGTGGGGTTTGACCAGGGTGAGTCGGAATAGGGCCGGATTTGGACCAAATGGCGCGCGGGGGACGCTTGATGGTTTGATAACATTTTGGAAGGATGGAATTATTGTTTTGGGAGATTTTGAACTTTCCCAAAACGTGCCTAGAGGCCCAAGGGGAGGGTTTGGCCACTTTTCACCGAGTCGGGTTAGCAGGCGCCGGTGTTGGCCTAGGTGTTGGTTCCAGAGACCACCCGGTCTCGAAAAGCTACCTGTGCGGTGTTGGTCTCTAAGAACGCCTAGTCTTAGAGAGCTACCTGTAGGGTGGTGTTGGTTCCTGAGAACGCCTAGTCCTAGAAAGCTACCTGGAAGGGGTGGTGTTGGTCTCTGAGAACGCCTAGTCTCAGAGAACTACCAAGTGACAGACATTCTACATTGGCGGGCTAGCAGGTGCCAGAAGTGAACCGTCTGGAATCTTTGATGAGGTGTTGGTCCCCGAGATCGCCCGACCCCGGGGAGCTACCTGGATGGCATTGGTTTCCGAGACCGCCCGGTCCGGAAAGCTGCCTGAAATAATGGTGCTTAAGGCTCCAGTGGATCCTTGTGGACCCAAGAAGCGACCAGTTGACTGGATTGGATATTGAAAAGCTCGTCTTGAGCCTGCTTGTGTTGTGATGTCGAAAACCGGTCCTAGTCGGGCCGGAGATTGCCGAGCGGGCAAAAATGGGATGCTTACAACTTACAAGTGTTTTTACCCAAGAACACTCAAACTCACAGGTTTACAAACCCACCCAAGTAAAATGAATAAAGATTTTACAGATGATAACTTTCCTAAAGAGTGGATGAACAAGAATAGCTTAATAGATAACTTTAATCACTCAGCAAAAAGATGTAGCAGTTGGAGCACAACAGATTTTCAGCTTCAAGATGTTGATTCAGCAAGTATAATCACTCTTTCTTGTGTTTAGAAGCTGTACGGATCTCGTATTTATAGCCATAAATTATTTCTAGCCTTTGGTAGTGGATGGGAGACCATTTGATACGAAAATGGTGGAGTATAACGTTCAAAAATAAAGCCGTTACTGTAAATGAGTCGACTCTTTTTAAGCAGGGGTCGACTCTTTTTATGTTTCAGCCGATTTTTCAAGGTTCTGCCCAAATGAGTCGACTCTTTTTGCTCCAAGGGTTAACTCTTTTTGTCTGACACTATAAAATCAACTCTCTGTTTGAATGAGTCGACTCTTTTAGAGTGAGGAGTCGACTCTTTTGATCTCCAACAAAATTTTCAGCCTCTATTCAAATGAGTCGACTCTTTTTCTTGAGGAGTCGACTCTTTTTAGGAAAATCCTTAACTTTTGCATTATTTCTTCAGTCTTCTTCAATATCTTCAAGCTCTTTAAGGATCATCCAACTAAACTTTTTAAGGCTTGAAAAGACTTCTTCAAGGCATGTTGACTTCAAGAACACCTTCAACTCTTCAAGATAAAATCAATTCACTTTTGATTACATGTAAAGCTCTTCAATCACCATGACGTCATCCATTTATCCAAGTCTTCTTCAAGATCTTCAAGAGAGCTTCCAAGACTCATTTCAACTGTTCTTTGAGAACTCTTTAACAGATATGGATTCTTCTTTTCAATCAAGGCTTTGAGCATTTTCAATCTTCTTCCTTGACATCCATCATCTTGAAATATCTTCATTCTTTATAAGATCACCAATGATGAATATGCCATTTCTTCATGCTTATCAATCTTCAATCCAAGATTTTCATCATCTTAAAATTCCTTCATTCCCTTATAAGATTAGCTTTGCTGAATATGTTCTCTCATCATGCTTATCAACCTTCATTCTAATATTTGTATCACAAATTCTCCATTGTGATAAGCTTCAAGTCATGATAGAAATCTAATAATTAATCTGCACACTTAAGTAGAATTATTAGATTATTAAACCAAGTTTTGTTATCATCAAAATCAAGGCATTGAGTCAAAATAGTTGATACTGTAGAGAGCTCAACATTCTTAGGCTTTGACAAAACTTCAATTCTCTTAGAAGTCTTCGCCACCTCAACCTTTGGAGAAGGCCTGGGCATTTTCTTGTCTTCTTGAATCGATGTTGCCATCACAGATAATGTAAAAGGCAACTCAATTGGGATTGACCCAATCCAAATTTGGTTTGGAAGTAGTTAAGCTTCAGCCTTCGGATCTGTCTTGACAGCAACGGTTTTAACTTTAGCCAATTTCTTTGCAAGGACTTCCCACGTTTCTTGTGCAAAGTCTTACGCTTCTTCGAAATGACCTTGGATACCATTACCGGAGTTGCCTTTGTGCACTCTTTTTTTAAGGCTTTCGGAGCGGCTAAGATTAGAGTGAATTTGGAGGCAACTTGGGTGATGGCGAAGGATGAGCGGTCAAGTGTAAAAGTTGTGTGGTAACCACCCCATTTAATAGCTCCATATGCTACTGCTTGGATCTTGTGAAAATAGATCACAATCTTTGGTGCTATTGAAATTCCTGCAAAGGTAACACCAAATAATTAATCTTTAAGTTGGAAATGAAAGGGAGAATGGGTCCCACTGGGCGTGCTAAAAACTATGTTAAGCAAAAATATTAATGAATAATATTTAATTAAACAAACACTTAACATAATTTCACTCATATAATAACATATTACATGAGTTCTTAAAGTATAGGTTGGACCCATTCAAGATATAACGTATCTTTTAATTACAGTCCCTTGTTTCAAGGGAATACCCTTTGATTCCAACTTAATAGAATTGGATTTTGTAACAAATTTACTTTCAGGAAACATATGGGTTCACAAAAGGTTGCGACTGTACCCATTTGAGTGAGTTGTCTACGTATCTGAGTCGGGACAAGTCCGGACTAGAATCAAGCCTACCGTAGTTCTTAAAAATAATATTGATAATTATTTGTTTGAATTTAATTTAATTTAAGGAAACATTTGGGTCCACAAGGTTGTGACTGTACTCATTTGAGTGGGTTGCCTACGTATCCGAGTTGGGACAAGTCCGGACTGAAATCAAGTCAACCGTAGTTCTTAAAAATAATATTGATATTTATTTGTTTGAATTTAATTTAATTTAAGGGAACATTTGGATCCACAAGCTTGTGACTGTACCCATTTGAGTGGGTTGCCTACGTATCTGAGTCGAGACAAGTCCGAGCTGGAATCAAGTCAACTATAGTTCTTAAAAGAACAAAATAAAAATAATATTTATTTTGATTTGATTTAATTAAAATGAACATTTAGGTTCACAAAGGTGTCGACTGTACCCATTTAAGTGGGTTGCCTACGTATCCGAGTTGGGACAAGTCCGGACTGGAATCAAGTCAACCATAGTTCTAACAAGAACAAAATGAAAATAATATTTATTTTGATTTAATTTAATTGAAATGAACATTTAGGTTCACAAAATTGTCGACTGTACCCATTTAAGTGGGTTGCCTATGTATCCGAGTTAGGACAAGTCCGGACTAGAATCAAGTCAACCGTAATTCTAAAAAAAATAATATTTAATGTTAATAATTTTTTTAATGTGATGAAAAAAATAAATTATATTTCACCATCATTTCTAGCAACTTTAGTATGGACTGGGCTAGAATTTTAAATACTTTGAAATTTAGGCCTCAACAATTGGGTCAAAATTCGGGCTTGTATATGTGCTGCATATTTTAAGACCCAAGTCTTAATAATATAGAAATCTGGGAAAAAAGAATTGGGCCAGAAATCTGGGTTGCCTTTAATTTCTCAAGTCTAGGACTTCAAAAGAATTTGGGCCAAAAGAGTGTGGCTCAGCAAGCTTAGAGCATGGGTCTTTAAAAGAATAGAGAGTTGGGTTATTAGTGGCCTGCAAATTGAACCCTTATTGGGCTAGGTTCTTTAGTCTATAGCAGTCTTGTAAATTTGGGCCTTGAAATAAGACCAAGAAATGGCTGCAATTGAGAGTCTGGAAGCCTTTGAAATTTAGGTCTTCAAAAACCAATGTTGTATCTTTAAGTAGGTTAAAAATCTTAAAGCCTTATTGGGCCTCTTTATCACGTTGCCTTTACAGTGCACTATACTGCAGCAAAATTTCCAGATTGCTTGAATTTCACAACCAGATTGCTTGAGTTTCACAAGCATTTATTACAAAGGAAGCAAAGTCCTTGTTTTATTTGCAACTAGTAGCCTCAGTGAAAATTTAATAGCAACACACCTTTTTCTTTTTTTGTTTTTTTTGGTTTTCTTTTTTTGTTTTGTTTTGTGAGTCATCATTCATAGATAGCTTTGATCATGACATGACTTGAATGAAATTGCCACCAACTTGATAATTCATTTTGTTTTCAGCCTTAAAGAGACACAAGTGCAGAATTTTGGCCTTAAACCACTTTGCATTGGAGGCCGCGTAGGGTAATTTTGAAACTTTAGAGGCTTCAAATTGAGAGCACATGACATGAATTTTGAGGACACGTGAGCCATCAGGGAGCCTTAGAGGCTTGAAATTGAGGGCACGTGAGCCGTCTTTAAATTTTAGAAACTGAAGTTTGAGGGCACGTAAGTCATCTTGAAGCCTTAGAGACTTAAAATTTGTGAGCACATAGGCCAACTTGGAGCCTTTGAGGCTTGAAATTTGGGGGCATGTAGGCCAACTTTGACCTTGTAAGCTCAAAATTGTGAGGGCGTGGGGCCGTCTTGAAGCCTTGAATGAGTCAAAACTTTAATTTTGAATTTTAAGGCCATACAAGGCAAAAATTCTTAAATTAAAATATGATCAGAATATATATATACCTATATAAATCTGTGAATTTTTTTTTAAATATATATATATATATATACAGATTCCCTTTTATGAGTCAAATAATCTCATTTTCCCATTGTAGATAAGACTGAGTATTTGTAGAGTTACAAAACGCTACAAACACCTAATTTTATTTTGTTTAAAATTCAAACCACCGTAGGTTTTCAATAAACAGAATAAAAAATATTTGAACAGCAGCAGGAGAGCGCAGAATACAAAGACCTCAGCAAATTTTTGAAAAGAGAAGAAGAAGATAAGATAGAAATTATACCTGAAAGATTCACGTATGTAACTAGACACACTCTGTACCCCCTTTTTTTTAATTCTAATTTCTGATCTCTCTGTTTTTTTTATATTTGTTTTTCCTGAACTCTCCTGTATTTTTCCTTCGAATCTGCCTTCTTTTGCTTTGTTTTTTTCTTTATGTTCTTTGTCCCTCCTTTTTTTCTTCCCTGTAACTTTTTTCTCACTTTTCTTTCTCCCTCCTCCACGCTTTGAGATCTTGTGTTGGTTTTTATAATGATGCTAGGGAACTGATACCATTTCAATCACTAGTGGGAAATTTGTGAAACGTGGGAGACGAGATTTGGGACGTGGGTAATGGTTAATGCCCACCCCAACGTTTGTGTTTCTAAAATTTTTTGATCATAGGTTGTTTGGAGGAGACCCATGTGCGAGTGAGGAGGGAAGAACTAATCTTCTCTTTGACACGTGTTGACCTTTTAAACAAACAAGAAAGTGATAGAATTTTACAAAACTCCCTCTCACGTTTGCAAAGATTTGTATCATATATACATATAGATGGATATATGTTTGGTCAAATCTTATCAAAAGTTTTTCTCTGCAATCATTGAAAACTAATGTTATGCCATGTACTGCCAAAAACACGTGGCCCATGTTTTTAACATTACCTTTTTTTTTTTTTTGAAGACTTAATTACAAGCATAGGGGTTCACACTAAAATTAAAATAGTGCTACATGTCCTATCAGCATCAACACAAACAAGACCTTTTTTTTTTAAGCATGACACCCTTTTTATTTATTACTTTTGTAGCACTTTAGGGCTTTTATTGATTTAATTAATTTTTCCTATGTGAATGGAATTTGACTTTTGAAATTACATAACCTAAGCAACGTGTAACGTTGCTAAAAACCTTACACTATTAGCTAGATTATTTAATTCCACTTGTTAAATTCATTTTAGAAAAATTTGATCTCTAACATGCCTATATCAAAATAGAACTTTCTAAACCTATCGATGCAGATTTGATAATAGATGATTTCTATTCGATAAAAAATCATCGGGTATAACTTTAATAAGTACTTTTACTTAAATATTTTTTAATATTTACTTGTTTGTGTACACTTTTGCGACATATTAGTTGTGAAATTATTTGGTCTACATAAATTTTGTATATACATGTTCTATATATATTTTTTTTCTAGTAATTTATTAAATTTTGGCTAGCCCAGGACAAATTAAAATTTTGGCTTTGCCCTTGGTGCCGGTGGAGGAAGGAGAGGAGAGGAGAGGAGGAGGAGGAAGAGAAAAAAGAGTCGTAAGTGGTGTGGTGGGTGGGGGTGGGGGTGGGGGTGGGGGTGAGGGGCGACAGCGGAAGGGAAGGGGTTGGGTGGCCGAGAATGGGGTACAATTTTTGGTTGACAGTTATGTGGTGCTAGTCTGGTTTTGGGTAGGCCCATGAGGGTAGCAGAGTAGCTAGGGTTGGTGGAGGAGAGAAAAAGAAGAGGAAAAGACATGAGAGAGGGGGAATATGCATGAATTGACGCTTATACCCCTCACCTGCATAGCACAGGGTCATTTTTCATCCAATTATGGGACAACTCTTATTAATTGGACCAATTTAACACAATGTACAAAATTAAAGAATAAAATTATTTCAATTAAAACATAAAGACTAAATTGATACAAGGCGTAAACTACAGGGACCACCGGCATAATCAACCTTAACCCCATTAGTAATGTATAACATTTGGACAACATATAAATTGGAGGGTGATAATTGGGCTCCAAAATAATCCTCCGCACTGGCACACCGTCCCTCTCACATGGGTGGCATTTTAGAGACTTTTCTTTTATTTTTATTTTTATGCATTTATTATTTTTTAATAATTTTTTTTCACAAAATATATACATACATGTTAGTCGAGGTGGTAACTCAAGAAGGGAGGTGAATTGGGTTTAAACAACAATTTAACAAATAATTTCAGATTTAAAAATCTAACTATATATTCAAACAAATATTAATCGACCAATAATATGTTGTAAATAAATGCAAGCAATTTGAACTATAAAGTAAAGGAGATAGAAAGAAAAAAAAATACGACACTAAGTTTATCGTAGTTCGACTTCAACTCGAAAGTCTATGTCCACTTCTCAAGGCTCCTCCATTGAGATTTTTCTCTACTATATCCAAACCGTAAATACAGTCACTAGACTTTTAACCCAGGCACTAGTCCTCTTTTACAACTAGTTTTTTTTACAGAAGTCCTAGTCACACTCAACCAAATGATTTCTCACTTCAACTAGTTTTTATATAGATGCTAGTCACATCCAACCTCTAACTATTTTTTTAACTAGTCTTTCCCTTACAAGAAGAAAGAACAAGAGTAAAACTACTCTTACTTACAAATAAATTCTCTCAAAAAATAAATAAGCCAATAAATATCTCAAAACAATACATGATAAAATATAATACAGTTTTCAAAAATTTTGTAGGATGAATATCACTTTGATGCACAATCTCTTATTACTCTTGATGTTGTGTTTTGTTCCTCAAATATATCTCTATTTATAGATGAAGATATGAGGATGATTTGTAGCTTTAAATGAGTTTCTAGCCGTTGGATAGCATTTAAAACAATTCTTCCCGTTGAGCAAGTTGCTGCCAGATTTGTTGTTGAATTTCTGATTAGATGGCTTCATTTTCACCTCGATTTTCTCCTTGATAACGTTTGAATTTGAAAATGGATATAGGAAAAAAGTTGTAGACATGGAAGTCAGCTTTTCAAAACTTTAAGAATTAGGCCGATCCAATAGTCAAATCAAAATTTATGATCAAAATTCTTAAACTGTCTCCCAGATGGCATATTTGAATTTTTGCAGAGTTGCCTTCGTTTTTATCTCGATTTTCTCTTTGATAACCATCGAATTTGAAAATGGCTATAAGAGACAAGTTGTAGACATAAAAATCAAATTTTCAGATTATCAAGAATCGGGTCAATCTAATGGTCAAATCAAAAGTTATGGTCCAATTACTCGAGCTGTCTCCTTGCTGGCATATTTAAATTTATGTACAGTTATGTCAACTTGCATCAACTTTTTTATATAGTAAACATTTGAGTTTAAAAATCTTGATAGGATATGAAATGTAGATATGAATGTTATCTTTTCATATCTTCATGAATCAAGGCATTTAAATATTTGAGTCAAAAGATATAAGGAAAATACTTAGACTGTTTATCTAGCTATCATCTTTGAATTTCTGCAGCACTTAGTCAGATGTATGCTCTTTTTTCATCCAGATAACATTCGAATTTAAAATTTCAGAGAAAGATAGTAGATATGTAAGTTTTCTTTCAGTAGTCACATGAATCAGATCATTTGGACTTATGAATCAAAAGATATGCTCAAATAATCATGATTGTCTCTAAATTGCCATATTTTGAATTGCAAATTTAATAAGTCACCTTCCAACTCATTTTCGTCCTATAAAATACTCTTTTTATGAAGACTTCATAAAATATCGTAATTAGACATTTGAGTCTTCTTTTCAGCCTTGCAAGAATCAGATGAATGCCAATGGTTAGATCAAAAGATATGAGTAAACTACTATAGTTGTATCATAAGACATAGTTTCATTGAATTTTTAATCTTAGAAGAAAATTATGTCCTCTAATTTTCTTTATTGAATCAAGTTTTCTTAAAACATGATTTTCAAGAATTTTAATATAACTTTCTAAGTCTTGATTAATTTTTCAAGTGCTCTATAATTTTGCAAAACTTTATTACACCAATTAACCAAGAATTAAAAGCATTGAATATATTTAATCAAGAAAATATTTATAAATCAAAGTTATCATCAAAATTATATATAAAATTATATTTGAATAAACTTTGAGCTAACAATACACATACATTATTTATATTTATAAGAAATTAAAGTAAGCTGGTTCGAATTACCTAGAGGATGAACCCAAACCCGAGCTGACCTAGCCAATTTTGAAAATTTTGAACGATGCTGAGTTAGTTTGATTTGCCGGTCATGTCATTCTTTTATGAACCCATTATTATATTTTGTCAACAAAAGTTATAAGAAAATAATACTTAATAATATAGATGGCACGAAATTTAAAAATAATTTCTTTGGTTGTCCAAATTAATCTTATCTATATAATAAAAGGTTGCATTTAGATAGAATGCATACGGTACGAATTCCAATAATTAATAACAATATTCACAGGAATGCATTCAATGCAAAAATTTTCCTGTAATTTTTTAGGACATGATGACTGATGAGTCATGTTGTATATAGATGTCACCTATCAAATGGCTACTACTTTCTCAATTTTTTTTTTTTTTTTCTTGTCTTCCAAACCAAACTTCAAAATAAAAGACCTATATATTTCTCTTTCTTTTCAACATCGCCATCAACTTGTCCAAATTCGTTAATGATTGGTATATAGTAATTTGTGATAAGTTTGAATTGATTTGAGCAATTTTAGGAATATAAATTCATAGTATTAGTTAAATATAAGAGTTGGGTTGGCATGAGTATATATGTCTTTAAGTGCTTAATTTGAATATCCCATTGCCACCACTATTAGGGATAGATCGGGTTTGAGTCAAGGAATTTCTACTCTTTGCTCAACTCTTTTTCAGACTCACCTCGCCTCTTTTATATTAGTAAGCTTTTTCAATAACATTAAGGGATAAAATTATAAAAAAAAAAAAAAAATCATACTAATTATATTATTATATATTAACAAAATATATATATATATATAAATAAATAAGACATATTTAAATTAATTTAAGTTGAGACGAATTATTATATATATTTTTTAAATTTGTTCTATCTTAATTAGTATCATTTTACACCATAGTTATTAATATAGTTTGGTACCTGTTAGTACGGACAGGTACATACCGTCTTGTCAGTAAAAAGAAATAACAAAGGCAGGGAATGGTTCCGGTGAACTTTTCAGTTTGTTCCGGCAATTTTCGTCATTTTCCGGCGTTCCGTTACGTACCACCCCACCGGACTGTCCCGGCTTACAGCTGTTTTCACTTTTTGCAGGCGTTTATTGCTCTGTCGTCTGTCTGTACGTGATAGTAACCTTTTTGACCTTTAAGTCTACGAACTAGAGGCCGACTTGACACCATGAAAATATGAGACACGCTTCCTTTACATGTTCATTGGTGAACCCACACCCCCACAGGGCCTCACGCACATAGTGTCACATTCTCTCTCTCTCCCTCTCTCTCTATATACTAGAAGAATATATTGTACCTACGGCACTTTCTGATAATTTTCAAAAAATTATGCAGTAACAATGGTAAGAAAAATAGCCACCTCTTTAGGCTCTTTTGTAATTGTGTTAAACTTTTTCTATCTTTATTATTAGGTACAAAACAATTAATACCACAAATAAAAAATATGAAAAGATTCTGCCTTTAATACTCTCAATAAATACACATTTAAATAGAAGCTCATTTTGAATTAACAGATAATAGATCTTAGTATTATGAGTAAAATGTGCTTGCCAAGTATAGAAACATAAATTTTTAAGAAAAAAAGGAAGCACTCAATAAATAAAGCCACTTCATAAAAAAAAATTATAATAAGGGAATCAATCAAATTTATTCGTATAACTACTAATTAAAAATTTTTGAATATGTGCGTCACTACCAAAAAAAGGACCTTCCTTGCATGTGAACCAGTGAGTTTAATTTGTAGAACTACTAATTAAAAAATTTTACTCTTTATCTGACTAATCAATTAAAATATCTGTTTCTTCATTTCTTTAAAATGCAACAACTGTTATTGGCTCTAGCTCTTTCAGTCCTGACCACTTTATCAAATACAAAAATAAAATAAAAGTAAAAAATATTATTGATTAGCCAAGCCTCTACTCCACCCAAACTTTTGCCCTCTGCCAACCCACCAATGTTTTTTTTTTTTTTTTTTTTTTTCTACAAATCAAACAGGCATGTGTCACCTTTGCATCGATCCTACCATTATGCCCCAGCTATATCACAATGCTTAAGATTGAAAACTGCCAGTAAGCCTTTGTATGTCCACTCCCAGCTATGACCCAATACTATCACGTGTCCCAAGACTCCCAGCAATTCTACCCCAAAAAGACCAACCTCCCACTAATACCTTGCAATTGTGGCCCACGCGCCGCCATCTTCCTTAGTAAGCCCCTTGACTCTGTAACTCAGTATTTTTTTAACTTCCTCAGACCAATGCGTAAAGTATGGTGGGTGGGGTGAAAAATTAAAGGTAAGCAAAGAAAGATAAGCAAAAGGGGGAGAGTATAATAAGCAAAGAAAGAAGACAAAAGTAATACAAAATTTATTGCAAGACCAAATTTATTCCCTCTCACCTTCCTCCCCCTTTCAAGAGGTCTCTTCACCTTGAATGCAAGAGAAGAAAAATCAGTCGTGGCGGGAAGCTCACCCTTCGTCCTTGGCCTTCAATGGTAGCCAGCGAAATTCTCATGAGTCACCAAGAGAGACCCACGGGTCCACCACTCAGTCCCTCTCTAGGAAGCTCACCCCTCACCCCTCCTCTCATAGTCGAACTGTACCACTAGCCTCTTCTTTTTTTTTTTTTTTTTTTTTTCCTTTGTTATTCTTCTTCCTCTTCCCATTACCATGGCAACATCCACAGCCCACCACCGTCCTACACCTTTTTCTCTCTCTAATCTTCACTCTCTATACGTAGACCACCCACAATGAGCAATACCCAAAACCATTTCTTCGCTGCCATAACCACCCACTGGCCAAGCCACCCTTTACGGTGGTGGAAGCTTCCATAGCTGCAAGCTTCCATAGCTGCACCTCACGACCCATTCGAGTTTGTTGGCTTGAGAGAGCGCACTTGAGAAATAAAGCGAGGGAGTTTGAGGTAGCTGGGTTTCCTCCACCATGGTTGGTGGTGGCTGTGAGGGAGTGGATCTAGTGGCCGTGACGGTGGCTTGGCCAGTGGGGGTGGTTCGTGAGGTGGTCTTTTTTAGAGAGTGAAAGAGAAAGGGAAAGGATTGTGAGTGCTTTCGGCTATGGGTTTGTTTGAGAAATAAAATGTGAGGTGAAGGCTTTTAGAGAGAGAAAGTGTGAGGTAGTTGGGTTTCTCCACCATGGTTGGTGGTGGCTATTAGGGAGTGGAGCTAGGTTTTTTCACCTTAGCCAGCAGCTTTTCTGACGTCTCCCCTCCCCCAAAAACTCATTTTTCATGCATTCTCCCCACTCACTCACTCTCTCTCTCTCTCTCTCTCTCTCTCTCTCTCTCTTCTATGAAAAGCTTAACCCACTAACTCATCCGTGGAGCGAGAGAGAGAGAGAAAGTGAAAAGATGGAGTGAGGGAGGTGCGGTGTCTTTCGACAGTGAAACCAAAAATTGTTTCACCCAAAATTGATTAAAGCCGTATGATCAAATTAAAAACAAATCTTATCCGTTAAAGTGAGGGATGCCAGGGATATATGGTTTACATATACAGAGAAAGACAGAGAGTCACGTCAAGTCTATGCAAGGGTTTGAAAATATATGGAGAAATTTTGAGGCAACTATTGATTAGGAATTCCTAGAAACACCACATAGTACCTCACAATTCCTAGATTCTAAAAATTACCCGTGCCAACGGCACTCCCTATTGCACTCCTAATAAATTATAATCATACATTTGATAATAGGTGTCACTTGCCAGACTTAGAAACATATTTAGGTAGTGCAATAATTTATTCAAGGAAACCTATTGATCACACTTCACAATTTAAAATTTTTTTCAGGTACTCAAGAGGGCACTTAATTTCAAGGCCCAAACCCTATGTGGTTCTCCCAGTGACCCTAGTTACATCAAAATTTAATGAAATACACTTGGAATTGAAATTCCAAATTACTTGGAATAAGTTACATGAAAAAACAACGTGCCTACAAGGTTTGAAAATTTTGAGGCAACTTTGTAGAGGTAATTTCTAAAATTTCTAGAATCTAGAATCTAGGAATTGTGAGGTAATTCCTAGGGATGCCGTAGAAAGGTGCAATACCCTAGGATCTAGAAATTACCCGTGCCTACGGCACTCCCTATTGCATTCTCAACAAAATATAATCATGCATTTGACAATAGGTGTCACTTGCAAGACTTAGAAACATATTTAGGTAGTGCAATAATTTATTCAAGGAAACCTATTGATCACACTTCACAATTTAAAATTTTTTTTGGGTACTCATGAGGGCACTTAATTTCAAGGCCCAAAACCTATGTGGTTCTCCCAGTGACCCTAATTACATCAAAATTTAATGTAATAAACTTGGAATCAAAATTCCAAATTACTTGGAATAAGTTACATGAAAAAACAATAAAATAGATAGGCCATGTAGGGTAGCGTGTTTGGTGGTGACACCTGTGATGTTTTTAACGCTCTTCACTTTTGTAGACTTTTTGCAGACCACACCTGCATCCCAATGAACGTCCACAATTGATCAAATGGCTGAAATGCTAAAAACTTTTTATCTAACGGTTGAAAGATGGTTTTGTTTACCAACATCGTTGAACACAATGCTCGGTATTTAGGTTTGAGTTTGGGCGGAATTTGAGTTTGAGATAAAACGTGTCATTAATCTTAACCGTTGACAACAATTCAAAATTGAATGTGAACCATCATACACAAATGTGAGGGAGATATTTTTAAAATCTGATGTGTTTTATTAGATAGATATATACACTAGCTGAAGGGGTCCGTGCAAGGCACGGGCTGACTCTCTTTCATCCAAAAACACGTTTGTGAAAATACTACATAATCAAGACATGCCAAGTTTATTCACAATAAAAATAAAATTCATTTGAGAACAAACTGTCATAGAACCCAAGGAATTTTTACAATTACAACCCAAAACACCAACTATTTTCTTAAAAGAAATCTACTACAAATTAGAATTAAAGAAATTTATTGGAACTTCTAGCCAAGAGAGATGGGCCTTTTCAACAGAATCTTAAAAATCATCATTTTTTCCCAATCCACACAACTTGAAACTTTGTTAACTTGTGCTTTGTAAAAAAGAAGATCCATTGTCAGTTCAAGATATATCATTATCAAGAAAGTAAGAGGTCAAGATAATGCTACAAATAAATACATGTCTGAGATATATTTTGAGCAATCACATTCTCTGAGAACTAAATAGAAAAGTTGACAGCAGCTAAAAGGGCATAAATTCAACTTAATGAAATATTAATCTCCTCGTGTGATGGAAGTCACGTTCTTGATGTCCTGAAATTAAAGTGAAGTATCTGAATAAGGGGAAAAAATAATTGAAAAAATTCACGAGAACCAGTGAATAGCAATAACATTACATTTATATAAAAATTTCTCAAGTCATACTTGAATTCTTGGGTGCTTCCTCTGTACACAATCAGCCTCTCTCAACACTGATCAACCTAATTCTCACTCCTTCGGCCTCCACTCGAAACCCAAAGCAAAGACAAGCCCCAAAAACAATGACAGAGAAGTTAAGAGACCTAGATTAGAAAATGAATATAGCCTAGAATTGATCAACTAACTGTTGAAGAGGATACACACTGCAAACTATAATCATGAAAAATTCATACTAACAATAAAATAAATTTGAACATGTGATATAACAACTCAACAATGTAACAAGTGACAAAAGAAATTTGAAAGATAATGAATACCTTCAAAACCATGCCTTTAGCACCATGCATTCTACCATAATTCATAACAAACTGGATAATTAAATGAGAAGCCCTTCTGAATAGAGAGAGGATAGTTAGGGAGATAATATCATAGACATTGATATTAGGACAAAAGAATAAAGAATCCAAGAAGAAAAATGAATTAAAAAAACAAATCTCCACAAAAATCTACAATCCTCTAAAACTTAAAAGGGAAAGAACATATAAAAGAGTGTGATGCGGTTATTGACTACTTTATTCATTCCAATACCATTGTAAAAAGAAAAGGATTTCTTGAGATGTCAGCAAGTAACCAAATAGAGTCAACACAAAAGATGGTAAGCCTACAATCAGCGAGTATTAAAAAAATTTCAAATGTAGGCTTTGACATGTCGATGCTTTCGATGCATTGCTAGCTCTTCCCCAGCCAAGCATTTTTCTGCTATCATTCCAATACCTACACCTTGAGTTTTTGAGTGACAGCCAGCACATGTTTAGCAAGTAGATCTAGTAGCTCATTATAAGAGGGGAGAAGGCTTAAGATAAAAATTGAGCAGATTACAAAAAGTTCTGTGCCACAGGGAAGCAAATATAAAACTCTCGAACATAAAAGTCCAGATTGTTCTCCCCAAAAAAAAGCGTCAATACCTAGATCATTGTAGTTATCTATTATATCTTCTTTGTTTTCTCTGGTTTTAACTCAAGGACAACCCATCTTCATTCTCTGAACAACAAATTGAGACGAACCCAATAGAGAACTCATCCTAAAACTCCTAACAGAATAAATGCTTAGGAATCATTAACTGGTATGATTAAACAAAAGCCTTAAAATTTAGCAATCAATTCCAATCTTTAAAAGAAATTAATTTCAATATGACAATCGCTGGATGTGCAATATATTCACAGGAAAAACCATCATGAAGATTAGAATTGACATAAAATTTAAACCCATATACAGTTATACTATTAAAAATAAACGGAACCATAATACAAGAAAATATCAATCGATAATATATTTTTTCACCCAAAACATCATATAAATTTTATTTAAACCCATGACAAATAAATAGGATTTTTTCTTTTCTCCACCTAAAAGCAAAATAACTACTACTGATAATAAAATACAATCACAAACACCAAAAAAAAACATAATAATCAAAAACAAAAAACAAAAGAAAGAAAAAAAAAACCTACTTCAATTAAATATGCTCCAGTTTTTAGGTGAAAAGAGGTCTATTTCACCTGGCATGATGGATCAATTAATTGTACTGTAAAATCAAACACAATGGTATAATTAGCGAAAGAAAACCCAATTTACCAATATATTAGTCACTTGAAACAGAACTGCACATGCACCCATCTCCATTAAACGCAACTTTCTCCTTCCAATAGCATTGATGTCAAAAAATATATATATACACTCGTCACCTAAACATTTCAACAAACATTATTGAGGAGTGGGAGTTGTATAATTCTAATTCCCACAACAGTTTAAGAAGACAAAATGTTGTAAACAAATGAAACATTTTTTAAGTTTAAAAAGTAAACTTCGATACTAATGGCTGAATTATTACAAGAGACCTTTATAAGTTCTACAATATGAAAACTAAATTAACTAATTCAATTACTCTATATTTGGTTTTGATCTTATGCGATGTAACCGACAGTTGTTCCAACAAAAAATATATTGATATCATCTTTGACTCACCACAACTTGCTCAAAACAAAATCTCAATTGTGCACAATGCTATATAGTCATGATCCCATAGGTTAAGATAAAATATAGGGTTGCATGATAAAAAAGGAATTCTTGTTAGAGTTCTAGCTTAACATGAGCATTGATAACTTTCTCTAGAAAGCCAGTTTATAAGAAAAGATTAAACATGTACAGAATAATTGCTAGATGAGAGAAATGTACCACCTAACCAAACATAATTTATGCAAGTAGAAACCTAAGAAGCACATGCTTAAAATATATAAAATAAAATTATTTATAACTAAAAAAAAGTAAAAATAGGAGATAATTCAATCCTTTGTCCAATTCACAGTATAAGACACACAAATAGTAAAATCACTAAAAGGCTTTAAATATAACCAGTGCATAGGTGTATTCTTTTTAGTTTTGGCATGGTGAGAAAGATTAACGGCATTACTTAACCTGAAAGATGAAAGAGTCCTATGAAGCGTGAAACTTCATACTAATTCTAAAATCACTTAAAATTCAACTAAAAGTGTGAAATAAAGCTACCAATAGAAAATTGTGGATAAGGTCTTACCGTCAAAATCACTCTCAAGCTAATCGAAGCATTAGACAGCCATGGTACAAGATCTGCCTCCCACTTGAGAACTCCAATCTGCGAAATATCTAAATTTTTGTGATCACGATGGAGAGAACAAAACTGCTAAAGAATATAAATCGGAGCACAGTACTAAAATAGTAAAACCCAATGAACGGTACAAATGAAAGCCCTAGTTTGTAAGTGTCTATATAGAACCAGCATACCTGTTTTTCCTGTGCCATAGTTTTTTTTTCTTTTTTTTTTTTTAACACCAATTTTTCAAGCCCTATAACAAAAAAACAGTTTTATTTCTCCTCTTTATTTAAGATTTTTTCCCTTCCTGCTCTGCAAACTTAACCATGATAAAAATTTATTGTTTTACAGTAATTACAAGCATCACACAACTTATGTCACACTTCTTCAATTTAATATTAAGCAACCAATTGATTTTTTTTTTTTGCTTGAATTTCTTAAACTCAAATTGCAACCTTATTATTACAATCACTCCATTAATGAGTTTTTATAGAGGTAACAGCTAAACAAGAAAATTAATTCCTGTTAATTTTTCATATCATCACAGTTTTGTGGAAAGGGAAGCTAGTAACTAGTCAATTTACGATTGACATAGGCCTTGCAAGCTATTTGTTCATCAAAGTAATAACCTGTGATCTAACCACCAAATTTGTCATGTTGTGATATGAAGTTACTTATCATATAGTTATCAGCCAACCCTACACAATGATAAAAAAAATTACAAAATAATATGAAAATGGTTTCCGAACAAAAAAACCCCATTATAGAGCATACCCAGTAAAAAGCAGGCCTTATATAAGCATTCACATTCATAAAAAGTATTCACATTCTTTATTTCTTTCTTCTTTATTCTCTTTACAATTCTTTCCTTGAGGCAGTGATGGAGCAACTATGAAAGTTTGTAATACTCAATATGCCAATTGATGTATTGTGCGTGTATAGAAAATGTACTACATTTTGGGGTTTGTTTGGAAAGGTACATTTGGATTTATTTCTTTACCATGTTCAAACGCGGGGTGAATTACGAACTTTCTGACAATTAACAAGTGTAACTAAGAGCAAACTAAGGTTAGTTAATTCTTGAGCAAAACTACGCTTATAGCACATTCTGGTAGCAAAGCTCAGTGTGAATCTTCAAGTAAGTGGATATAAATGCCAATACTTGCAATATACATTATAGATATTTATTTAATACTTTCAAAAGTTAGTACTTGGTTAAGAAGTGTCCCAAGAGGAGGAAAACCATAAAATAAAAAATAAAAAAATGTGAAACTGGGCATAAGAAATGGTATGATTAAGAATATGCATGTATGATAGTTATCTTGCTAGCACTATTTAGAAGAGACATTAAGAGGTCACATCCCTTGTGGCCCATGCATGAGAATCTAGACATGGACCAAAATCACTGGAACTTTAACATTCATCCTAGCATTTTAGCTAATTCACTTGTAGTAGGTCAACCAAAAAAAACTGAATGTAGTTTTAACAATGTGTGTATAACAAATGCTAAAGCATTAAAGGAGGTCAACATATAAAGAAAATTTTATCTTGCTTCCACCAATTGGCAGAAGCAAAGTCGGCCAAAGAAACTCTGATGTACATAGCACCCATGTGAGGAGGACCTAAATATATGTTATAGATACAAAATGCAATCTTTCTAATATTCTTGCATATAAATGCCAATCTTTCTCATATGCAAGGCACGGGTTATATACAAAATGTAAGGCACGGGCTAGTTTTCTTTTATCACATTCATTATTAAATAAAAATTTTATGGTTCAACTACTTAAGCTTAGCAAGCTTTCATCAATGGTCTTCAAGTAGTAGTTCGAAGTAGGAAAATTCAATATAGCTCATTGAGATATCAATTAGAAGGAGAACTAATTTTGAATTCACAACAGTGATATTAAATAGTATCAATAAGTAAAGAAAATTTGATGAAAATGCAAAACAAGAAGTAACAAACCATACTACCTTCATTTTCTTTAAAACTCAGCTAAAGCTTGCTCAAACCCTTGTATTGTGTTATCATAAGTTATTTTCCTTGTGCCAACAATAATAGTAATGAAGAGCCCAGAAGTAACCTTATGTACAAAACTGATAAGTCAAATACCCACATATTTCATTACGATCATCCACATTTTAACTTCATCCTTTTATCTCCTTGAATCTAAATCACATTTTGTCTCCAAATGATAAATCACATCACATTCCAGTTCATAACTAAAACCCACATTTATTCATCACACTTAAATAGCCAACTAAATTACTTGAACCAAACATCTTCACCAACATCTGCTTTTTTTAAATGCTCATCTTCTCTTTTGCAAGAAGAAACATCAAAATTGTAAGATACAAACCCAATAAAAACTGTACTAAACCAGTCACCCTATGTGTATGACAAAAAACTAAAGCTTAGAAAATGAAAAGGGTAATTTGTAATAGCATCCAGCCCATGCCATCAACAATTCTCATGCCTAATCATTCCTTTGCTAAAGCTATACAAATATGTCTAATGATAATATTGGGTTCTATAATTGGTAATATCAAAATAGGTTGTTCATCAAGTATAAACTGCATTATCTCACATACAACACTAAAAGCTAAAGGTTCTACAGTACTGAAAGTTCCATTTAAAGAAACATAATCACAAAAAAGGCTCTACATTCCTCAAACTTTCATCTACGGTACTCTTTTAACAAAAACAATTCACGAATTTAATGAAGCATAAGGTTACTGGCTAAAAGACTTGTATTTTAATAAATAGAACACCAAATTCGTATATTTTACCTCATTTTTACAAATCCTAACGTTCTTACAATCATTTCAATTTTTTTTTCACCATGACATTTTATCAAACACGTGGTCAACATAGTATAGCACTATATGTTGCTCTATATCACTATGTGTCAAAACAAGCTATTTCATCAAATCTCTTGGACGAAGCTTCATTCGGCTCATCCTCTGTTGATGAGTCACCTTTCAGTCCCATAGCTGAAGGACTACTTCCAGCTAATCTAACTACAGTGTTATCTGCGGTTTTCATTTTCAAATTTATAACATCACTCAAGAAAGTTAAAATAGCTATATTTGGTTCAGTTAAATTCAAAGTTATCCTACGTTTCAAATAATAAGAAATCTAGGACTTGAAAACCTTTATTCTTTTTCACTTTTCTTGCATTTTTTCTTCATCCAAAAAACCACTAATAATGTGATAAATAAATATACAAAATTACGTATAAGCCTAGGCTTACCTTGTAGCAATTTCTTTGGTATTCTTAACGGAACTTCGGCTCCCTGGTAAGAACAAGGGGGTAGTTAAATCCAAGTTCTATGGAACTGCCTATTCTAAAAGACAACTCAGCAAGTTTTGCTTTCTTCTAAAACCAAGACTAAAATAAATCAGAAACCAACTAATCAATTACAAATAATAGAAAATTTATAATCTAAAATGGAAATGACCATTCACAGACCAAGAACAATATATAAGAGCAAAAGTCAAACAACAAACCATCAGACAAGTCCCACAAAAAAAAAAAAAAAACATTTAAACAAACAAAAAGTAGCAAAATCCGAAGAACATCGAAAGAGAAGCAAAAATATGAAACAGAGTAGTTTTAGAAGGGTAGCCTTACCAACGTGATGCACATCCAGTTAGTTCCAAAGATCTATGTGATCTCTCCGGCAACACCCTAAAAAAAATAGAAATACCCAAATTAAAGGAAGATACACCATACACAGGAATATCCACCATACACAAACAAATGGAAAACCTAAGCCAACCCATCTTACTTGTTTTAGATCCTTTGACCTGTTCCTTCGATCTTCCTCGTTCATGGCAAAGCCTATTAAGAAAACGATCAAAATTAGTGAGAATCATGAAATTAGCGAAAATTAAAGCAAAGAAAGTGATCAACTAAGAAGCGCCAAGTGATTCAAACAAAGTGAACTGAGAAAGAAAAAAAAAATGAAGACATGAGAGAGAGTTGGAGGAGAAAGAGAGAGATGTGCACAAGAAAATATCTGGTCGTGGGATTGAGCATAGATGTGGTTTATTGTTGTCCATACACGAAACCCAAAGCAAAAAACGAGAAGCTTCTCTTCCACAAGATTCATCCACATAGGCAAACAGAATGTAAAAGAAAAGGAGGGGCAAAATTGTCCAACAAAAAAGTAAGACAAAAGTTGGTCGATGGTCCGAAATGTCCAAAAGTTAGGCACAAGAACCAATGTAAAAACAGAGTTGGCCTTGATGTTTATTTATTTTGAATGGACCAAAAATTTGACAAGCATAAAGTCAAAATAAGAAGAGGAGAAAATAAGTGAATCCGAAAACTGGGAGTCTCCCATCATACTTATTAGATAGTTAGATATATCAATATCTATATATATTATGCACAAGACTTTTCTCATTGTCTTTATTGTACTAAATATCTAAAATTAGGTTTTTATAATATAAAGCCCTTGGTTTTTTTGCTAGAAGAGTATATAAATGATATATTTATGCTAAAATATTTTTATGTTGAACAATAATTGATCTAGGTAATGTTATGTACATTAAATTTCTAAATTACTATATCTTTATAAATACATGATATTTATAACGATAAAACCGAAATAGTATGCTAAACGAGTCGGTACTGATACGTACTGTACCAATAACAAAAACGGTACACTAGCCGGTATGAGATTGACAACTATACTCCATACTTGTTCCAATAAAGGTGAGGCAAGGCGGGAACCCAAAACGTTGGGTTATTTTTTATTCTTAAACATTATTGTGTACAACAATCTATATACTAATGACTTAAACCGCTTAGATATTTTACCTTTAACCTTATGATCAGAGTAGATTTTTCACCTTTAACTTCTTCACCCTAAGTTTTCGAAGTTAGATGGACTACTAATTTTGTGAGGGAGTGTGTTGGCATTAGTCATCTCTTAAAAAATATATATTTGATATCATAAAAGAATATGGTGTATCATACACAGTTATGATATATCATAAAATATAAACATTAATTAAGGTTTACACTTGAAACACATAAACAGTTTCTCTGTACGTGAGGTTTGTGAGGATAAGGTTGTATTGATCTTACTCTTTTTAGAACTGCAATGACACGTGACCATAAAACTTCACACATTTGAGTATCTACAGACCTGCAGTTGAGTTGGCTTTTTTTTAGATAAAAAGCGAAGGTCTAACATAATAACGATGTTTTTTTATGATGACGTAATTTGTAATTATTTAAAGGGGCAGATAACAGAAGAGCTACTCTTATACAATCTGTCAATGCTTCCATCCCCACTTATAGCATGCAAACTGCTAGTGTTCCTGCAAGTAACCTGTAATGAAATTGGTAAGATTAAAAGGAATTTCCTTTGGGTTGACACTGCCTCTTAGAAAAAAGCTCATCTTGTTAGATGGGAACAAATTTGTAAAAAGCAAAAAGATGGAGGGTTAGGAACTTAGGAATTAGGATGACCAAAGACCATAACATTGATTTACTGTCCAAATTAGGCTGAAAAA
Source organism: Euryodendron excelsum (assembly GCA_033060915.1). NCBI lineage: Eukaryota > Viridiplantae > Streptophyta > Magnoliopsida > Ericales > Pentaphylacaceae > Euryodendron > Euryodendron excelsum. The sequence goes on along the minus strand of CM065397.1, from coordinate 11,538,242 downwards.
TTTTCTAGAATGAGAACTCTCTTTAGACCAATCTGCTTAAGGTTAAATATCTAAATAAACATAATTTCTTTGATTGGCTTTCACATAGGAGAGCTTCTTTTATGTGAAAAAGCATAATTAAAGCTAGAGATATTCTCATGTTTGGAACTAAATGGCTTGTGGGGAATGGTATGAAAATCTCCATTTGGACTGATTGGTGGTGTGGGAACCTGGGCACCATACCAACAGCCAAAGTAAAATGGCTAGCATCATAACTGATAAAGGTGAGTGGGATTTAAGTAGCATTGCTCTCTATATATCCCAGCAAGATGCTGAAAACATCTATAGGATAAAAATTCCTAGGTATGCTACTTATGTTGACACACTGCAATCGATTGGCTCATCTAATGATATTTTCTCCACCTCTGCTCTGTTTGATTTCCTTATTAATAGTGTTTTTTCTCAAGAAAACTGGCAATGGATTTGGAGGCTTAAACTGCCTCAAAAAATTAGGATGTTTGTTTGGTTAGTGAAACATGGGAAGCTCCTAACTAATTAAATGAGTGCCAGTAGAGGTATTGATTGTAATAGCTTATGTCCCAAATGTAATGCTAATACGAAGGATATGGAATCCTTCTTAGCTAGCCAATGCAGTAAAGCTAGAGATATTTGGTTCCATCTAAAAGGTGGCCAGTGGATAATCAAGGAATTCAGAAAGCCTCTCCAAGATTGGATCAGTAGCAACCTTAAAATAAATCCAGGCATCAGGGGAAGACTCCTTGGTATATGTTTTTGCTATTACTTGTTGGCAAATTTAGAAAGATAGAAATCTTAAAGTTGTTGAGAACTTGAATAATGTGAATGAGGAAAGTTTGAAAAAGTTTTTTTGGATGGTTAAGGATATCAGAGAGGCTTTTCAATTCCCTAATGCTACTGGCCCCAGTGTGCCTAGACTAATAAAATGATTTCCTGCTGATGTAGGTTAACTAAAGTTGAACACTGATAGAAGTGTAAGGGGAGAACTAGGTCCAACTGGCTATGGTGAACTCTTTAGAGATGAGAGAGGGACCTTCTACTACTGTTACTATAGAAAGGTCCTTAACTGCACAAGCTGGAAGGCTGAAGTGTGAGCAATCTACGAGAGCCTCACTATCATCCTACAAAAATGGCTAAATAGCATTGAAGTGAAAACTGACTCAGAAAAAGCCATAAAGCTAATCCAAGAAGACGCTGAGCATAGTTGGACTTTCAGATCAATGGTGCAGAGTGTCAAATTTTTATTTAGGAGATGCAATTGCACCTTCAAACGCATCTTGAGAGAGGGGATCGGAATAGATGTGCAGATAAACTAGCTAATATGAGAAATGATCAGAATGAAGATTTTTTATTTCTAGAAAACTATTGTAGGCAAATCGGCCCACGTTTAGTAAATGATATGACTAGAAATTATGTAGTAAGGGAGCAGTTTTCTTATTTTTTATTTTTTTTTTTACCTTTGTTGTGTTTATTTTCAAAGTACCAAAAAAAAATTATTATGATAATAATTTTAGTAAAAGTTGAAAATCAACAATCTAAGCCACAACCAAAGTTTCATGATGTGATGCCCAAAGTTAATTGAATCAGGTTTGCCAAAAAAAAAAGCAAAACAATGGTTAATTGGTTTTTGGTTACTCATTTAATTTAGACTGTTGGTTACCTAAATTTATTTTTAAAGAGAAGGAAAAGAGGAAAGAAGAAAGAAGAAACAAAATCAAAGTGAGAAGACAATGCATTAACGACATTTGAATCACCATATGAAGAAAGGAAGGCAGAGAAGAAAGCAAACAAAGAGAAACAAAAAGGCGAGAACAGATAAAGATGTTGTGGGCAGTGAATCGCCACCTTCCCAAAGCGATGCGAACTCGATTGTTTGGGGGAACATTTCTTTTGTGGCTCTTCCTGCTGCTGGCAACCCCCAAAATCTCTCACTCTCCCAATCACCATCTCTTCGCTGACAAACGCAATATCCTTCGTACCTCTCTCTCTCTCTCAGACACACTTGTATATTTTTGCATATTAAATATATTGTTTGCTTTTCTGATTCTTTTTGTGTTACGGGTTTCTTTTTGTCCCAGGAGTGCCTAATACATTGAATGTGATTACGATCTTCCCTTTCTTGATTGTTGGTGTTCTGGGTTTTGTCCTTTGCCTCCGAGGCAATTTCTTTGTCCTAAGGTTTGTGACTCTCTGTCTGTCTCTCTCGATTGCTCTATTGAAGTTCTACATAAATACTAATTCTTTAATGGGTTTTTTTTGGGTTGTGTTTGGAAATGGGTTGGCTTTAGTTTGAGGGGAGAGATATGGGGCTGGGCCATATTCTATGCAGGAATAGCGACAGTGGCTTTTGGGTCTGCTTATTATCATCTCAAGCCAGACGAGAGTAGAGTAATGTGGGACACATTGCCGGTTAGCAATTCATAAGAGTCACTGTCAACTATGATTTTCCTGTATTCCTATTATTAATGGAATTTTTCCATAAATTTTTTTTACTCATGCCTATTCCACATTTTGAATCACAGATGATGATTGCATATTCTGCAATGTTTTCGTGTTTGATTGTTGAGAGAGTGGGGGAAAAGATCGGATTAACTTGTTTGGTTGCACTTATTTTACTTGCTTTCATCAGTATGGCTTGTGAAAGGTAAAAGATTAGTTCATGGTTTTATTATTGTATGCATAAGCTCAACATTCAACTCAAGAAGCCTTAGAATTTCAAGTTCTTGGTGTTGCTGAAATATGTATATATAGATGTGTGTGTCTATGTATTAGTCTCTTTATGTCTTGGTTTTTCACTTCTTACTCGATCATTTTCTCTTAATGTAAGTGCTTGAAGATTATCTAATTTAGTCTTCTATGGAATGTGCCATGCTAGCTGCTTGCAGAAACTTCACTGATCTACGATTGTGCATGATGTTCCAATTGATTACATGCATGGCTATCCCGTGTATTTCATTCTTTTGCACACCTAAATATACTCATTCAAGACACTGGCATTGGGCAACAGGTAATTCAATTTTATTGAAATTATCCTTTTGTTTACCCAATTTTTTTTGTTATTATTGCTGAGTTACAATGCATTGTTCTGCATATTAAGAAACTCTTGCACTATTGCTGTTTCTATGCAAATTAAAATCAGAAGTGATAGTGAAGCAAATGCTACAACTTTTGAATCCAGTGGAAGCAATAGGGAGAATGAGGAAATGACTTGTCGATATTATGTCAAAAATAGTCGAAATACTTCATTCTCTTGGCATCAATGGAGACCAGGTTTGGGAGCCTAATCATGCATCGAACTGAACTTTAATTCACCTAAAAAATAAGCAAAATGAAAAAGAAACATAAATTGAACTCTCTGTACACAACAAGAAGGTAATGCGAAACAAGTTATAACTAAGCTGCAATGTCAGCGTGACTCATGACTCCGGCAGCAAAAGACATTCGAAGGATTTCTTGCATTTGAACATTTAAGAGAATCGAGATACCTTAGCCTAGAGTACTTTATCCCTATCCTCATCTTCTCTTTCCTTCTGTTCATAGTAGGTTTTTACAGTCATAAAATAGGATTGGCGAAAGCAACCCCCTCACCAACGCACAAACTTGTCACTGTAAATTTTCTGCACTAACTGCTATGAAGGCTTTGATAGCGTTAGTAGCATAGGATTTGGAACCTTCAATTGACCAGTTGAAATACTGTTCTTCTAATCTTATTAGCAAGTGGGGCCCAAAATCACCAAAAAAGCATACACTACAAATACAATTGTAGTTTTTGCTTATCAAAAACAAAAAAAAGGAAGTGCTTAAGTTCTCTCCGACATGTCTCCAAATGAAAATGGAAAGCTGTTTTCTTGGAGATACTGTTTAAGTAATTTCCTCTCGTTTGCAAAAGAAATGTAGATTTCTACATACTTTGGAGGAGCATTTTACTTTTAACAATTTAGTGTGAACAAGTGTATGTCAGTTGTTCTTGTTCCACTTTGTATTGTAAGTCACATACCCCATTCTTTGCCGCTTTATACTGATGTGTACCATGGAACATTGACTTGGCTCGTGGTTGTAAGAAGTTATTATTGTGTTAATGTAAACTTATGATAATGTATATCCTCCTATTAAGCCCCAGAATCCGTTTATTGCCCTAACACCAGTAACAGTTGATGCAAATTTTGAAGGATATTATTCTTATAATTGTAGTGGGAGCATCCCAAACACCATTGGTGGAATCACTGTTGTTGACAAAAGGGGATATAGTGGGAGCATCCCAAATATATTATTCTTATATTTTAATAGTAATCTCGTTGGTGACAAAAGGGGATATTCATATACCTTATTGTTTGATGTAGAGCATGGAAAGAAGAAAAAAAACAAATAAGAAATTTTACATATAGCTGCCTAGGGCTTTGTATAGTCGTGTTTAGAATTAATGTGAGTTTTGTTTATACACAAGAATACACTAGATATATTTAATTATGTTTTATTTGATTTTAGGTGTCAAGGGTATTTTGATAATTTTGCAAATTGCTGGATATGGGCTGTTTGGTCTAAGTGGGATCCCTAGAGTCTCCTCTTCCTTCTTTTTCTTCTTTTCTACAAAATCAGTGTTCTCCCATTACTGTTCACAGGCTCCAAAAAGTGCCATTTTCAGCCCCAAAACCTTACCCAATCAAGCCAAAAATCAACACTAACCCCTTCCCCTAACTATTGGGCTTCAATTTAACTGTTTTAACCACTTAAGGCCTAAATTACTCACAGTTTAGGCTGTCAAATAGTCTCTGTTGTATAAAAAACCAGAAAGCTGCCACCACCACAATTCCTATTATAGGCAAGCCTTAGTCCCTACGTCTTTGTTGCTAGGAAGTTAGATGGGTCTTTGCATGTGTCCTTTATGAGACTGCAAATGAGCTGATGTGCATACCTAAATTTTAACTGTTTCTGCTTGAATTGTTGCAAATAACTACATAAGCAATGGCATGGGGATCCACTACCTAATGGGAACATAGAGTCAAACTATATCAAATGCTTGGGAATTTAAGAAGCTAAAATTTAAAATTCATAGGATGAGAAATATTGTCTTAAGCTTTGTTAACAGTACTCTTCTTTAATGTGGGATTTATCATAAGTGATTGGTTATTGCTTATATAGATGATGAAAGCTACAAAAGAGGATCTTTATATTGTTGATACTTAAGATTGATCAGGGACATTGCTTTTTTTTTTTTTACTTCAAACGCTGGAAGCGCAGGCATTTTGCTTTGTGACTGAAACTTATGGTTGTTGCAACTTGCATGAACTTCAATGACAAAATTATGACATGGATGCTTAGATTTCACTTTAATAATTAACAGCATGAGAATGATATCTTTTTTTTTTTTGTGGGTAAGTAACAGCATGAGAATGATATCAATAATCATTGACTGAAGTTTAAAAGCCAGAGAGATCTTATTTGTCGATATTTGCAGGATCTATTGCTTCCCCGACAATGGGATAAGTCGCACATCTTACTGCTGCATGTTAGCAGTTCTAAAAACATCTCAGTAGAAGTCTGAATAATTATTTAAAAAATAAAAGAAATAGGAAAAGTGCCAGTTGGTGTCAACGGACGATTTGGTGAAACATTAATAAATATTTAGATATTCGTTTGATGTTATGATATATTATCCTATCAAATAGAGTTTTGACAAATTCTGTAACAGTCAGTCTCACACACAAAGCATGTAAGCATCATTATTTTGACCAAATAATCCAATTTCTAAAGTGGAAATATTGTGTTGGAGTTTGAGGATTACTAAAATTATGAACTTATGCCTGCATGCTTTGGTCTTTGAGTGAAAAATTCTCATGCTTTAATTGTTCTGAAGGATGATATGGGGTTGGTATGGTGGAGAAGGATATTATATGTCAGGTTGTTTGCTGCAGTTTCTTATTAGTGTTAAAAACCAGAAGTTAAACAACTTTCATTTGTAACTTGATGGGTGGATTAGTATGCGTGATTATAAATCTTCCCTTTTGCATTCTGTACTATTATTTGACTTCTTAGTGAATGAATTCTGATAGTGTAATGTTTTTGTGAGCAACTTTATTATCGCTGAAAGAAGAGAACTGGCTTGGTTTTGGAATTCTTTGTGCAATAGAATTGCTTGAACTTATTAAAGTGGGAAGACCTAAATAGATAAGTGTATGGGATGTCGTTTGCTCTTGGACTTATGAAAAATTCTAATACTTCAATCAAGAGAGAGAAAGAAGAGGAAGTATAGATCGAGAAAGTAACACTAGCTACGCCAGACCAGACACCTTTTTTTCTTATCCTATTTTTTGACTGACCAGAATGGGAGTATTTTGGGCTGTCTCTTAGTTGGAAAATTATGCACAAGATGGTTCGTAGACATTCCACAATCATTTTGGTTTATGTTGAGCAAGGATCAAAATTTCGTTTTGAGCTGTCGTTTCGGTTGGCTCGAAAACGGAAACGTTTCGAAAACATTTCTGAATGTTTCGGGATGTTTTGGAAACATTTGAAATATTAAAATAGTAAAATACAATCTTTTGTATTTTTTTCAATGAAAATTGTACAACATTTAGAAAAAGTTTTAAATTCTAGTTAACACAACTTATTGTTTCAGCATATAGCGTTGTGTTTTGGTGCAAATTTTTATATGTTCCAGTGTGTTTTGATGGAAATAAGAATGTTTCGTTATTCCACTACGATTTCATTTTGGTCTATATGGAAATGGAAACGTTTCGGCCGTTTCAAGGAAACAAATGAAAATTTTGTTCCTTGACGTTGAGTCAAACAATGTGAAAGTAGTCTCTTATGAAGTGGTTTGAGCTGTAATAAATTGACCAAGTTTATGGGTATTGTAAGAGGCAGAGTAGAACTCTTCCACAGTTAAGATGATGTTGGGTTGATTCTTGTATTTCAGTTAATTCTTGAGGTTTTAGAATCAAGTCGTCTAAAAGGAATGTACCTCATACCTAGAATGTAAGCATCTAATGTGGAATGTCTTGCAACTTTTGTAGTTAGTTGCCAACTAAATACCCTCAATGCTTATGTCCTGCCTGCATTTGGTAGCAATGATCCAGATGAATTCCTATAGGAAAATAAATAGAATGGGGTTTGCTTAAGTTTGGAATAAATTGAGAGTAAGTGGAGCAATTCTGATGGTAGTAGCAGATTATAAGTCTGCTATTAATTTAAATAGGCTCCTAAATATGCTAGAATGCTCAATATGTTTACGGCATTTGGTGTATCATTTTACTAAATTATGGCTTTGTCCAACCATGTTGTAATGATTAATATGCCCTTATTAGATGTAGAAAAGGATGACCTAAAGCAAGTTGTGTATTTATTTCTTCTTAGGAATTCTTGAGCATTTAGTGAAGAGGTTTTTTTTGTGTGACATCGATGATCAAACCTCTTTTGTTTTTAGTTTTTCATTCCCGCCTTTTTCTTTTCTATAAAATTGTGTACTAGTTTTAGTTTAGGACATTGTGATGGATTGGTAATGGTTGACCACTAACCTTACTGATAATTGTCTGGTACAGCGGCTTACCTTCTAGCAAAAGCTGAAGCTGCTGCTGACAGAAAAATATACAACATAAGTTGTTACACTATCGGTGGGCATTCATTGGAGCATTTGTGCTTAGTGGTGGTTCCTGTTCTGCTTACTCTTATGCTTGTGTTCAGAAGTGTTAGAACTCCAAGGTATTGGAATTTCTCTGTTTATTGGACCTAATTTTTTAGGGTAACTTTGAATGAATCCATTTTGAGTTGTAGGATTCAAATTGCATAAGTTCTGCATGTCCTACACTACGTTATTCTTTTGTTTGACTTGGTGTCAGATTCATCTAAAACCCCAAACCTTAGGAGATGGCTAAATTATTGAACTGTCAAATGAAAATATCAATAAAATAAAATAAAAAAAGGTGGTGAGGGGTACTTGCATTGAAGTAGAACTGTTGCTTTATGATCGATTATACCGGTAGGCAAGGGAGATTTTTCTTTGCCGATTTGCCTCCCTCTTCCTTGGGGCGCTTATTCTAGCATATGCTGCCAGCCCTCAATTTATTCATGTTTAGCTTAGTTTTGTTTTCTGCCCCCATTTCAGCCTTAAAAGAAGAAAAATCATGGTGCTTTTTTCTTTTTTTTTTCTTTTCTCGTTTCTTTTCCCTTCGTTGGACATGCCTTTGAGAAGTGTGCAGGGAGAGATTGTCAACAATTTAAAATTGGCCATAAAATCCAATTAATGGGGAATGCTTTTTTGTTCCCTCCCTCTCCTTTTTCTTTTTGGGCATTTCAATTCATTTACGCTTCGTTTGAAATCCGAATTTTTGGTAGGAAAAGGAAAAGGAAAAGAAAAAGGTGAAGGAAAAGAGAACAAAATGAAATAGTATTTTTGTTCTATTTTCCCTCACTTTTTCTTTTTTCTTTACTTCTTCCACCGAAAATCCAGTTTCAAACGGAGCGTTATTAGGGTATTTTCTCTTGTACTGATGTGCTTGTTGGACTTGTAACAGGTTAGGTGAATTCAAAGAGTGTCCATGAGGACACTAGGCAAGATCCATGGAGGCACTTATTTTTCTGCTGCTTGTAGATACCTAAAAGTTCTCTGTAACAGCTGAAGAATTGGAGGTAACATATAGTAAAGACCGGATGATAAAATTCCTTGGGTTTTCCCTATTTTCCCCCTCATTGTCTTCCTCCTCCCCGTACTAACCAATTTTTACATGATTGTTCCAGATCCTTCAAAAGACTTTGTTCAGCAAAAATTAAAATTTCTGGACAGGCTTGCTTTTTTTTTTTTTTTTTTCCCTTTTTAAAGTGGGTTTTCAGTAATATATTGTGGTAACTTGTAATTTCATTTTGCTAATTATATATGTGATTGAAGTAAACCTCTAGATGCAGCTCAAAAGGCAATGAAGAAAGCACATTAACAAACCTTTCATCAGCACATGCAATGGCAGAAGCCAAGACATATTTGTGTTTGCCTTTTTAACATTCTGCCTTCATGACAAACATACAGATTCCTTCACATGCATTTCTTTGGACTGCTGTATTGTGGCTGTATATCTATCTAATTATACTCACATACATACCTTAGGTATCTAGATTCTAATTATACTCACATGTATATGCATGTGCATGTTGTTATGTTAATCATCTCAAGCTTCAAATATTTAAAAACATGAAAGCTTGTACAGATATAAATCGAACTCTTAAGTTAACAAAATAATATTTGAACAAATATATATATAATGCAATATATACTATAGAGAAAGGAAATTTTGACATGTGAGACAGAAAGGCGTTTAATCACTATTCTAAAGTCACCATACTTCTCTAGTGAAGGTGTTACTAGGTACAAGAAGTTTCAGAATTCAACTGAAAAGCGCACAATATTTTTCCTTGAAGATCACGTCCTTTGAAAGAATTGGGAAGTTTTGAAACTTTACCTTTTCATATAACTCTGAACATTTGTAGCCAAAGGTCATTGTAGAGCCTGAGAAGGGGGAGAAGGTTCAGATGTACGTAATGTTATCCTAGAACTCTAAAAGTATATGTGGTTGTAAATGTTACCCTAATTTCATATGGTGAAACCTAAAAAATAAACACTCAAGAGACCTATTTTGTATCATTTTTAATTTTTGTTCTCTATTTAATACAACATACAAGTTTTAAAAAATTAGTTTAGTGTTTAAGGAGGTTAGTGTATCAGGCAAAGGGACAGATGTCTGTAATCTTATCCTAGAAATTTCTGTGGTTGACAATATTTTCCTTATTTCATTTGGGATTAATTCATTTGTAACTCAGTATTACTATGTTTTTTAAACTTAAAAACTTAATAAATTGACTCCGTTGAAATATCAATTTGTACCAATCAACTCCTTTTAACAATATATTAACAATCAGTTAAGAAAGTAAATGAAAAATTATTATATAAATTGTACATGTTTACAAAAATTTAATTTATATTTAAATTATTATTATTTTTTTTAATAATTGTCGAATGATTGAAATATCCCTTATTTTACTCATATATTTATATGTCATTTTAATAAATATTTTAGTCATTAGACAATTATTATAACAAGAGAAGATCAATTTAGATGTAAAATTATACTTTTGTTTACAAGTATAAGTTTAAATAATAATTTTTTATCCATTTTTTAATAGATTGCTAACAGAATGAGTTGATTGAAACAAATTGATAGTTCAGAGGTTAACTTGTTACCTTTTAAAGTTTATAGAGGTAGTGATACTGAGTTATAGTTTAGAGGGTGTCTTTGTAATTAACCTTTTTATTTGGTGAAACTTACAAAATAATCACTGAAAATTACTATTTTGAATCATTTTTAAAATTATTATTTTCGTCCCCATTGTTACAAAAAATGAGTTTTCAAAAATTAGTTTGAGGTTTAAGCAGGTCACTGCATAAGGCTCCGGTTATTGCAAGGTTTCAAAGGGTCAGATATATATAACGTTACTCTAGAAATTTTTGTAGTTGACAATGTTCCCCTAATTTCATTTGGTGAAACCTAAAAAATATTCACTGAAAATGCCTATTTCGTATTTTTTTTATTTAAATTTTGCCTATCTCTATTCGTTAGAACGTACGAGTTTTACTCTTCTGGTTACCGTGTCCGTTGCATAAGTACAGATACCAAAAAAGAAGTTGAGTTCTTCACATTTGGTTGTCAAAGCTTTAATAATGATTAATGAGTATCTGTATCTTTTTATCATTAATTATAGCTTGTGGATTTCAAGGCACGTCGAGTGTAAGATCCTCTTAACCTCGAGAAGAGCATCATATCAATCTGGACTTTACCTAATTGACTTGTGAATTAAGGTAGTAATATAGTGACTAATGACTAGGATTAGTTACCTAATTTATTTTTGCAGCTTATAAAGCCAAAAAAAAAAAAAACCTAATTAACCAGGAAAAATTATTTAGTGTTTTTGGAACGTCGTATCATCTTTACTTCACTTTTCACAAAATAATAGATCTTTTTTATTAGGTGGTTTCTGAACACACTTATTGAACTTTGTAACAAGATTTACTTAGCAAAGAAGAATTCATTGTCTTATTATAAATAGAGTAAGGGTAATGTAGGGCTTTAAAAACACTGAATAATTTTTCTTTTGCGAGTGTTTGGTGAGGCCCCCTTGCCCTTTCAAGCCATGACATGGTTTGCTACCATCTTCAATTTTCTAGACTAAGTTATTTCCAAAACTATGATGAATCCTTCTATACCTAATTAAGTAAACACCCTAGCAACCACCCAACCTTAGCATCATCTTCATGGATAAGTTAGAACTCTAGATGATTCTCACCTAGTCTCTCAACCTTAATATTAATTGTTTTAAGTTTCTTTTCTTGTTTTGATGTAGTGTTTTTTTTTTATCAGCTTATAATGATACAAAATCAAACGGAAAGCTTATTTTGCAAAGCTAAGTTATTCACCATGAGATTTTTTCTTTTTTCTTTTTTACCAATTCGCAAGAGGAAATTCGTTCATATAATGAAAAATACATTATATGTGAGACATTTATTTATCTAAGAAAGCTTAATAAACCAATAACCATATTAGCCATAACGTGTTTCACATCTAAGGGCACTTGAATTCAAGGCTTTAACAATTGAAATACAAACAATACTAATTGAATGCCACTAATTTATATGGGCAGTGGCTAAATTAAACTTTGCAACCAACTTTTGTTTTTTTTTTTTTTTTGTTCCCTAATGTAATTTTTGTTTAAAGAAGACTAAATTTTGTTTTGGGTTTATCATATATCTATGCTTATGATAATATAAAATTTTTATACTAAATAAGAATCTTTTACTTTAAAATAAAATAATTATTATAATAATTTTTAATTATAAAAATACTATAATCACATCATTTCAATGAGATTTTTTACGCAACATTTTTATGAAAGAATATCTATTACTTCTCAAGTCAATTATTGTTTGTTAAAGTTAGGCTAGTCGTTACCATTCGAGACTAGAGCATTTGCAATCAGTGCAATGATACCTAGTTAGTTGCTTTGCTTTTTAACAAAGCCAAACATGTACTCAAAAATCCAACTTCATTTTGTTTAGAACTTTTAATAACGTGTCAAACACTAAGACAATATAACAAGTCTACGTGCTTTATATGAATATCAACTCACCAGTCACCACTACACAGAGGCAATTAGAGAGAGAAAGTGGAGAGAGAGAGAGATTTTAACTTTTGGTGAGGTGGAGGCATCCCTTGAGGGTAGAGAGTTTCTTTCTCTCTCTCTCTGCTTTCCTTTTTACTATTTTTCTCCTCTTCCAAACTCTCAAACTCTTTATACATATAACTTCTTCAGTTCCACTTGTTATTTTGTTCTCTTCCAAATCTAACCTGCAACATTGGAGAAAATGACAGACAGAGTCTACCCCTCATCTAAGCCCAACGCCACAGCCACCAACGGCACCACCACCGGCACGAACAACCCACCATCCGTCCCGGCAGCCAAATCTCACCTCTACAACCCAACCCGCCACTCATACCGCCCCCAACCCAACCATCACAAGCGCCGCCGCAGCCGGCGCAGCTGCCTCTGCCTCTGCTGCTTCTGGTCCATCCTCCTGCTCACCGCCCTCCTCCTCCTGGCCGCCATCGCCGGCTGCGTCGTCTACGTCCTCTACAGTCCACGTCGCCCAGCATTCTCCGTCACCACCCTCAGAATCGCCCAATTCAACCTCTCCACCACCCCCGCCGACGACACCACCCACCTCACCTCCCGCCTCAACGTCACCATCTCTGCGAAAAACCCCAACAAAAATCTCATTTACTTCTACGACCCCATCACCATCACCATCACCGCCGTCTCGAATCAAGTCGTGATTGCAAATGGGTCGTTCCCATCTTTCACTAGTGACCCAAAAAACACAACAATAATTCGTTCTTTACTATCAACTAGCTCACAAATCGTCGACGCCGACTCGGTGACGTTGCTGAGATCGGATCTGAAGAAGAAGAATGGTTTACCTCTGAAAGTATTGATCGACACGAAGGTGGTGGTGAAGATGGAGAAATTGAAGAGCGAGAAAGTGGGCATCAGAGTAACATGCGATGGCATTCATGGTGTTGTCCCAAAGGGCAAGTCTCCATCGATTGCTTCCACTTCTGATGCTAAATGTAAGGTTGATCTTCGGATCAAGATCTGGAAATGGACCTTCTGATCTTCAACCAGAGCACTCAATTGTTGTTTGTTTGCTTCTTTTTTTTTTTGGTTTAAATTTGGTTTGTAAACTTCTTTTGGGAAATGGGGTTGTTAGTAGAATTAAGGAGAAAAGAGGGTTAAGATCATAAATATTCATTATTACTATATATATGCGTGTTTTTGTGGTGCAAGTGAATTTGGATCTTTCTGTTTAGTGTACTGGGATAATACTGCGAAATAATAATTTCAGCCACTACTCCAATTTTCTGCAACTTTGGTCCTCTATTTTTTTTTTTTTTTTTTTCTGTTATCTGTTTCTAATTTTTATTTTACTGAAATGTTCTTTTTGTTTTTTTGTCACTTTTGAAATTGATCTTTTATTTATCTATGAAGCTAACCTGTGGGGTGTTCAGGCAATGAGTTTGCTTGTTTAATTTTCAAGCGCTTGACCAAAAATCAATTTATTAAGATCAATTTATTCTGGTCCAAAAATCTTAGAATCAATAGTCAAATCCACACATTTGAGGCTCCAGTTTCTTCCTTTGCGTGCATCCCACTCTCACTTCGTCGTGGGAGAACGCCCCATATTAAGCATATTAATTACTAGATTTTGAGCGATATTTTTATCTATTCATAGTTTTTTCTCCATACTGCCTCATCACTACTAGTGGGGCAGCCCTCAATTTGTAGGCGGTAAACTAATCTCTCTCTCTCTCTCTCCCCGGTAAACTAATCTCTCTCTCTCTCAAAATAGATGTAAAGGTACAAAAGATGTATACTTTCCCGGTTAGATCAAAAAAAGGTCAGTCAGGTCGTAAGAACATGCAAACCAAGAACAAAGCCACATTAATAGGCAGTGGTAAACTAGTGTCTCGAGCTAGTGGTTATACCATAGCAATTGTGGAGCAGTTGTCAAGCAATGGTGTTGTTTTTTTAGTTTTGTTGTGGGGTGTCTAAGTTTTTGATTAATTAGTCACTTGAACTAGTATAAAATAATTGTCTAACTCAATTTTGAAAATCAAGTTGCAAGGTGAGGGTTGTCTAATTTTGACAATTTCTCACACTACGCTTGAATATGTGAGGCAATAGTATAAACTGAATGATCCCGAGAGAAAAGACTCTCTGAAATGTGCCTTTAATACCATCTTAAAGAACACATCAATTTAATTTAATTTTAAAAATTAATTTGTAAAATAAGAGTTATTAAAAAATATATATAAAAGTACAAGCCTTTGTATATCTCAAACTTCACTCGCATTCATAACAACTAAATAAATTTCATACATCCCATAATAATGACCGGCCACATAAGACGTTTAGGCTTAGTATGAGTGCCTGGACAGTGAACACTAACGAATTGTTGTGTGTGCGTATATAGGTTTGGTCATTGACAAATGTTTGGTAGAGTTGTAAAAACAAGATGGCCAATTGTACTGTACAGGAAACGAACAGGGGCACTTAGAAAGAAAGAAAGAAAGGAATAAACAGGGGCAGCTTCAAGGAATCTCTCTCTTAATATGTTAAAAAGAATGGAGGATAGGGGGTTAAATTCGAGTGCACGTGGTATCTCTGTTCCTTGGTCTGCCAGACAGAGGCAGTTGGAATATGTCAGCTTGTGATAAGTGTACCTTTTTCGAGAGAGAGAGAGAGAGAGTGTGTGCTGAGATTTGAGAGGCCCCTCATGGCCATGGGGTCACTTTAAGATCGATGATTAGCACGACTAAAGTCCAATGTGTTTGGTCTTTAAGAACTCAAAACAGAGAAAGTAACGGTCCGTTGGTAAATATTTTTTTTTATTTTTTTAAAAATAAAAAAATATAAAAAATACTAAAATAAGTGTATTTTTTTATTTTCAAAACATTAGTCTGTAGTAGAACAGTAATTTTCAAATATCATCATCAGATCATAAAAAAATAAATAATAAAAATACACACTTATAACACACAACAAAAAAAAACTGACAACACTTTTAAATAAATTTTAAAATTTTGATTTCACTCTTACATATTGCTATACTCATTTTTTTTTTTTTTTTATACTAGAAAGTTGGTGCAGATGTGTGCAAACATTTTCCTAAGAAACATTGCCCATCAACTCACGCTTGTATCTGCCGTCTTGACAAGTACCTTCAAAGTTTTCCGACTAAGAAATGTAATAGGAGGCTGAGGTGGTAGAGATAACATGCCCCACATTTTTTTCTTTTTCTTATTTTTTTTGGTGATCAAATTTTACTTGAAAGGAAAGTCTTGGCAACTCTTTATAAAAAGCAACAATATGTCACCACCTCGTTGGTTGAGTGGCCAAATGTCGAACTTTGTGGGTCCAGACATGAGTTTGAGACTCCATAATAATATGTTGGAGCCAACTCTATGTAGGGTTATGAACGAGGGGAATAAGCCAAACAAAGAGTTATTTAAGCTTAGTTTGATAAGTTTAACGAATTAAAAAAATGTATTTAAGTTTAGTTTGATTAATTTTCTAGCCGAGTTCAAACAAGTTTTAACCGAATCGATTACGAGTTGAGCTCGAGTAGTTTGAATTTTTAAATGTATATAAGTTTATTGAGCAGAGTTCGAACCGAACTAAAAAAATTAACGAATTTTAAAATGTGTTCAAACTTGATCTGTTTATATAGCGAATTGATCTCAAATAAACTTTTAACGAGTCGAGCTCGAATAGCTTAGTTGGTTTTACAGTCCTAGGCATGTTCAAAGGGTATAATGATGAGATGATTTTATCTATAGGACCATCACAGCCTAATCCTTTGATGGACTTCTAATTTTGCCTTACAGGTGGGGTCCAAGCCATACTTACCGCAAAACTCTATTTTATACTTAACAAAAAAAAAAAAAAAGCACTTCAAGACCGGTATGGCATTATTATGAAATTTAAGATAAATATTTTGAATACTTTTCGAAACTTATTTAATACTTATTTGAAACCAAAGGGAAATTCTAAAGAAATAAGTAGAAAGAGAGGGGAAAAAAACTATGTGAAAACTATGAAGAAAGTTAAAAATGTGATACGTTTCTTATCATTTCCTTTGTGAATGCTTTCTTTGGTGATTCACAAGTGTTTCTCATTAGTTTTTTTGTGTTTCACCTATAGTTTCAATTACGCATTCAATATGTTCTATTAAAGTATCAATTGATGTATTCATGTAGGTTTCTGTAAGTTTTTGCATTGCTTTCTCTTCATTTTACAAAAATTTCTAGTCAGAATTCCTATTAGATTTCTGATTCGATTCCTAACAAATTCTCCGCTTGTCATTCCCTTCCGTTTTCCCTATCATTTTCTGTTTTTGCTTCCTAATCCAGTAACTATATTCCAAACTTTGGAAATTCAAAGTTGGCTTGATGGTGCCTGAGCTTTTCTTTTTAGTTTGGTCACTGTTTTATGTAAATGAGCCTCTTTTCGCTAGACATGTTTTTATTCCTTTTTTTAGCCAAACCCCACAACATCTTCCATCTATAAGTGGGCCTTGAAATTGGTCTTTCTGTTCCAAATCATGTTCAAAAGCCTGTCCAGGGCCGTTGAAGCGTCGGCTTAAACTCAGGTTGGGCTGCCTCAAGCTCTCTTAGTGCCGCCTAGTAGCTGCCGGGAAAGGCATGCACTTTGTTTTAAGGGATTGTTAGGGGTGTGTATGGGTCGAGTTGGGTTGAGTTGGGTCTATACTAAATTCAGAACCGACTTGATCTTAATTAGTCCCAAATTTTTGGACTCAGAACCGAATTAATCATCCAATGAAACTGACCTGAACCAACCCGACTCGATTCAGGTTGGTTCGGATTGGTTCTATGACTCGGGTTGGTTCGGGTCCATATTAGGTTGGGCCGGGTTAGTTCTACTTTTATTGTATATAATTTAACTTCTTTACTTAAAAAAAAATAAAATAATAAGTTTGGTTTTACATCCTTAATTTTTCAAAAAAATAAAAATAACATATAGACACAAATTAATAATAATTAAGTACAACTAACAATGATCTAATAGCATATATAAAATATATATACACTTTTATAATATATAAAGATCAGATCTCGATTTGGTTCTTGAATCGATATTTAGTTCGGTTCAGTTCGGTTCGGTTCGGTTCGGTTTTAGTTTAGAAATTATGAAACTGAGAATCGAATCGAATTAATCGGGTTGGTCATTTTTAGATCCAAAATTAAACCGATCCTTTAACAGACTCGAACAAACTAATCCATAGAAGCCGGATTAATTTGATTGTCGAGTTTCTCGGCCGGGTTAATGTGATTGTCGAGTTTCTCGGTTCGTTTGTGCACCTAGATTGTATGCTTGCCTAGCCTGACGCATCCCGATGTCGGGCCTAAACTCTTCATTTCAAGCCCCACTTTGAGATTTATTTTTGGGTCTGAACACTCTTTAAACAATAATGGTAAGTCCAGCCCAAAACATGATCGGGCCTTAAAACTTCGCCCAGCACTAGAAACCATATGGTTATAAAGAAGAAACAAATGGTAAAAAAAAAAAATCAATCTCCGAATCCTTGACTTGGTTCCTTTCTCCTCTTTCTTTTTAGTACATTGAAAGGCTAAAGACCTAGGAAAGAGAGAGGGTGAGTCGAGCCTATAACCACATGCTATGGGCAAAGGCCCCACTGTTCCTGGGCTAATATTGTTCTTCTTTTGATTTATCAAATAGGGATGGATCAAAAAACCTTTTTCCCAGACATGAAAATGCAAACATTAATCTAATGTTAATTTATTTATTTTTTTACAAGGCATTTTGACCTTCAATAAATATTCTATCCAGCTCGTACAGGCTACCATCTACGCGAATTATATAAATTTTTTTACAATGTATTCTAACCTTCAATGAATACTCCTTTGAGCTCGTGTAGAGCTATTATTTATATGAATTATGTAAATGTTTTTACAAAGTGTTCTAATTTTCAACATATATTCACTCAAACTCATACAGTGTCATCGTACACACGAATCTGATAAACTTTATCTGTTGCATAATATGTAAATCAACAGAAACAAAGCAATACCTTTGTCTATGTACGGAAAGGCAGGATAACACAATAACATAGCTTTGAAGGTATGCAAGGAAAGACAATGAATCATATACATAAACAAATATCGCGCACCCTTGGCCATATATGTATATGCAAGATATATAAGTAACACACTTTCCACTTTTGGCTACTAGGAAATCCAAGCTTATGATTCTCCTCCCTTCAGATTCTACTTATGAATAGACTTTGAAACACATAGATCTGTATGTATATCCTACTTGCGGAAGATCTCAGAGTTCATTCCTCAGAAGAAGTCAGGAGCCCTCCAAAATTCCTGGAGCAAGAACCTTTATCTTGTAGTAGGCCTCTTATTCAATACAAGGTTCCTACCCTTTCAAACTAAAGACTTAGATAAATCTGCACGTGGATTCCTATCAGTTACACCGTGTTTGGATGAGAGCTTCGGCTAAAAAAGAAATCGAGAATCCTCAGTTTTGAAATCCCTTGTTTGGGTTATAATATAGGAGGAATCTCCAATCTTCTTAAGGGAAGACAGTTAAGTGGCATTGGATTGACTACTCTGGATTGTCAGGAGCCACATTTGTAGGCTTCAAGAAGTACGGGTGAAGCAAATAAACTGTATTTTCCAAAGTGAAAGAGTTTGTGTAATACAACTTAAAATAGAAGAGATTGCAGGAAGAATTGCACCATATAGGTGATTCACTTTTCAATACTATAATCTACCCAACAAAATGCAAATATTACAGAATTTTCTGAAAGGAAATATAAGAAATCTTCCCACATGCTGAATCAATAACTACAATTGGAGAGTGAATATTGAAGCAGTAGTGGTCTTTTAAAAATGTCCTTGCGCTAAATCAATCATTAGAATTGGTGAGAGAAAATCGAGAAGCAGCGCCCTTTAGATCATCATCTTCTTGCTCCTGCTGGACTGACTCAACATCTTCTTTCAGCACAATTTTGTCCCTGCCATAGACAAAACTTTTATTAAAAAAAATGAACCATATGAAAATCTTATATGTAAACTTCAAATTAAACAGAAAATGCATAAGATCTTGTTTTTTTTTTTTCATTTATAAGGAAAATTATAATTTACGTATGAAATTGGTGGACTTCCAAAATTTTGATAATAGTCATGTTCAATTTCTGTTTACGTCTGCTTTGTATATATTCTTTCTTCACTCCTACTTTCAATGGTGATTCCCCAACTATGATCTATCCTCGAAAAGTTCAATGTGCAGTTAATAAGATTAATTTTTCTGACTGTATTCAACACCATGATCATGCAAAACATAACAAAATGAGATCATAAAAATTGATTTTTTTTAATTTCTATGAGTTATGGTAAGTTCCAAGCTATTTATTTATTTATTTGGAGGACCTACATTTTTATGCAAATCCTTGTTTTCATGTTCTTCACTTTTTATTACAAACATAAAAACCCTTGCCTTTACGTCGGCTCCCAATTATGTATGCATTATATTATGATATAAAAGTAAATCTCTAAAAGCATTTAAGAAACCAGTATACCAATTATTTCACTTGCGATGACCTAAATTTATAACTTCTAGGCCAAATGCCAGAATTTGGCTTCAACATATAACACTCTAAAATTCATTGATAGAAAACTTCTTGTATTCGAACCATATTCACAGTACTTAAGCCTATCATCTTATTCCAAGCAACAAAAGCATTATTGCATAATATTTCATGAAATCCAATATTTGTTTTCTTGTTTATGGAAACAAAAGCACTAACTCATTCTTGAAACAATATTAATGATCGAATAAGGATAGATGTTACTTTAAGAGACTAAAATATTAAAGATATAGGAGGTGGAAAAGGGAATAAGAGTACTACAAGAAGGAACATAAAGAAGAAATGCAAACAACACTTTGCATAGTAAAACTTATTTCAAATTTTTTTTTAAAATTTTGTATAAACCTTTAATGGTTCAAACTAACTGACATAGTACATTTAACCCATTAACCTTGCCATGGCTCTATACTTCTTATCATCTTTCAAAAACTTAATTTACATCCTTTTACTGTTTCGTAGCTTATCTCACCTCTACACACACATTTATGGATAATTTCAAATGTTTGAACAAATATAGAAATTATTCTCCCATTTAAACGGAAATGTTGCTTTCTGAGGGAATTAAAATCTTTATCGAACAGTATAAATGACAATAATTTTCAGTCAAAACTAGCATTAACAAAATGATTATTAGTCTCATACCTTCGTATTTTAATGAAGTTATAGTTACCTGCAAAATTTCCCAGAATGAGAGTAAACAAATTCCTTAATTAATATCATATTGAAAAATATAGAACCCTAGTCACACCACACTATATTGCCTCAATTATATTCAAGAATTGAATTTAGGGTTTTTTTTTTTATCTTAATCCTTTGTCTGCTGTTTCTTACATCAACTAGTTGTGTACACAATTAACATCAGTTCTGAAAAAATTGGAACTAAATAGTAAAAAGAATAATTCTATACAAATATGAACTGATCATTTTAAAATAAAGTATCGAGTTTTAACTACAAAAATGCTTTGACGAAATTCGTCATATAAAAATTCTGCAAGAATGGAATTTTTCTGGTAAGAATAATACAGACCTGGGCTCAATTGATTCTTTGGACTCGAGCGGAACGGGCAGTTTTTCGTCAAAAATTCCAAGAAACGGCTTGATATCTTCCGTTTCATCGACGAAAATTTGCTTTCCATTAGCCACCATGGAAGAAGAAGCATCTCCTACGTCCACTTTGACTGCATCAAACCCTAGAGTATTACACCAATCCTGATTAATATATAGATGTTGAGCAGATCTTCGACAATAATCCATGGCTTGAAGATGCAACGGATCGTAAACACTCAAAGGCTCAATATCAAAACTACTATCTCCACTCCCAATTGTTGTTGCTACCACACTAGGGTTTTGCATGCCATGCTGTAAGGATGCATCCTGGGCTTGCGCCCGACAAATGGCTAGCTGCTGAAGAACAAGTTCAAGCTCGGCCTTGTTGTGATCGATCTGGCGCTGGAGTTCGCAGATGATCCGGTAGTACCCTCCGACGGGGTCGTTGGCTCGAACATTGGCGTGAGAAATCATAGCTTTCATGGCGATTTCTTGCTCGGAAGGCTGCACAGCCTTGAGTAGCGTCATGATGTTGCTGACTCCGAAGAGCTTGTGGGCGTTGAGAAACTGTTTTTGTTGGTGTGCTGGGAAGTATGGGGCGAGAGGGCAATCGGGTGCGCATTTTCTGCGTCGGTAGCGGCAGGCGGCGCAGGCTTGAGAGCCGGTGGTGACTCCTGGACCAACCCTACTAGTAGAAGTGGTTGTGGGGTTAGTGGTGTTGGTAGTGATGGTGGAGTTGCTATTTGGGTCGCCCATTTCTAGGGGTTTGCTTTTTTGTAGGGGGTTTTTAAGATAATGTCGGCCCTTTTGCCGCCGATGAAGTTTCCGGTGTTTTCTCAATTGACAAAGATGGCAATTTAAAGAGAGAGAAAGAGAAGAGAAAGTAAAGGAAGAGAGAGAGAGGGGGAGAGTTTTAACTGATTTGGTTTCGTAGAGGATATGATGTGTTGAGAGAAATGCGGGAAGTGGTTTCTTATAGGAAAAATTATTCAGTGTGACTGTTAGATCACGTCCACATATTTATGCAGTGTAATAATTTATTTATATAATGTTATGTGTACAGAGAGAGACAATATTTTTTGAGATATTATATGTATTACTCTAATTGTGTGATGACTTTTTGAATTTAAAAGTTTTGTCATGTAAAAATTTAACATATATTATAATTTAAATGAAATATCACAACACATACGTATAATAATATAGTATAACAATCACCCTGAATAATTACTTATTTTGTAGTCTTTTGCTAGTGAGAGTGTGTTGAAGTTTCTTGAGTAAGAGTTTTTCCTTTTTTATTTTTTTGGGGGGAGGGGAGGCTATATCTATTTAGGCAAATATTTTCTGCACACCAGAGAAAATATTTTATACAATAGTGATATCATATTATCGTGCTGACAAACTAACAATACATAACCACATATGAATGTAAATCTTAATCATTATGAGTGTTGAGTTTAAAATTTAAATTTTTTTTTACCTAAAACAAAATAATTAAAATTTTAAATATTAACTTGTTATATCACCTCAACATTGTTATATCACCATCGTAACAAATAACTCCCCGCATACGGGATAGTAGAACCACCTGTTACTTGGACAAAAATGGATATGATCGGAATTTTTTTGGATTACATGCAATATCAAATCACAATTCTAGCTTTACTTAAACAAATCTATCCGATTGAGGGGCAAAATCGAGTAGATATGTAGTACCCAGTTTTTAATGTACTATTTACGTTATGATTTTTATGAAAAAAAAAAAGTTTAGTAGTTAATTAGTATTGTATTTCAATAGTCATGCCTCCCAAGTTTTGGATGTGGCATTTTTTCTTTCTAGGCTCTGCTTGGAACATTTTTTTTTTCTTTGCTTTTTTCGTTAAAAATTTGAATTCTAAACAAAGTGTAAAAGTTTTTTTTATTTTATTACAAACTAGGTGTTAACTCGTGCAATGCACATGTAGTAAGAGTTGTTTAAATCATAAGTAGTTAATTTAGAATTCACAATAATTAAGAATACAATGGTATCTCTAAAAAGTAAGTAGATATGTATATATTGTATTTTATTTAATTATAATAACTTTTTTTTAGATATTAAGTTCATAAAGAGTCATAACAATCTTATATTATATATATATATATATATATGTACCTTATTTATCTTAAAAAACTAATCTTATCTTTTATGTATATATAAAACTTATAAAACTAATATAGTGGGTTGAATAAAAAAATAAATTCAATTATTATCTAATCAATTGCACATGTGACGTAATATTTTAAAAGTATCAGAACATTTAAAGCGTCACGTAAAAACGAAACAAAATATAAAGACAAACACAACTTTTATATATATATATATATATATGATTTAAGAGGTTTAGCTTGGTGACATTTTTCTAAATATTTTTATTTCACTAAAAATTTATGTTGCTGATGTAATAAAATGACATATATTACGATTTATTAAGGAATTAATATGGAAACGGGTACTATCTAATAATTGGACTTTTCACCATCATTACCTTCTATATATTTGGTAGATACTAACATTATGATGTTTAAATCTAGTGCATTGAAAATTTGCCTCGAGAGCTCACCATGAGTCGTGGGTCATAAGACACATGAATGAATAAAGTTATAGGCGTAACCAGGTAGTAGGAGATTCTTGCTATCCGGAGTAATAGTCTGTTTTGTTTGTTTTGCGGCGTGGGCTATCAAACAAAAAAAACATAGTAAGAGGTTCGATGTATAGAAAATTGCTCTTTCCTTTTGTTCTTCTTTTTTATTTTTAAAAGAAAACCTTTTAATTGCTTGATGTATTTCTAGAAAATATGTAATGGTAAGAGTTTGAATTAGATGTCATATAGCTTGTGTATATATTTCACGAGGCTCTCAAGAAAATCATCCCAT
Source organism: Euryodendron excelsum (assembly GCA_033060915.1). Taxonomy (NCBI): domain Eukaryota; kingdom Viridiplantae; phylum Streptophyta; class Magnoliopsida; order Ericales; family Pentaphylacaceae; genus Euryodendron; species Euryodendron excelsum. The sequence continues at coordinate 11,514,475 of CM065397.1, read as the reverse complement.
TTGAAGATTCCATTGGGATGTGTTTAGTGAGATCTAGAAAGCCGAAGATTGATTGATTGGAATCATTGGATCATTCTAAAAGAAATTGAAAAAAAAACGAAGACAAAAACAAAACAAAACATGAACAAATAAAAAAAATCAATATTAACCGTAATACACTTAACAACATAACATGATATCATCAGACAATCAAGACCAAGCTAAATACAATAGCTTTTATTCTTAACATTGAGGAGATATTTTTTTTTAACTACTCCAATAACAGATGATAATCATGGTGATTCGGTTTTTAATATGTTCATTTGTAGTGATTTGATTGGCCTGTAATATCAAATTAGTAAAATGATATGATATCATAGTTGTTGTATCTCAATGTCATAAGGTCAAAAACATTAATGCAGGCAATTATTTATTGGTTCAACAAATGAATTAATTTTTTATGCAATAAAGGAGTTTCCAAATGTAAATTAATATTTTCCCAAGCCATAAATGAGTTTCCAGATCTCTATGTTCACTCATTAGCAAGTTTCCTATATCCCCTTCAAAATGTAGAATGCAACCCAAATATTTGCCTCCACAATAGCGGTTTATTCTTCTGTTCTATTTTCTATGGGACAGTTCCCCTTTTGTTGTGATCTCAAATTTTATTTTTTAGCTACATTTCTAGAATGTATCGGTAAACTGGTACCAAAAATTATTTGTCATATTGAAATCTTATTTGATAAACTTGTTCTGAAACTCGTTTTAGAGAAGCTTTCTAAAAACATAACAGTTTTAGAGACAAAAAGAGTTATTTTTTGAGTTCTCGAAACCGGGAATTGGTTCTGTGTAAGTAGTTTGGAGAGTTAAGCCTAAACTAAGTAATTAACAAAAAGGAAAAATGTTCAAGCCCTAACTAGGTCCCTAGATATTTGTCTCAGAATCTATGCCAAATTTGAATATACATATATGATAAAGCATTAATTTAATGACAATACGAAAATGGGTAATTGGTGCTCTAGACGTTCAATTTTCTTATGTCAAGTAAGCTAAATTTTACTCTTAGCCAAATCTTTGTTTATAGCGAACACAAAGCTATCTCATAAACTTGAGATTCTCTTAATACATGTAATGTAGTTTCTTCCGTTTCATCGAAGCATTAACATTTGTAGATCCGATTCTCTCTCTCGTATCTACAATTTTGTTTAGCATAGAATGTTTAATTTCCAGATTGAAAACTTTTCGCAGATTTTATTCAATAGAACGCCTCTCTCAGTTGTGAGCTCATAGAATGCACTTCCTAGGTCAGATCCATATAGAAAAACTAGCAGCTTACTGACCCAAAAAAACAAGAAAACAAGAAAAAAAAAACAAAGAAGAAAGAAAAACTGGTAGGTTTGCAGAAGACAACTCAAAACTGTTGGATTACAATGCACATCGACTCTAAGAATGGCTCCATTCTAGGGAGCTTTGATCCTATGGCTGGAGGGTGGTCAAGAAACAACCCTTGGGAGACTGGGAAGGGTAGAATCTCTTCATCACACATCTCCGCCCGTTTTTGGCTCGACTCCATTATTGACCTCTCAATGAATGTCAAACTAGCACCAGAAAAAATACCCCAGGCAGGCTAGAAGGGGCAAAACAAATGAATTATCAAAGTGCCCCTAGAGAACCTGAGGGTTGAAAGTAATGCAGAGGAACCCCTGTATCAAGAAACAGATACAATCTAATATATCTATATGTCTTCCATGCTCTTTAAATTTGTAATACTGAAAGTTCTAAACTCCATCAGTCTAGGGAAACATGTAAAATAACAGCACTAAAAGCCAACCATGAAGCAAGGGCCTCAGGATATTAGTATTCCCAACCTGGTTTGCCAATCTTCAATGGGGTGCACGGCATTGTCCCTTAGACATAAAGCATCTTGAGTTTAGTAACTACAATAAGCAACTTCCATTAAAGCAAAGCTTGTGAAGGCAAATTCTAAAACATTAACTGAAGTGTACAGTTGCAATGAATTGTTCAACACCTAACTCTACATCCAGATTGTACCCAAGTTGAGACTAAATCTATCTTATATTCTGGCAATTTCAGCACCGTTGAGCAATGGAACCCCAATACTGAATCCAAACCCACTACAAATATGTTAACAAAGAAGGAACAACTTAGCTTCAAACTAGTTCCACAGCTAACTGGCTCCACAAACCTCCAGAAATTAATATGGCTCCAATCCAGTTACAATATTCCTCAACTAAGCTCATTCCACTTTCTTGTGGCTGGCAAGAAGTATGAACTGCTGCCATGTGACTCTATCTAGGGTCATGGACTCTACCTGAGAAAAAGATAGCAAATTTGTACTATTCAAGTCCTCTCTCCTGTGTGTTTAACGAATAAAAAATCAAAATAGCGAATGAAATTGGGAAATTCTACAAAGCTATTTAGTTGAAAATGAAACTATGGATGATGATGATGATGTTGCTGTCGTTGTCCAACAACTGATTATCACATTATTTGCCACAAAGTAATGGTTATCCTCATGGTCCACATACGTTGCTTGTGAAATCATAAGTAAAAAGAATTCAAAACCAATCATATACTAGAAAAAGTAAAGAGAGATACCATATAAGGATATGCAATTCACAAACAGAGATCCATCTTCAAACTATTTTTCGAATTGAATGGAAACAGAAACTAACAAATGTTACAATATTTTTCCCCTAGCCAAAAATAAAAATTCAACCCAATCAATATATAGAGAGACAAGGGACCTAAAATTCATAGAGATCAAGAAACAAATAATTGAAGCCTCCAAGCAATGAGAAGGATGATTATTTTTTGTTGAAAGACCAAGGATGCTAACCCTTAGAAAACAATTGAGATAAGATCATCATACCCAAAATAGATTTGCGAAGCTTTAATAAGTGCAGCTGCAAATTCTAAAGAAGATTCCCATGATTCTCAACATCATCCATGAGTGTTAACAGCCTCCCAGACTAAATTCTTGGGAACTGGGCTGGTGAGATCCCTAGCCTGCAGGGCTGCATTCCAAAGTGTCCTAATTGTCAATGCATTGGCCTTCCAGAATGTTGCACTATTGTAAGGCAAATTATGCTTCTTGCAGAGCTCCCTCACAAAGGGCGAGATTTTTCTCAGCTGGCAACGAGGCAATCTGGGAAACAAATGGTGCTCAACCTGAAACTGCAACCCACCATGGAACCAATCCATCCAAGACGAGCACGCTATATTGAGCGTCCCACAAGTTTGCTTCTCAAACCAGTCATTCCCGCTAGGCGGACCAACATATACACTAGACGAGAAATGGTTCAAACAGAATTGAACATGTTGAATTCCAGTTACAGCAAAGCTAGCGATGATAAACATAAATCTTTCACCCCAATTGGGTAGGCAAGAAACAAGAAGGGGATACCAAATCCAAAACACAGTAAGCCCCAAAATCTCCTGGCCCCTATTGGGTACCTTTCTCTTTGAAAACAAGAGTATCAATGACTGTGCAAACAGATTGATTCTAGCAAAACACATAACAGGATAGAAAGTCCAATGCTGGTAACTCACTAGGAACCTAGCAACAGGATCGAAATTCATCTTCCTCTCATAAAAGCAAGATGTAATGGAATTGAACAGTTTCGAAGATACCGCGAAGAGTGGGATGTGCTGGAGATCTGGATCGAAGTCCAAACTATTGCAAGCAATGTGGTGGGCATTGTGGTTCCACTTCCACCAAGCAATGCTGATCCCTGCAAGGCAATTCCCAGTAAGGATCTGCGCGAATCGATTGAGCCTTTTATTCGGCATAACCTGGTAATGCGAAGAATCATGCCCAATCCAACCGCTCTGAATCCACAAAAACCCCATCAATCCACCACAAAGAAGATGAACCCAAGTGCTATTACAGCACAGAATACCACATATACTCAGAGCAAACAGCATTGCCATGAAACAGAAGGAGATAAGAACACCATGGCCTTTCTTCTCGAACAAACCCAATTTGGAGAACTCAGAAACGAGCTTTCTGTAATCTTTGGATGCCTCGGAAACAGAGTAGTTCTCTAAGTAATACCCATTGAAGAACTTGTGGAGATATTGCCAGGCGGTGCCTGGATGGTAGGCAACGAAAGCATCAGTCACGTCTTGGCCTGCGAGGCTCAGCAATGGAAGACTGCCACCAGGGTGTTCTTTGGCCCACTCTGAGACATCGTAGACCTTACCCTGTATGGAGATCCATAGATCCCCTGGTTTGTTGTGCGCCTTGAGGTCTTCCAATGTAATGTACCTCTTGGATTCAGCCATAGATTCAAGAAAAGAATGGATGCAGAAAGAGAGGAATCTGCGAAGTATCCCTTCTCTCCAACTTCCTCTCTACCTGCTGAGGTAGATAAAATAAAGAGAGGAGATTATAAAGAGTTCACGAAGATATGGTTTTTAGAGAGAGAAAGGAGATACAGATTTTGTGATCTGTCACTTGTGTTGTGGGTGCGTTTGCCTTGTGGATTTATTCTTGTTTTTTGAAAACTATATTCAGGGTTAACGTCACACCCGTCATTATATGCGTGTGTGTCAATTTATTTACGTAACGTTATGTATAAAGAGATTATATTTTTTTAAAATTATAGGTATTATTTTTGTTATATGGTGAGTTTTAAATTTCAAATTTTTGTAATGTAAAAAATATCACACGTATATGAAATGTCATGTTATATAATTATGATAACGTACTGTAATAATAACTCTTATTTTTGAATTAGGTTACAAGAAATCTTTGAAGAAGAACATATTTAATAATTATTTTGTTGACGTGATATTGCTAACAAAAACATATTACCATTCTCCTTTTAAATTTCAAAATATATATGAACTAAAAGTGTGATTTTAAACAGGTAATACTCATTTATTTCGCAATTAATTGTTATAATGTATGACAATATGAGCTTATTTAAAATGGTGAGGTAATATAAGTTAATGTGTCACTCAAATTCAACATTTAGAGTGGTAAAAATCATAATGGAGATGGTATCTAAAATTACAAACATGAGTGATACTCATTTCTTTGAAATTTTATTCCCGTGGTTAAGGAGAAAATAATATTCTCACACGCACCGAGTTTTAGGGGACGGGCTCTCACACACAATACAACGCATCTCTTTATTTGATGAGTTCAGTTGGTATGCCCAGAACTCATCTAGTAGAGAGGATCCGTTTGGTACAAATTTTTTATCAATTTTTTTTTAAGTCTATAAGTAAAAAAGTCAAGATTTTTTTAGCTTTTTTGCTTTTCTAACTTTACTTTAGCTAAAAATAAATAAAAAAGTAGAGAGAGAGCGAACCCTTATTACATTATAAAAGAAAAGGCTATTTAAGAGAGAGAGAGAGAGCGGAAAAAAACTTCAGTATTCAACTAGTACGAGATTCTTCAATAGTATTTATGCATATCAGAAAGAGAGAATTAACTTTGGTCCTCGGATTGCCAATTTGCACCAACTTGAAAATTGACCCTTAATTATATGTTACAAAATTTTATAAGCTGTACAATTTAATTAACAAGTCCTAATGTTGTTGGTTCTGACTGTTATCTGATGTAAACAGTACTATACATAATTAATTATGTATATAATATATCGCAGTCAATGTAAATTGAAGCAATAGTAAAAGTCTTTTTAATGAATTACTTAAGTTTTATTCAATACAATTAGACCCGTGAGATCAACTTGATTCAACTCCAATCAACCCAAATATTATCTGGTTTGGGGTGGGTTGGTTTGGTTCTACTCCTTAATTCGTTCAGTTTTAGATTTAAAATTTGAGAATTGAACCTAAATCGAACTGATTCGTGCACAACCCAAGTGTTAAATGTATGAAAAAAAAAATACTGTTTTGTTCTAATATCTCGTTGTAGAAACGGTTAGAAAATAAATTCAGAGGAAAAAAGGTTAAAGTGTGTAAATTTATAATATGAAATTATTATAGTGTGATTGATTTGGATAATGATGCTCTTATGCGTTTTCTTACAGTAAGCTCCTTTACTAACTTTGTTCATGTGGGACCAAGTTGTATAATAATACCATTCGAAATCGAATAGGGTTCAACCAATGAAGGCAAAAAGTTACAAAAGTGTCAAACCATTATTAGGTAGCTAAGGAACAAGTTGAATTATAGGCTAGTAGTTTCGTTTTTTTAAATTTTGGGAGATTACTATAGTTGTTTAAGTGAATGAGACTGTAATTTACTTAAGTTCGAAGGAACATCAAAGTAAGTTTGAAATCAAATGAGACTCAACAATGATGTTATGTTAGTTGACTCGCATGACATTGAAATTTGTTGGTGCTTTCATGCAATATGCAACACAATTGAAGAAATACTTATTTCTAATGCCTACATAGGAAAATGGTAATGTGACTGTGGTAATTAATTTTTGAAATTATGGGTACAATAGTGGATATTTTAGTTTAAAATGCGAGAATCCAAAATGCCATATTATTTTCGATGAAAATTCTGTTTGTATAAATTTGCTGACCTATTTATTATGATGGTGTTATGGAGTCATATCATTGTACAAATTTCTATTTTTCTTTCATTCAAAGGGTGCACATTCACACTGAATAGTTATAGTCTTCCATTTGTTGCTGTTACCAAAATACACATAATCACGTAAACGATCTCCACTATTAGTGCTTACCCAAAGAAATAGAAAAAAAAAAGCATACCATTAATACAAGGTAAATGGAATTATTCTTCTTTTCATTTTTTTCCCCCTTCTTTACTAGCTAGGTAAAACAATAAGAATAACCCGCATGTGTAACCTAGCTCTCATTGGTATACCCCGACCTCACCTAATACCCATGGTTTATGAGTGACTGCAGTTATCCGAAGTTTACACTTGCAAAGGTGGGTCTAACGTGGCCTGGCCTTTAGGTGGTTCCTTGTTATTAACAAAAGAAAAATAGAAGACAATAAGAATAATTATCCTCGTGTCAAGATTGAGAGAAATTGAATACCTCTGGACTTACAAGACCAATTATAAATAACTAGAACTCAATTTGCTACTTTCAATCTAGGAATATAATCCTTTTATTTCAAACCAAAACACCTACTATTTTAGCTCATAATTTAAAAATGTCACTGTTAATTATAGAATTCTCTAATAAATTTATTATAAATTATATGACAGCTTATTCGAATGTGATTGTGTGACTACCTCAGACAAAATGAAGTTGCCAACACCATATGCATTGGCATTAGCTTGTCATCACTCTTCCAAGTTGGCTTGATCAGATTTGGTTTCAGACATTTGCAGACCAACCTCACCTTCACCAGAAAGTTTGTAGGTGAGCCTTTGAATGTTAGTCTATTTTACATGTTGACTAGTTGGACTGTTAGATATGGCAAAATACATACAACTAGTGGTTGGAAGCTTAATATGTTTTCTACTCTAAAATTGGTAACTCTCAGTTGGGAGATGCATAGTGGTTGGAAACTTAAATTTAATTACTTAGAACTCACATGCAGTAGGCAATGGATGTATACCAAATGAGAATAAATTAGTTGGGTTGGTGTTGGACCCAATAATAATCGAGTATCATTGGGAAATTAAACAATCAGAAGGCAAAGGTTTGCAAGATTAGAATATGCCCCTTGGATATACTTCATCAAAACCAAAAATATCTAAAGCTTAGCTGGAAGATTGAACAATTCCTTATCACAAACTCTTTGTGATGCTTAGTGCGTAAGGTATCTCCTCGGCCTTTTCTTTCTTGCTTGTAGCATGGAAGGCAGGAAACCGTCCAAGTGGCAGGTGCTTTGGCTCAACTCCTTTGTTATTGTTATGTGGTCAACAAATCAGCCTTAAAAATAAAGAAATAAAAAAAAAAGTTTCAGTTATAAATGAGAAAGTTTAACATCAGCCTAATGCTTGTCACATCAACTAAGACCTCTTAATTGATGGTGAGTTCATGCTAATGTGCCTTTAGCATCAGTCGATTGACGCTAGACGTGCTTACTACAAATAAATGAAATTAATCGTTAAGTCTAAAAGATGGATAAATTTTCGCTATGCCAATTGCAGCATGCTACCGCGTTGTGAATTTGAAGCCTATCAAGAAGGGGCCAATAAATTTGTAAATTATGCATCACAACAGACACTGTACATAAAAACCACGCATACTTCTTTTTTTTTCTTACTCTAAAAGACTTAATTTGGCCCAATTGGTTGTACTATAGTTAAAGAGTTTTTGTTAGGGAGAGGTATAAGTAATGAAGTTTGGTACTATTTGATTTGTACGCAAAGAAGACTAGAAGAGGTTTCATTAACTCATCATAAAGCACTCTAAAGACGTCGAAAACCCCTCTAAGCTAAATGCACCGCAACACCAAACGGAGCCTTAATCAATGATAACCACTCCTTGCGTGTGATAGAGGAAGATTTCATGTGATTAAGGTTTTAGTTAGCAAGAATCAACCTCTCTGCGAAAAAGCGCCAGAGCATAAGGCTGCCTATCTGCTATTTCTCTTAAATTCTACTGCAAAGCGCGATGCTTGTGGACTAGGCATGACAATTTCTTTGAGTGCTAGCTAAAAAGAAAAAGGCGAGAAAACTTCACCATGTAGGATTAAAGAAAGATATGGAAGCAACATATTATGGGTTATAATATTTATTTCTTCGTTTGACAAGTAGGTGTACCAACTTGATTCACTCATCCCCAATGCAAAAATAAAATAAAATTAAAAGTCGTTTTGATGCAGTGAGAGAGTGTATAAAGAGACTCTGATTGTTGCTTCTAGCTAATCCAATTTTCGAAGAATTGTTGGGATGGTGCAAGACTTTTGCTTAGCAATGAAGCAAAAAATAAATACAAGATAGATAGAGAGAGAGAGAGAGAGACAGAGAGAGACGGAGAGAAGATGATTGATGGAGATAGAGACGAGAATGAACACCGAGCATTATGCTTATTCTAACACAATATCAATTAGAAAGTGATTGAGAATGGGAAATTCATTTGTTGATCCAATCTCAAGGCTTTGCTTCCTGATATTGTCAAGGCCACTTGCTTGACCTCCTTTTCAGTGCCATAGAAAAGGTCCCCATATTAGAATAGAAATTACATGCTTCTATTAAGACCAATAAAAATTGAGAGAAGAAGGTATTTACACTTAAGTCTGATATTGCTAAATTGAGAGAAGAAGGTATTTACACTTAAGTCTGATATTGCTAAATCTAATAATATTCTCAAGAAGATCAATGAAATCTGAAACGCTCAAAGAAGCACTCGGGATATGATTGGAGTAGGGTATACACAGAAAGCTTCTTCATCTTCCCAACCGATAAGTAAGTCAAATTTGGTTAAGATTTAAGATACATTTATTATACCTTCTAAAGGCTATACTGCTAAATTTGTACCCACGTGTAATCATTGTGGTCTCAAAGGTCACATTAGACCTCACTGTTCTAAAAACTAAACACGTGTCTCATAAAATTAACACCACACATGCACCTGTAAAGCATAATGTAAAAGCCAAACCTACTAGGTTTGACCGAAGTACTTTCAATAGTAGCTTTTAGTTTTACTTTGAAAACTTCCAAAGTTCTTAGGTTCCAAAGTTTCTTCTAATTAATGAGTTTAACTCTTAGAAGCAATCTCCCACATAAGCTGAAGCCTGAATCTCGATGATACCTGAGTTTTTTTTCCTTCCTCTTCACTCAATCACACAAAGTTCTTAAACTGGCAAACTATGGAACACGCTTTGTTATTTTTAAACACAAGTTATTATCTAAGAGCGTTTCTGAATTTGTTTGTAGTCCTCTCTCATTTCAAATGAAACATTCGTTCTTTTGACTTATTATTTCATTAATATCACGGTCATATCATTCTGGTAAAATAAATTTTTGTATAAAAATTATAAAAAAACAAAATTTTTCTCTTTCAAATGATCCAGATAAATATAGCAAATGCTAAATTATTCACTAATCATATCTAATAAGTAATCCCAAAAAAAAAAAAAAAACCACTTGTACAAAATTGGCTCTTGCAAATGAGTAAGCTCAACATTCCATATATAACTACGTGACGCGTGGTGTATGCAGATGTATGTGATCAAAACACTATGAATAAAAAAAATAATAGTTAATTACATTTTGCATCTCTTCTTTATACTAAATTCTATTTCAAGCTCTTTATTTTTGTTTGTAACTATTAAACCCTTATACTTATAATTTGTTGTAATATTAATTTTATATTAACTTATGTTAGACAAATAAACAAAAAGTTCACATGTAACAAACATGTGGCTTTTCAAGGGATAAGGTGTAAAATTTTGCTCATTTTCTAAAAATCTACCATAAATTTATTTTAAATTACTCTAAAATATTAATATAATCAATTTTGTGATATATACAATATAATTAGAATTCATATAAAAGCCTTTAATTTGACTCACATGTGATACACATAAGTGTTGGCCCAAATGGCAATCTAAGAGGGAGGGTGAATTGGGTTTTTTGAAAATTAATAGCAATTAAGACTAATTAAAAAGTAATCTAATCAATAGAACAGTGATCAAGATATATATAATGCTATATAATCAAAAGGGACATGCAAACAGACCAAGAGAAGGCACACCAAGAATTACTGAGATTCAACCACAATTCGTGGTCTACGTTCTGACCTCAAGATCCCCTTGAAATCTTCTTTCACTATGCAATATCCAATTACAAAGTAGGTGTTGATTTACCAAGTGCTCAGCTCACTTTTACATAAGAACTTCTTCCCAAATTCTTCTAGCTACCAAGTGGTTTTGTCCAAAACCTACTTCAACTTATAAGAGTTTTTCTTGTACGAGAGAACTCTTAAACTTTTACTTACAAGTGTATAAAGTTATACAAACGAAATACAAACTCTTTATCAAAAGTGGATAGAAAAATAAAAGCTCGCTTAATGCCAAAATGAAGACAAAAGGAATATTCAGATTTTCTCAGTTTGATCAGCCAGTGATTGTTATTTTTCTTGTCTCTCTTCTTTATAAATGTGTAAGCACCCCATTTTTACTCGATCGGCAATCTCCGACCCGACTAGGCTCACTTTCACACATCACATACATATTTAGACTCTAAGCCGACTTTTAAATTCTAATTTAGTCCACTGATTGCTTCCCGGGCTCGTAGGGCTCACTTGAAGCTAAATGACCATTTTGCCCCTAGGCATCCGAAAGCCCCGGGAAGCACACCAACTCTGGGTATCAAACCGATAACCTCCCGGGATGTTTTTGATAGTATCCCCGGCCTTCCATTACCTTTCCAGTTCATTCCAAGGCAGTTCGGGCAAACCTGATGCAAAATGACCGTTTTGCCCTAGTGGGCCGGTTGCCTTTTCCAACCACACCGACTTTGGGTATCAAACCGGTAACCTCCCGGAACATTCTAAGTAATGTTTCCAATCCTTGAGTCTTCTTTCGGGACATTCTGAATACATCCCGGTAGCTTTTCAGCCCGATTGACCGTTCTGTCCCTAGTGGCCCGGTCAACTCCTTCAACTAATCTTGTCATCATTTTTCAAGTCCACTACCTCAAGGACACTATTCTAAGGGTTCCTTTCCCTTGTCGACCTTCCGAGCCATTCCCAGCCCTTTCAAATCATTCTCGAACCTTCCGGAGTCACTCCTAGTGAAACCAAGCTAAAAATTATATGGTAGTCACTAGTACAGGCGCCCAAATCTTCTGAAGATACGTTGTTTGCCGACCTTAAAACTTTCCTAAGTAACTAATGCCACTAGTAGTGGCGCGAAGCAAAAAAATGGCTGAAGTGGCGCCAGAAGGATTTTTGGCCTGGCGCCACTGCAACAGGCGCCATGTCATTCTTCTCTCTATAAATATAGAGTCTCCTCAAGCGTGAAAAAGGTCCAAAAACTTAGTCTGAACACTCTATTATTCGATATACAGAGCTCGCAACCTCTCTAAACCCTAGTCTCTTTTATGTTTTCCAAACCCTAGCCACCATACACCAAACCCTAGCCTCCTATACATTCACATACACTCTTATACACTTATACACTAGCCTCAAAGCCTCCATTGAAGACTTGAAGTGCTGCAATTTCGAAACTCTCAAAAATCGAAGGCAAGTTCTTAAAGACTAAAGCGAAGCAAAGACCGAAGCAAGAAAAACAAAGTGTGCAAAGCAAAGCAAAGCAAAGCAAAATAAAGAAGATACAAGGTAGGCTCTCTATTTAAGTTTACGCAGCTTCCCCCTCTCTCTTCTCCCTCCGAACCCACTTAGGTTTTCTTCTATTTTAATCCCCTATCTTCTTCTCCCCCTTTCTTGCAGGCTTGAAACAAGGAACTTTCCGATCCATGTGTAGGATTAGGCTATTGGAGGTCACCGTGTCGAGGGCTTTCTCTTAGTCTAACTGGAGACCACGTGGGTTCAACCCCCTTGATTATGTGGTGAAACCTTTAACCTTGTATATTCACGACCCCAACTTACGTTGTGCATATCATTATCTTGCATCCCTTCAAAATTCATTTTTAAACTTGTTTTCAAAACTTGCATCAAAACCGTTTTCAAACTTCCGTTAAATATTTTTCTTCAAAACTTGTTTTCAAAATCACAATCCTAAGGTGATTCTAGCCTTTCTATGGCTAGGGTTACTTTAGAAAAGTGTTACATTTAAATTGGCCAATATAGTCCATATTTTCAAATCTTCTTGTTTTCAAAACCACTATTTTAAAAGTGGTTCTAACCTTCTTATGGTTAGAGTCACTTTAGGAAAGTAAGATATTTTATATACTTTGTAAAAACTCTCTTTTCAAATCTCTCTTTTTAAAAATCTCTTTTCCAATACACTTTCTAAAAATTCTCTCCAATTTCCTTTCCAAGCATACTTTCTAAAAACTCTCTCCAATCTCCTTATCAAAATTCCTTTCCAAAATTGTTTTTAAAAACTCCCTTCAAAAATCTATTTTTCAAAACTCTTTTCAAAACTCCTTTCAAAAAACTCTCTCAAAGCTTTATTTTTCAAAAACTCTCTTTTCAAAGTTTACTTTCTAAAAAACTCCTCTCTAAGATTTCCTTGCAAAAATCTTCCTTTCTAAAAACTCCCTTTCCAAAAATCTCTTTTCTTAGAGTCCAAGTTAAGCCCTAGAGCCAACGATTAGGAAACCCCAATTTCCTTTCTCAAAACATGTTTTCCACTCTTGCCTCAAAACCTAGGTTTCCAAAACCTCCTTCTTTACATCTAAATCCTAAGTTTCCAAAACCTATTTTCTACATCAAAACTATAGTTTTCGAAATCTAGAGTTTCTAAAACATCATCCTTCCAAATCCATGCCAAATCCAATCTTCCCTTTAGGAAACCAAATCTAATATCCCATTTAGAAAACTACATCCTATCCTTCGTTTTTAGGAAAAAAAATCAAAACACCTCTTTTAGAAACAAAATCCAATCCTTTATTTTATGAAATAGGAATCTCAATCCTTCCAAATCCAAATCTTTTCTAATTTAAATCCTTCTTAATCTTGTACTTTCCTAAACCTTAAGTCTCCAAAACTTAAACTTTCAAATTTTTCCTTAAATTTTAAGTTTTCAAACCTTTCTTAAACTCAAACCTTTCCTAATCTCAAGCATTTCTAAAACTCAAATTTCAAATCTTTCCAAATCCTAAACTTTCTAAATCCAAAATTTTCTTAAGTTAAAACTTTCTAAATTCTAAACTTTCTAAATTCCAAATCTTTCTTAAATCAAATTTTTCTTAATTCAAATCTTTCTAAGAATTAACTTTTTGTTAAAAAGGAAGCTTTCCTATTTCAAACTTTCCAATTTCAAAACTTTTCAATTCTAATCCTTTCCTATTTCAAAACCTTTTCTTAAAATGAAAACTTTCCTAAAACGAAACTTTTCTAAAATGAAACTTTCCTAATTTGAACATTTTCCTAAATTCATCCTTCCTTAATTTTCCAAGTCCAAGTCAAGTCAAATCTTTCTTAAGTCTCAAGTCCTTCCTAAATTCTATCTTTCTTAAGTTTAGCTTTCCTAAATTTCTATCTTTCCAAATCAAAGTTCATTCCTTTCAATTCCAAATTTCAATTTTCAATCCTTTATTCTGAGTTCAAATCAAATCCTTTTTCAAATCAACATCTCTTTTTCAAATCAAATTTTCTATTTTCAATCGGACTCTTGTTTGAACTATAGCTGATCTGATTCTTCAAAAAGGATACGTAGGCAACTCTCATGGGTGCGGTCACAACCTCTTTCAAATCTCCAATTCTGTAACTTCTTTCCAATTTCTAATTCTATGTTCTATTTCCAACTTCGAATTCTAAAAATCTATTTTCAATCCTCAATTTCAATTTCTAAACTTTCTTTCCAAATTCAAACTTCAATTCTTCTTTTCCAAATCTATTTTTCAACTCTTTTTTTCTTGCATTTACACATCGTGCATCATTCTTTTAAATATTCTTTTCTAAAGTGGATAGGATTGGACATTTATTAATTGAAGACTCTCATAGGTGAATCTAAGGTGAATAAATATGTAGGTACCGCAAGGGCGGAGTAGCGTGATGGCTTAGTGCGTTTTCCCTACACATAACCAAACTTCGAACCTAAGATCATTGTTTTCGAAAGACTAAAATGGAGTTATTTTTCTAAAAATGGCTTAAATATTTTCCAAATATTGTTAAATAACCCGTTTTCCTAAAAACCCTCTCTTGATAATGTTTTCCAAAATCGTTTTTTGAAAACTCTAAGTGTAGTCTTCAGATTATGCTTAGTTTTTAGGTGACCTAACTCACCTTAATCAAGTTAGGTGGCGACTCCAAATGTTTTCCAAAAACCTTTTATTCAAATCAATTTTTCATTCAAACCTAGTCGCACTTATTCTTCTAGCAGGATGAGTTCTAACGAGAGAGTACAGTATTTTTTCCGCTTGTGTGTGTATTCCTCGAGTGCTAAAAATCTGAGCGCGAGAAAATGTTGTTGGAAGTGTGTATATAAACCCCTGTATTGATTTCGTTCGTTAGAGGTTGTTGAGGCTCATTTAATGCAAGTTCAGTCCGTTATAACGTCAAAAAAGCTAATCGTTATTTCCCAAGTGTCGACACTTGGTTTCATGTGTCAACACATCTGGTTTGCATTTTCCAGATGTTATCCACTGTCTCCATGTGTCGACACATTAATTTCATGCGTCGACACTTGATCATGCTGTCTTCAAACTTTGGCCTTTGTCGTCATGTGTCGACTCTTCACTCAGAAATCTTAATTTATTCTTTCAATGATCAAGCTTAGCTTCAGCAATACTATAAAACCTTCAAGGAGTTTTCTCTTTGGGGTATGATGATAGATCAAAGTCTTCAATTCATCAAAGTTATCCTCTTATTCAATTTGGATTGAATCTATCATTTGATAATCATATTTTCTTAGTTTCCAAACTGCCAGAACTTCATTTTATTAATGCCGAGCTCTCTCTTTTTGCTACTAATCACTTTTTTATTTATGTAGAGCTTTATATTCATGATGTCTCGTTGCTGAGCTCTTTCTTTTTGCTACTAGTCCTTCTTTCTTCTTTAGGATCACTTCAATGAGTCTTTTAGAGACTTGATGAAGTCTACTCTTGAACATCTTCAATATCTTCGAATACATACCATCTTCATTGACTCTTCATATCCAAGATGAAATCTTTACTTGGATTCTTTGTAGAGACTTTGCAATTAAGATGAATTTTCTTTTCGAACACCTTCAATTTCTTTAAATGCAAGTCATCTTCAATTAATCTTTGCACACTTGATGAAATTTTCTTTTAAACACCTTCAATCCCTTTGAATTCAAGTCAACTTCATTGAGTCTATGCACACTTGATAAAATCTTCTTTTGAACACCTTCAATATCTTCGAATGTAAATAATTTGTTTGAAGTTGGAATAGGTGTCATTACTTTGTTTTAATGCATTGCATGACTCTTAGAGTGCATTGTTTGATTTGGCTTATTGTGCATCCACTTTAACAAGTATTAGACTTTAAGTCAAACTTCTAAGTCTAAATTATAATTTTTATTAAGTTGTACACTAAGTGAATGTATTAGTAAAATAATACAAGGTTTAGTTATCATCAAAATCAATATGGGGATTAACCTTAAGTCAATAATAAATATTTAGATAAAAAAGTCTGAATTTTACATATTTGCTCTTTGAAAATAGTCACATGTTTGTCATATACCAATTTTATATCTATTTCTCAAACAAAAGTTAACATAAAGTTGACATTATAATAAACCCAAAAAATAAAGAGAGACAATTTGTGAATGTGAAGAAGTTTGCAAGACATGCACAGTTATTAACTACTAGGGATTAAGTACTTATACTGTTACACATACTAAAATTTAAGTTTTAAGCCACGCACAACCGAAGGAAATTAATGCATAAGGTTTCGCAGTGTTAAGGCACAACCGAAGGAAATTAATCTCCAAAATAAGTCGAAAATCATCATTTGTGTAAAAGCCCCCCCCCCCCCCCCCCCCCCTCTCATGCGAGCACGCACACACAAAAATGCTTCAATTGTTTGGATGACGGAAAATCACTAGTTATGAATAATGTAGGAAGTATACAGAGTGAAAATGATATAGTTTTAACCTCTATACATTTGGAGTAGGAAGACATGTTTTATTTTAATTTTCCCCTGTACCTTATATGGCGAGATAAAAGCCTTATATGAAGTCCGAAGCACTGGTTTAACACTAACTTGTTTGATGAAGGGAATCCATTTGGATGGTTGGATTTCAAATGAAGGGATTTGAGGTTGAATTTTATAAAAATATACGAGATTTGGTTATAATACGTTGAATGAGAAGCTAAAGAGAAGATCTTGTAGAGATGCATTTGATCAGGATCCGAGTCTGACAAAAATCCTTAGCATGCAGCTTTTCAAATAACTACTTTCACATTGTTATTTTTGGATATGCTCCTTTCCGGAAAGTGGAGATCTTCAATCAATATATAAGCCGCAATACATTATCATAACTTAAAATAATTGTCTACAAAATGTTTTGTCATTATGAGTTTAAAAACATTAATATATTAACCTAATTATATCCTAGTCTATATTGGGATTAATTGAATAATTTAGTGATGTGGCTCTTTTAAATCCTTTGAGCTTGAACTGCAGATCTCTAATTCCCACAACGACCTGAGAAGCCATCATGGTAAAGCTCTCAAATTCAATCTTGAAATCTATATCTTAGCTATCAAATGTAAATTCGACCTATCCTCCTTGAATACTTAGTGCCAAATGTTTTTATTTTAAATTCACAAATCCAAATCCAAACTTAATATTTCTTTCCTATGGTGTGAAAGAAAGCATTTCACACCACCCTCCATTCTAATCTTTCTACTAAAGATAATAAAAAGATGAGAAGTGATAGTTTCAGTTGTGGCTGTGCGATAGTCGCCAATTAATACTAGTCACCTCAATTGGACTCATCTGTTATTGGTGTGTCTCAAATAAAGTGGATAGTATTAATTGGCGACTGTTGCCGAGCCACTTATGCTGCTAGCACTCTTGAAGAAAGATTAACACATATACCAAAACACAAGAAAATTGTCCTTTGTGATTGGGCTAGGATGGCCCAGCCCAAATTCAATTCGGACCTGACCCATCAATGGCATTGGGCCTTGTGTCAAACAAAGAGTCCCCTTACTCCCTCATACCAGAATCAGATTCTCTTTCCGAATTCTCTCGCTTCCAAGGGAAAAGCAAGTCTGCGGAAATCAATTCCGCGAAACCCTTGAGCATGCCTTCTTCCCTGGATCAATACCTGCACACCGACTAAAAAAACAAACTCTAGAGAGAGAGAGAGAGAGAGAGAGAGAGACTGAGACTAGCAGAATGGCTGAGAAACCCCAATCAGTTCGAGTTCTGTATTGTCCAATTTGTAGTCTACCCGCCGAGTACTGTGAATTTGGTCCCGATTTCGAGAAATGCAAGCCCTGGTTGATCAAGAACGCCCCCGAACTCTATCCCGATCTCCTTAAAGGTAAAAACCCATGACCCCCTTTATTCATTTCCATTTTATGAACCATACTCTCTCGAACATCTATATATACATATATGTACATATATATATATTTTTTATATGTAGATATATGTAGATAAATATTTATATATATACATATATAGTTTTGGGTTAATTTTCAATTTTTATTTTGTTTTTTGTGTTCAGAGGCCAATGAGAACGATGCGGATAAGGTTTCTGAACAGCTTCAATCCGTTGGACTCTCTTCTCGTGGTGGTGATGGAGCAGCTCCTTCTGGTAAGCTTGGCTTAACGCTCTCTGTTTGGTTGCTGAGAAATATTGAGGAGGATAAAAATAAAAAAATTGATTCTTGGGAAAAGGAGGGAAAAATTATACTCCAATTGACTGATACAAACACGACAAATTGGCTGCTCTTGATATGTTTTTTAAAATTTTCAGAAACAAATGCAATCAGTGGCAAGGGGATCAAAATTTTGTTTTCATGTTGTTACCATTGTTTTCATGGCCACCAATTGGCATCTACATTAGAACTGTTATCCGTATAGAATTGTAGGGTTTAATGCATTTTGCTTCTTAAGCTTTGCTAATGTTTTTGAATTATGTCATTGATGTCATTAGTTATTGTACCACTGATATCAATATCATAGTCCTGCTAGTTTCACCCTGCATTCCAAAAATTTTATGTTTTTTCTCCATCCAAAATGAGCGTTATGACTGAGAATCTGTATAGGAGGTTTTGTTCATAGTGTCCTTGTGATACGACATTCAAACCATATGAATTTTTGCCATGCTGCTTTTCTATTTCAGGGGCAAGTTCATCATCTAAGAAAGAAGAAGTGAAACGTCTTCCTGGTGGAAAAATAAAGAAGAAAGTAAGACCACATGCCAATTGCGCTTTTGTCTTCTTCTCGTTTTATTTTTCTTGGTTTCAGTTTTTGCATAATATCCAAACGACGACTATACAATCTTGTAGATTTTAGAAATTTTGTTCTGGTAGCTGCTTGATTGTAGGCTTCATTCATGCACAAGGCCAAGGTTAGGACGTGTTTGTATTATTGTTAAGGGCTTTAAGGCTCAGTGCATAGCCAAATTCTTTAACCTAGGAGGTGGTACTTGTAAAGACAGGATACCAGAAGGCATGAGTCCAAATAAGAGATTGGGTGGTTGAATTGATAGCAAGTGTGGGCCATACATCAGGCCGAAGGACGCGTTCCAGTCTGGAGGTATTGGTTGTTAGGAACCTATTATCATTCCCTTGAAGTGTGCTAATCTTTCCTTCTATTGCATCCTTTGGAGAGGTACAAAGGACAAACGGTTTGTGACTGGTGAGCCCAATGAAATCATAACACGTCTAGCGCTGCCACGCTGTAGGCCTGTGTCACAATGCTTCATGCTTTGCAATCGTGCATTGTGCTTATGAGAAAAGACTGTCATTTGGTGAGGGAAGTGTGCTGCTCGCAACCAACGTGAGAATGTGATGTCCTTGCTCTCCGTATGCTAATCCTGGCTCGACTAAAGCAAGCATTGCAACCTTGAGCTTTTGGGATTGCATACCTAGTTATCAACACAACGAGCCCCAACTCTACCCACCTTTCTGATACCTCAAGATGTTTCTAATGTTATGTGGGGTGAGATGACTATTATTAAAGGAGTATCAAAAGAGGTCCTTGGAGAATCTAAGGGAAGTGGGATATCATCTAAAGAAACTTGATGGTGGAATGAAGAGTTTCAAAAGGCAATTGAAACAAAAAGCAATTGTCACAAAACTTTATACACCTGTAGAAATAACGACAATTTGGAAAGATACAAAGTATTTTAAAGAAAGGATAAGAAGGCAATTAAGTAAGCTAAGTAAAATGTTATTGATGATCTTTATCTTAAGTTAAATACAAAGGATGGAGGGAAAGAGAGATATATACTTGCTAGTGTAAAAGAAATATAACATAAAGATTTAAATTTTGTTAAGCATATAAGGGTGAGGATGAAAAGTGCTAATTAAGGAAGATAAAATTGAGAAACAATGGATGCATTATTTTTAATGAAAACCACACAAAAAACTTGAGGTTAGGATAATTGAATCACTCTAGCAGTAACATAAGTTATAGGATTCCTTTGCAAAATTAGAGGTAAAAGATGTTATGAAGGAAATGAAATAAGAAAACTATAGGACTAGATGGAATTTCTATTGGAGTTTTGAAGTGTTTGATTGGTGAAGGAACAGTTTGGTTCTCTAATTTGTTCAGTACGATCTTGTATAATAAGAAGATGCTTGATGCATGAAGAAAAATACATTGGTTCCTATATATAAGAATACATGTGATATTGAAAAAGATGGTGGAAGGGGAATAAGAGTGTATACTGAGTTATACAAATGATTGGGTTTTGACTTGAGTTAGAAAAGGTATTTATTTATCAATGTATTTTAAAATATAAAGAAACAAGAAAGGTTAAAAATTTAAGCTCACAATCACCGGCAACGCTGTTCACCCAATAATTCTAACGTGGGGTGTTGGGGTAATTTATGAAAAAGGAGGGGCTTTCCCTTTATCAAAAAAACTCAGGGTGTGATAGTGTAATTTAGCCATTAGTATTGTGATCTCTCTCAAATGAGTTTGCCGTGTTAGGCCATCCGACCAATGTCCTTCTGGGCATGTCCTTTACTGCCCTTTCAAGTGTTTTGTGCTTCATTTAGAAGTCTTTTCCACTCCAATTTTCAGAATTCATTTAGGGTCTAATTTTAGAAATAACGATGACTGGATTTTGGATGTGCATGTCCGTATGTGTTCTGCAACGCTGTCAGTTGGGAGTAAGGCATGGTCTTGATGGAATTTTGATTGTTGAGTTTAAAATGGCTGTATGGTGGCAGTTGATGCAATGGGGTTTCTATCTGTTAATGTTGCACTTTTGATTTTTTGGTTGGATACCTAGCTATAACTGTTGTGGACTAATACAACCGACCAATATGTTTTGTAGGAGAAGCAAGAAGTTGTTATCGAAAAGCTTATACGTAACAAACGCAAATGTATTACCGTTGTGAAAGGACTGGAACTCTTTGGTGAGTCATTTTCTGTTGCTATTCTATTACACCAGTGAATTTAAAAGTTTTCTTAGATGATGTGTCAGTGATTAAGTTACAAGTATCTAACTTGTGGGAATATTGTTTCAGGTATCAAACTTAGCGATGCTTCAAAAAGGCTTGGGAAAAAGTTTGCCACTGGAGCATCTGTTGTTAAGGTTTAGAAGACTGATTACTTAGTGTATTGAAAGGAAGAATAGCCAATTGTTTTTTACTGAACAAAAAAAAAAAAAAAAAACAGAATAGCCAATAATTTTTGTTCTTAATAATTTTGGAATGGCTGGTTCCAGGGGCCAACTGACAAGGAGCAAATTGATGTCCAAGGAGATATTGTTAACGACATTGTGGAGTTTATCACAGAAACCTGGCCTGATGTAATTTACTTAAAACTGTTTGCTTTTTGTCATATTTTTTTACAGATAGTTTGCTTTGAGTGAACTTCAAGGTGATATGGCTTATAAACTAGAAGATACATTTGATTTCTTCTCCTCCTCCTCCTCCTCCTCCTCCTCATCCTCATCCTCCTCAGCTTTGTTTCTGGTGAAAATAATATGATGACATATCAAAATTCTCCTTAGCTAGGAGTAATTATGTTTTACATGCCGATCTGCTTTATTGTCCATGTTATGTGGTGAATATAAATACAATTTATGTTTTTAACTACAATTTTTTCAGATCTTTGTATCAGCATAGTTTCTTATTGTCATATCAAGTGATTTATTGATGATTTCTTGCTAGCCCCTTCTAGTGGAAATCAAACGTGTACCTTTTGCTTTGAAGTAACATTGTTGAAAGCAAGAAAGCTTGGTATGGCAAATGGAAGTTGATTTGTGGTGGAATGAGTTTTGTGTTGCTTTAGGTACATAAATTAGCTTGTCATGGACCCACAAGAGTGTTGCATTACTTGAGTACTATTCTCATGTCAATTGGAATGCTAATTTATCCAAAGCTAGACAATAGTCTCTCTCTCTCTCTCTCTCTCTCTCTCTCTCTCTCTCTCTCTCTCTCTCTGTGTGGCTAACTTGTACTCTTGCTGTGCAATTTCAGGTTCCAGAAACTGCTATATACTTTATTGAGGATGGAAGAAAGCTTCCAGCTGCTTGATTCTAAGATTTGCAAATGGAAACTGGTGCTGATTTTTGGATGGCTGTCAGCATACAGAATAGCTAATAATATTGGGAAAAGGCGAGAGCCTTCTTGTTCACTTGGGTGATTTCAGACCCGACCTACAACTCTTTGAAGTTTGAAGTCAACCATAGGTAGTAGGGCTTCAGAGATGCAATCTAATATCCAGTGAGACTTCTCTGCTTCAACTGGTCTCTGTATTTTGTCATATAGGACTTTTTTTTTTTGTTGGCAAGTATTGTCATATAGGACTCAGCATCCTTTCCCAGTGTGTATTGATATGCGATTTCTGGTGATTGCTTTTGGGGAAAGCATCACTGTTTATATGACCTTTATGGTGTGCAAGTGTCGGGGGAAGGAGGTAGTCGAGGCTTCAATCGAGCTTAGGTTAAGACTTGAACTAATTCTGCGGCACGACCCTAAATATGAGCATGCCCTGATATAGAGTCCTTAAATTTCTGCTCTGGTCATATCATTTCTAGTCTGTGAAAGCTCGCTTTGAAGCTAGTTTGGAGTTGGCTTTGGATTCTATTGATGCATGAATTGACGCTTGTTGTGTATGATTTGCTATTCTGGATTTGCTTTACAAAGCTTCGTAAGGTAGATGGAGGTTGGTTTGTTTACCTCATCATTAACTTCATTCTTATTTATACAAGAATCGGTTGTATATATATCCTTTAGCTGTAGTTTGCTTTAACATTATTTGATAAATTTTCCGCCACAATGAGGATGAGTTGAGAGGATTATCAGCTAAATTTGTACCAGGATGCCAGGATGGTACAAATTTAGCTGATAAATATAGCAGGATGCCACATTGAGGATGAATTGAGAGGATGGTAGAGGTGCGTTTGTATCAAACAGTGCCTTTATGGGTTTTGCAAGTTTATAAGAAATTCTGAGGTTGGGTGGTCAAAGTTGGAGCTTAAACTTACACTGATAGCCCAGCGGTGTGGAGCTTGAACTTGGACGAACCCTAGGCTCAGACGACTTCAACTCTCGCTGGTATTTTCTTGGCTAAATTGATGCATGTAGTTTGTGAGTGGGAGTAGGTATCCACGTTTTACTCTGCAGTGGTGGTCCAATGTGGCCGAGTCTGGAGAGGTTCCTCAGTAGCCCAAAAGAAAAGGGTTGGAGCTTAGCTTGAGCTATAACCAATCTTGACCAGTTTCTTCCAGCTTGAGAGGTGTGCCTTTGGTCACAAAAATAGTGGCACCAAAAAGCCCCCACTGACATTTTGAAATTCAAAAAATTGCATTACTGAAAACACAATTCACTGAAATAGCATAAACCTTCATAATTTCCTAAGGGCTTTGGATAATTTCTCAAGTTTCAAAGCGTTTTGCATTTGGTGAGTTTCCCAGAACATTATGTCATTATCTTAGCGAGACTGCTCATTGGACCCAAGTAAAAAAATTGGCGTTAAACTGGTTAGTGCATATGGATGGTTGGCTGCCAACATGTGTTCCAGGATTAATTGGTACATCTTGTTAACAAAAATAAATAAATATTATTATTCAGCTATTGCTTTTTTGGTTGGGCTTTTGCCATTTTCCTAGTCTTTAAGTGTTGACTTTTCTAAGTTGTGCTTGCTTTTTTTTATTTGAAAAGAACCAAACACTTAACAACCATTAAATGGAAAGTTGTGCTTGTTTAGATGCAGCTTTTTATGATCTTTTATTTTTCAAGCTTTTGATTGTTTTTACAAAAAATCGTAATTAAAATAGCTATTTAAAAGTTAGATATAAAAGACCATTCGAAATGAGAAAGGTTGCAAAAGCTTCTGAAATAGCTGTATTTGACCTATTTTTAGAAGTTGATTTCAAAAGGTTGTTTTTTAATTTTCTTTTTTTCACCAAATCCTCTAAGCTAAAAATTGAGGTGGTGTTACCCAATTGGGGCTAGCTTAGTTGGCTAGAGCTCTTGGCCTCTTCTCACTTTGACTCTCCTTGTAATCCCTTACAGTGAACTAATAAAAAAAAAAAATTTAAGTTGGTGTTTAAAATTGGCTTTCCAAAAAGACTCAAAAAAAAAAAAAAAAGCGCCAAAAAATAGTTAAAGGAAGCGGCAATGTTCTTTAGGCTTTTATTAGGGTTAATTACATCAAGACCCCCTCAGCTATGATCAGGTTTCGTTTTATTCCCTTCATCTATAAAATGTAACATTCACACCCCCTCAACTATTAAAATTTTTGCACATACTAACACCGTTAACTAAAAAGTTAAATTAACAATTTTAACCTTTGATTTTATCATCTCTTGGTCCTTTCCTCTTTTTTTCCTTCTCACAGTCAAACCCCTATTGCCCAACCAGCAACCCCCCTTCCACTAACTCCTTGTAATCCCTTCCTTCTCAAAAAAATTTTTTTTGAGATGGTGTTAAAATTGGCTTTCCAAAAATGACAAAATAAAGAAAGAAAGAAGATAACCAAAAACTAGTTAAAGGAAGCGTCAACATTCTTTAGGCTTTTATTAGGATTAATTATATCAAGACCCTCTTAACTATGATCAGTTTTTATTTTACCCCCTCATCTATAAAATATAACATTCACACCCTCTCAACTATTAAAATTTTTGCACATAATAACACCGTTAATAGAAAGTTAAATTGATTATTTTAACCTTTGATTTTGTCATCTCTCTCCCCTTCCCTCTCTTTCCCCTTCTCTCCATTTCTCACAGCCAAACTCTCATTACCCAGCTAGCAGTCCCCCCTCTACTGACTTCGTGCCTTTTAGGTACCACGCACCAAGCTCATTGCCAACTTTGCCCTTCCGCAGCCACGCACCAAGCCCACCATTGACATCTTGCCTTTCCAACGCCGTACACCAAGACTACCACTGGCAACTTTTTTTTTGCTGCTGCACAACATGCTAACCACTGCCGACCTCTCTTTGTTCACCGCATAACACACCTACCACTGCCTAGCCCCCACAAGCCACAACCCCACCTCATTGCTGACAATTAATACCCTAATTTGTTCCAAATAAACTCTATGTGTGTGTGTGTAAGAGAGAGAGAGAGAGAGAGAGAGAGAGGTAGAGGGGTTAGAATCCAAGTATTACATGATTGTTTGTGGTGTGCAAGTTTTGTTTCTAAGTAAAATCAAGGAGAGTTAATTGATGATAAAAAAACCGAAGGAGTTAAATGTATATTTATACTTAAAATTCACGGACATAACCCTTATTAAGATGTGTTTGTTTATATATATAGTATTTACAACAATGGTGCAGTTTTATATACGCTTTGGTTCAATTGTTTATATGTTTTGGCAAAAAAAATGAATGAATAAATTTGTAGAGATATAAATGTGTATATATATAGAGAGAGTGATCAATTTATTGAATGAGGTTGATTTACTTTATGTGAGTATGTTTGTTTGACGTAAATGGGGTTTTATTTTTTTAATATGTGTGGATGGTGATGTTTATCAGATGTGGAGAAGATGAAGGTGACTAGGTTTGTGGAGGGTCCTCTCCAACATTAGATAGATTTTGCAAACTCAATAGAAAGAGAGAGAGAGAGAGAGACAGGGGGGGGAGAGGGGAGAGGGGAGGAGGGAGGGGAAGTTTTGCTTCATTTTCTCTCCTCTATAGTTTTATTTTTGGTAAAAAGAAATTCTAAATATGCATCATGTATGACATATATTGAATATTTATTGTATGAGGTTATTTACGGTATAATATTTGCTTGGATGGTCATGTGCACTTCACATGACTAAATTCCATCTATTTTTGTTAACAGATGGCTAATAGAAGGGTAAAATTGGTATAAAATATTTGCTTGGATGGTCATGTGCATTTCACATGACTAAATTCCATCCATTTTTGTTAACAGATGGCTAATAGAAGGGTAAAATTGGTATAAAAATAATAAATAAATAAGGATGGTGAGTGTCGCATTTTATACATGAGGAGGTAAAGTGAAAATCGGTCATAATTGAAGAGGTCTTAATGTAATTAACCACTTTTATTATTATTATTATTATTAGTATTGGATGATCATCAATTTGTGCAAGTGAGAGAAAAAAAAATAAAAAAATAATGAGTTGTTTGTTAACAGGTATTACATAATTACCCTTTACATACACTTGAATGTATATTAAACAAACTTTTTATTGTGGATCATTTTTGTTAAAAAATTATTTTATTAAAACAGAAGTTTTATTAAAAAACTTTGCTTTATAATAGTATAAATTTATGCTAAATCTTCGTGGAAGGTAAATTAGCCAGGAGTCTTAGTCAAGCTCATAATTTCAGAAACAGTTGGGTACAAAACTGTAATTTCGGTTGCAAAAATCTTGAGATTTAAAGGAATATCCTCTCCACTACGTCTTCATTGCTATTTGATACTCTCAGAACACAAGAAAAGAGAGCAGAACATAGGAAGAGAAACAACCCCCATAGCTTTGTCCCAAACCCTCCAACACTACCTTTGTCCGTATACCTATATACATATGTATATATATAGTCTCTCGCCATAAGTGGGTCCTCAAGGAACCCTTTTCAGTTTGCTTCCCGTTTTCATCCTCTTCACAAGGTAATCCTCTCTAAGTCAACTCCTGCTTACCATTTTCATGGATTTATCTCTTGTTTATACCGATCTCTACTTTTTTTACACTGTCCGAGATTATGATTTTATTTTCCCTTGTTTCCACTTTCAAGACTAAGCTTATTGTTAGAGTTGAAATGGGTCTTTGAAGAATTTGTCTTTTTTGCATTCTACTTTCCTGTTCAGTACTGCAGCTTATGTATAAATCCAACATTAGCATAACACGTAAAATAGTAGTTAAGTTTTCGCCTCTGTGTTTGAGGAATTGCAAATTTACTGCTAAATTTGCATTTTTCTGTTCTTAATTTATATACGTTAGATGTTTAGTGATGTTTTGTTAGTGCTTTAAGTTTAGGGAGATGGGTTAGTGATAGATTCTGCAGAAACATGAGTAAATTGATACACAAACACCATCCTCTCTGTTTGATTTGTCTTAGTTTTGGAATATGGAACATGGCCTCCCTGAGGATAGGCTATATCAGGAAGCGCTATGATGAGGGGGTTGAATTATCCTAGTGATCGATACTGATGGTGTTCTTATAAGTATATTCCTAATTAGATTGTGGGGAGACTGCATATAGGTCTCACTCTCACCACTAAAATTGCAGATTTAATATGCATGCGTATGGCTCAAAGTTCCACACGCACTCACTTCTGAATTCCGATGTAGTTGATAGTTGACCTGAAAAAAGACGCCTTTTCTGTAACTTCCGTTGTAGGGAGGTAAACTTGAGGTGGTGGATTGGTCTCCTGCACGGTCGACTGGTTGGTGGATATATAATCCCTTTTTTTAAATGTGTCCATTAATCTAACTAGAAACAGAGATCATGATAAAGCCTTAGGTGCTACCTTAAAAACCTTACTTCTTATAGAGTTATATGGTGTAAGTTGAATGATTTAATCCTGGTGCAGCAATCATTTTTGGGCATATCAGCCTACTGGTTTATGTCTTCTCCTACAAATAATTCACCAGTATTGAATTTTCTTTCCTTGTATGAGTTGGGTGGTTTTGCAAAATAATATGGTGCAATGATAAATGTGCATATTTAATTGCTTGGTTGCATGAGGAGGAGTCACATCTGCATCTTTCTTTTTTGCTCTTTTAAGATGCTCATTCTTAAGCCTAGAACTGATGTTTACCTAAGTTTTTTCTTTACCATTCGATGGTAAGATCTTTGCTAAAGTTTTGACCTAACTTGGTCCTTGCATTGGGATTTTCTACTTTTGACTGTCAATGATGCACATTAAATATATCTAAAGGCCACAGCCATGTGGCTCTCTCTTTTGAATCTTTTAATTGTAGTTTCTTTTCTTTTACTACTGATGAAAAAAATAAAATAAAGTTTCCTTTCTTCATTGCTGCTCTTATACAGCCAGGAAAATATCTAGCAAGTCTGCAATCCAATGTTTGTTGTGGTCATTGACTTTGAAATGTGCGTTTTATACAAGCACAATTGTCAGGATCATGAAATTCAAGCTGATCATTTGGGTATTCCCTTTGCAGATATTCACTAAATTTGGTGGGGAAATCCAAACAAAATTATGGCTCATCTGCTTTCAACTTCTTGTTCTTTAGATATCTCCTCCAGCAGCAAACTTCTCTGTAGACAATCATACCAAGGCTCAAAAGTATTTCCTTCATCTTGTACGCTACAAACTTCCAAGTCCCCAGTTGAAAGGCTTGTCTTGCAAGGAAAGAAGCCACAAAAATTTTACACTGTCCGTGCAACAACTCTTCCAAGAAACCAAGAAGCCAAAACTCAGCCGAGTTCTGGGTCCCATCAAACCTCCACGGGACCATCCAAGCCCAAGCGGGTTATGGTCATTGGTGGGGATGGTTACTGTGGTTGGGCTACTGCCCTCCACCTATCCAACAAAAATTTTGAAGTTGCAATTGTTGACAGCCTTGTCCGTCGTCTCTTTGACCACCAACTTGGTCTCGACTCACTGACCCCAATCTCCTCCATCCATAATCGTATCCGTCGTTGGACATCTCTCACCGGAAAAAACATCCAACTCTACATCGGTGACATCTGTGACTTTGAGTTCTTGACAGAAACCTTCAAGTCGTTTGAACCTGATGCTGTCGTCCACTTTGGGGAACAGCGTTCGGCTCCATACTCCATGATCGACAGGTCTAGAGCAGTTTTCACTCAGAACAACAACGTAATTGGAACACTTAATGTTCTCTTTGCCATTAAGGAGTTCAGGGAGGACTGTCATCTGGTGAAACTTGGAACCATGGGAGAATATGGGACACCCAACATAGATATTGAAGAGGGTTACATAACAATTACTCATAATGGAAGAACAGATACCTTGCCTTACCCCAAGCAAGCAAGCTCTTTCTACCATCTGAGTAAGGTGCATGATTCAAATAACATAGCATTCACTTGCAAGGCTTGGGGGATCAGAGCCACTGATCTGAATCAAGGAGTGGTCTATGGGGTGAGGACGGACGAGACTGAGATGCATGAAGAGCTCTTCAACAGGCTTGATTACGATGGAGTATTTGGAACTGCATTGAATCGGTTTTGTGTCCAGGCTGCTGTGGGTCATCCACTGACTGTTTATGGTAAAGGAGGCCAGGTAAGCTTCCTGGATTCAAATTATGATAACACTGCTGAGCCACATCACATCGTTTGTTATCTGTTTCTTACCTGGAATGAAATTGAGGTTGTTCTTTTCAACTGTCTGTTTTAGATGAACCAAGCACCTAGTAAGTTT
>CM065397.1:11457500-11480000 GCA_033060915.1 Euryodendron excelsum | reverse complement strand
GCAGAAGATAAAATATGAACAGGCATGTAGTGAAAATGTTAATATAGCAACTTCCCGACATAGACAGGCAAGAATGCCCATGAACAGCCATTAGAAAAGAAAAGAAATGAAAAAAAAAAGGACAAAATCCAAAAGATCAAGGGAGCAAAAGGATAAAAAAAGAACAGTACTTATGTGACACAAAGTAACTAGCTAGAAACTAGGACGCCCACACACACACCAACCAAAAGGCTTGACACGTATTACCTAAGAAGCACAGATATGGACACGAGTACAAATATGGACAAATACGAATAGAGGACGCGGCATTTTAAAAAAAAAATGAAGACACGAACACGGCGGGATATGGCAAAAAATATATTTTATATATTTTTATTTGCTGGTATAGGAAAGCAACATCCATATATCACCAAAAATAGAATGAAAACAACTAAACAAGCTCAAAATTATAATATGATGACTAAATGGTTAAGGATTTGAAGAATTGGAAGTGGGTGTTTTATGTTTTGATGTTTTACAGTTTTGAAATTTATAAATTTGACTCCATCTAACACTTTTAATAATGACATTTCAACCATCCGTGTCCCAAAACGTGTTCAAGTAAAGGATATGTGTGTCCCCAATGTGTCCAGAATGTGTCTACTAAAAAAATATTAATAAAAATATTGGACACGCCAATTGGAGTATGTGTGTCCAACAAGTGTCCAACATGCATACAGCAACCTAAATGAAGGGTCCGTGCTTCCTAGCGTATTACCTTAGGGTCTCGAAGATAGTGAACAATTTCTTCTAGCTCGGCTTTTGCCTCATCAACACCCTTTACGTCATTAAATTTTGTGTTAGATTCCATGCTGGGTTGCACCTCTTCATTTAGACCAAGCCCTGAAAAGTATAACAGCAATAGAAAACAAAAAAAGGGAACTTATAAGCTAATAAAAAAATGCTTCGGAACCAGATTATAAAGGCACCAGCAACATCAGAAGATAGTAGTACCTTTACTAATTCCTCTATCCTCAATGAGTGCTCCTACACCAGAAATCAAGAGAAAGGCCAAGCCGAGGGTACGTAACGTGCGCCACAACTGTTCCTTGAAATGTCCTCCTTCTGAGGTCACCATATGGATAGGGGCACTAGCAGTTCCAAGAACACCACCTTTTGTAGCTTTTCCCCCATTCCTAAAAGCTGAAAGGCCACCTATACTTTCTTCCTCCATTTGTGAGTTAGCACCGGCAATCCCTGCATTCCCTAGTTTAGTTGGTCAAAATTAAAGAGGAAAAAGAAGAATGTCAAAAACAAAAGAATTTCTGATGAAGTTGCAAAATTCTTCTAAAGGGGTAACAAACAATATCATACTTACGTTTTTCATTTTTTCTGAAACATGGAAAGCAGATTATTTATAAAATACAAGCAACCCAAACATGGGGCTAAGATACCAAGTGCCCCAGCAAACAAAATTATTTATCCGAAGTAAATTAGAAACAAGTATTGACGTACTGCACAGAAGAGTTTTAATTCTGTATCTTTATGAACAAGGTAAACAGATGCAAAACAAAAAGGCAAAAAAAAAAATATATTTATTTAAAGGTCAGAGCTATTACTTCCCATACCCACCTCTCTGCAACGTCTTGAGCAACTCACTTTCATCCAACCTATCAACTTTGACCAATGCTTTAACATATTCAGCAAGGGCTGATGGGTTAGAGTGCAAAGAAGGTTGACTTTCAAACAGCCTTATCACAGCTTCAGGATCATTTCGATGATAAAGCTCTCTGAGATATGCAACATCACTTGATCCATCTGCATCACGTACTCTGCGAGCTAAACTGCCAACATAACTTGACTGGAACCTTTCTTGAGCACCTGAAAGTCTATTCCCTGCACAAAGGGAAAACAGTAAATTATTTGTCCTTCATATTATAAAGAATAGCATGATATAATGAAAAGAAACACCCGAAAGTCTATTGCCTGCACAAAGGGACAACAGTCATATTATGTGTCCTTTGTATTATAAAGATTAACACCATGGGTGGCCTAGTAGTTAAGAGCAAGCTACGGGATGAACCAAAACTCAGACGTCTTGTGATCGACTCTTGCTGGGACATACTCAACCCATACAGTGGATTTTTCACCTTCAACTTCCCACCCAAAGTAGTCAAGTCAGATGGGACCCACTATTGATTTTATTGGGGAGTGTTGTAGGTATGGGTCATCTCTACTTTCAAACTTCGAATATAACACTTATCATATGCATACTATCAATAGTAGATCTAATAGAAATTTTTATTCCCCTTTCCTATCTTGATTACATTATGAATAAACAAGTTGAATGGATTTTAGATAGCTCACATAGTCACATGTTATTGGATTCATCGGAAAGCATGCTAACCCTACCAAGACTTGGTTCATTAAATGGGTACATGGGTTATACCATCTTACCCATGTAATAGGGGGATCGGAATAGGGTTGACGATCTTCTCACGGATAATTAATTGCCATGTTCAAGTCGACCCATTTAGTCAAAATACCATTACCACAACAGAATATGACTCGCATCATGACATTGCATAGGCTAATCAACCGAAATTGCTCTACATTCTCCAAATGTTCAGTCGTAGGGATTAGAGTGACGGGTATTTTGTTAATCTCCTTCGGTATTATCCCATCAAGGAAGGCCTTTTGCACCATACTAGAGAGGAATTTGCCAACAATACACCAGTATCTTTGGTAAAAAATAAGTTGGATGCCATCCAGGGGCCTTAAATGCTCCCATCGAGAACACAACTTTCTTCATTTCCTCCATTGTCACTGGTTCATGTCATCTAGTGATGTACTTGGCAAGTTATACAACTCAGAGAGAAAAATCATACAATCATCAATGACTCTTCGCTGACACAATCTCTACAGTAAGATTCATCTAATAAGAATCAGCAAGGTCCTCATCCTGGTTGGAAATGGGAACATCTGCCTTTACCAAATACTACTTTCGTTATGCTTAGAGACCATTGCCAATGTTGAATCCTTCTAACATGCTTCAAAATTCTAAGGGCTATCCTTTTTAACATAAACCAACACCTTTGATTGTATTAGACTAAGAGAAAATGATTTAACAGAAAAATCCTCTTCGGCCCAACTTGAAAAAGCCAAATATTAAACGACTCCAGACATTCAAGCATACTGAGTAACTACAAGCAAAAGATGTGGAGTGGGTTCAGTACAATGAGTAAGAGCAAACTCCACATTGCTTTGGAGCCTGGACAACAACTTCTTAAGGAAGGTTCCAAGTTGCAAGTTGCAAGAAACATAGACACATCAATCGAACAAGCATTTAGACTTGGAATCATTAGCCCTAAGTTCTAGCCTCCAATATAACTTGCAACACAAAAAGACCAACCTTACAATGGAATTTGCTACTTATTCTAAGTATTCACTCTCTGAGTATTGAATGGTTACCAATCTACAATCATAGTAAGAAACGAGTACAGGGTTGCACCCCTTACTGGTGCTTTCTCTTATGTATAGATTATTTACTTATCATAAAAAAAAATTCACAGTAAAAAAAGAAAGCGAAAAAAATTAACAAGCTTGTCAATCCTTGTTTTTCTAAACGCTAAAAATTGACAAGACCCAAATACTAAAAATTAACAAGACCCTGCAAGATCTTTCTAGGAAATGTGGAGACAAGCATAAACTTCTGATTGCAGTAAATTCATTAGATATATTTTCAGACATAAACCACGCCCACCTCCAGCAGGAAGGAGGGGGGATGGGGTGATTAGGTTCAACGCTGATGCGTCCATTAACCAGTATAATAACTATGAAATTGTAATTGTCGCTATCACCATTTAAAGTAACACAATTACATCAAAAGTATGTAAGGAAAACATGATTCCACAAATATATCTAGTTTAGTGAAGTGAAGAGATCTACTTCTGTACCGTTAGGTAGACAAATCAATACCAAAGCAAACAATTGAACAAATTCATGTATTGAAAATGCCAAGAAATCATACACACCTCCAAACCTTTGGAAAGTGAAAAAAGACCTAGGAAACAAACTGTTTGATTGCTGCCTCGAAACCTGTTGCAATGAAAACATCAAGTTTAATATAATAAGCTAACAGAACAAACATGAAACATCAGAATTTGATAACAATGCCCTGTACCGAAAGAATTAGATAAAAGCATCTGAACAACCAACAAATACATTTTCTGAAGTGAAACTCAACTACCCAAAACCTCACCATTCCAGAAGCAACAAAAATCATTCCTCTCCAATAATATGATAAATTCAATAAAAAAGAAGTTTATGGTTGGTTTTTTTTGTTTTCTGGTAAGTAAACAACCAAACCGTAAACAAAAGGCCCATCTGAAAATAAAATAGAATAAACACAAATGAATGAGAGCTATGAAAGCTGATTAGTGCCATAAAAATGCAATATTTTCACAAAACCCTCAGCTACGGACTGGACCCACAGCACCGCATGTAATTAAATAAAACAAAATGCAATCTTTCCCCAAAAAGCTTACATTTTGAGCCAAAAACCCCAGTTTCCAAACCTGTAACGACGAAAAAATTAGATAAAAGCATCTGAACAACCAACAAATACATTTTCTGGAGTGAAACTCAACGACCCAAAACCTCACCATTCCAGAAGCGACAAAAATCATTCCTTTCCAATAATGTGATAAATTCAACTAAAAAAAAAAAAGAAGCTTATGTTAAAATTTGTTATTTTTGTTTTTTGATAAGTAAAAAACCAAACTGTAAACAAAAGGCCCATCTGAAAATAAAACAGAGTAAACACAAGTGAAAGAGAGCTATGAAAGCTGATTAGTGCCATAAAAATGCAATCTTTACACAAAACCCTCAGCTACAGACTGGACCCACAGCACCGTATCTAATCAAATACATAAAAAGAGCAATCTCCCCACCCCCCCACCAAATAAAAAAGGCTTAGATTTCGAGCCAAAAGCCCCAGCCTCCACAGTTATCAAACTATATTATAACGTGTAAACATAAATTAAAAAAAACACCACATCAATCTATTTAGGCTCATTATCTGAAAACCCTAGAGAACACTTAGATTAGGGTTTTCGTCACCGTAACCGATCGTGAACTTCTATGAATCGTGAAAGAAGGTCCCCAGAATATTCATAGAGAATCGATGAAAACAATAATAGAAGAGTGTATATATAAATTTTCATGTACGATTTGTAATGAAGACTGAACAGACCTGCGTGAAAAGGCGCCTCAAAGCCATCTCCTCCCAAGAGGCTAGCAAAAGCTGATGTTTCTCTCTTTCTCTAGAACTATATATATATATATATACGTATACTTATATGTGTATATAAATTACTTTCTGTGTTTGTGCAATAATAATAATCAAGAAAATGAATGAGCGATGAGACTATCAGGAGAAGAGAGAGAGCTCTGGAGCCTGGAAAGCGCAAGGAAGATGGACTTCGAGGGATAATATCTCTCTGATAGATGGTGTGAATTTAATTAATTCCATAATTTAATTCTGTAATTATGTCAAAGAAGTCAGTCGTGAAATGCCAAGATTACCCCTTCTTTTCTTCTAGGACGACAATGGGTCAGTCGAGCTCTCATTTATTGCTATGTTTGTTGGGCAAAATGTAAACATAACAAATTGACCGAATTATTCGTTTGTATTAATCAATTCACGTTAATAATTTATTAAAAAAATTAAAAATTATTATTTAATTTATATATATGTTGATAAAAGTATAATATCTAAATTAGTATTTTCTTATTATAATAATTATTTAATAATTAAAATGTCTCTTGAGATGACTGGTGTGAATATAAAGACAATACAAGAGGTATTTCAGTTATTAAATAATTATTACAAATAAAAAATATTTTTAGGTATAAAATGAAGTTTCGTGAAAATATGCAAGTTATATAATAATTTTTCATATATTCTTCTTATAAATGTTAATTTATTACAAATCGAAGTGATTGAATTGAGAAAAATTAATAGTTTAAGGGGTTAATTTATTACGTTTTAAAGTTTAAAAAACTTAGTGATACTGAGTCATAATTTAAAGAATGTGTTTGTAATTAACTCGATTAACAGTCTCATGCTTAGTGCCAAAAAAGCTCAACCGAATTTGTAGATCGGTTTCACAAAAATATGAGATAATTAATATTAGGGGACAGATGCTAGTTATGCCTTGTTATTAGTTATTCAGTTGATCCAGATAATCTAATTCTTCAATTCATGGCTCTGGGAAATAATTGATTTCTCTCTTATCCCATTTTTTTTTATCTCACTTTAACCGAAGTTTTATTTAAAAATTGAGTAACACCCATTTTACCCCCTAATTTTGTCTCAAATTTCAATGTTCTCTCTCAACTTTTAAAACTAAGTCAAGTGGTCCAATATTTCAAAATAAGTATGGGTATTAAATATTAATTTCACTTTGGCTATCTAAATTATGAGTTAATATAATTTTACTTCATTCAACTAAAATAGTTGAGAGATGATATTAAAATTTGAGATAAAGTTGAAATGACAAAATAGTTGTTTTCTCTTGGAGATTTAGTCTCATAAAATATATAATCTCGTTCACTATTTCATAGATCCCTTGTCGCTCCCTAATTTTAATCGCAAACAAATATAGCCATAAACCTTATATCTAACTGTGAATCATGTCACACACCGACTTAAGTCTAAGGCCTTCTCAAGCAGGTGTGGAGCTAGGTATTTATTTTGGGGTTATCAAATTTTTTTTTTTTTTTTTTTTGCTTTAAAATGTTCAAGTTTTCAGTGGACTACTCCCTCAATGCACATATTTCTAAAATTAAAGCAATAAAAAAAATTTACATGAAAAATAAAATTAAGTTCTATTCAATCTCAGGAAAATATAGTTTTATTTATTGTTTTGGTTTTTTGTTTTGTGTATTTAAGAGATAAGCCTACTGGTTGAATGAGTACAAATTAAAAGCCCAAAACTGTTGATTTCTTTAAGTTTTGGATGATGCTCATTAGAACTCGTAATCTTTTGAATTTAATGAGTTAGAAATTTAGATGTACAAAAAATAAAATAAATAATTCTTATAGTCCATTATATAAAATTTTAATATTATATTAGGTTAGGATTTTAGTTTTAAACTATAGAGATACCAATCCAATAGACTCTTTTCTAAAATTATATATACATCCTACATAAAGAAAGGTTGTACAAAAATTAGAGGGTGCTAATACAAAAATCAGGGATGTCAATACACCAAAATTTTGCTAAAATATTATGTATATATATTATATGATGATGCAGCTATCTCGTGTGGGCTTACCCCCAAGTCCGGGATGAACGGCACAATGGTCGGACGGTGATCTCCTGCACCAAAACCCACCGGTGTGATGGGAGCCAATAGCCCTCTGGTGTGCAAGTTAGATTCAAGGTGATTCCGGCGTAGGAGAGAAGGAGAGATTCAAGGGGTTGTCTGTGTATGCATACCTTCGAAAGGGCCGAAGTTTTTCCTTGTATGCTTGCATAGTGGAGGTAGGTGGTCCTTCCACGTGGCGGCTTCTAGTTGGAAGGTCAGAACTGTGTCAGAGCACTCGAGAGCGCCATCTTCACACTCCAGGGTGGTGTGTGCTCAGAGCGGTGTCAGGGGTGTGGCGGTTGTTGCAAGTACATGCCACATCCACGTCCCTGATGCAGTCCAGAGAGGCCGGTGTCAGAAGTGGGCCCCGCGGACACGGTCGGACGCCGACCCGATCAGGGGACCGTTGCGAGCGACCCTTCAGATCAGGAAGTTCGTGGACGAATGAAGTGGAGACCTGGTCGGGATACGACTAGGCGGTACGAGACGGGCTTCCGGTCTGGTCGG
This sequence comes from Euryodendron excelsum, assembly GCA_033060915.1. NCBI lineage: Eukaryota > Viridiplantae > Streptophyta > Magnoliopsida > Ericales > Pentaphylacaceae > Euryodendron > Euryodendron excelsum. The sequence continues at coordinate 11,472,140 of CM065397.1, read as the reverse complement.
GAAATCCTCGTCACCAGATGCCCCCAATTCATCTGGCCATCTGTTCAGGGTCAGAGGAATTTCATCGGTCGGTCCGACCGCGGAACGCGGAGCGCATTTATAGCGGGGGCGGCGTAATTATGGCAGGCGATGTCCCGTCGTTTCGCCTGCCCCCACGTGGCGGCCAGGGATTAGCAGTCAGAAGTCGAAAAGCCGTGTCGCATCTCGACCGTTGATGTCCCGTCACCGAGGGTCATCTGGGCCGTTGATTTCAAAGGCGTGGGGGGAATTTTGTAAGGCGGTTGCCCCCAATTTCGGCCTCATTGCTTTTTACCAAATATGCAGAGAGAGAGAGAGAGAGAAAAACCTAACTCACTTTGCCGTCGTCGCTGTTTACACCTCCACCGTCGTCTTCGTCATCTCCGGCCAGCCAAGAGGTGCCATCCTCCTAGTTTCACCGCCGGTTTGCTTCGAAAATCGTCGCTGGTGCTTCAGAACGTGGTAAGCTTCACCCTCTGATTGTATGTACTGGCTTATTACCCGCTGTGTATCCGTGTTTGAGGGGAGAGGTCAGATTCCCGACCTTTCGGAGTTTGTTGACAGGGCGGAGTTCTTAGAATCCGTTCTTGGGGATTTGCGTGAGTTGTTTAGGCCGGTGTTCAATAGAATTGAGGGCTGTGTACCTCTCGGGACCATGTCGAACCCAGAGGGGGTTAGTTCAGACACGGAAGAGACGGGTTCCAATGGGTATCGAGTCGAGAGGCGCCGGACCCAGGAAGAGGCCTCTGTGGGGGACTCCGGGGGGTCCCAAGGAGTCTGGGCCGCTTACTCTGGAGTCGGGGAGGAATGGGACCAACCCACTGAGGTTGCTGCCCGAGCCGTGGAGGTCGAACCCGGCGAGGGGGAGGAAGAGGATGGCCCCGGGTACGGTGCAGAGAGGGTCGCCTCCTCTCTTGACAGGGAGAAGGTCGTCGCCCTTCAGCGAGTGTACCAGATCCCGAAAGGGGTAAGGTGTAGGGTCCCTGGCTCTAGGGACCGGGCGTGCTCGCCCAGGGAGGGGGAGATAGCGATCTTCGAGGGCACTCTGGCTGGCGGCCTTCGTGTACCGTTCCCTCGGCCGGTCAGAGAGATTCTGCAGAGGTTGCGTCTCGCCCCGGGACAGCTCTCGCCGAACGCCTGACGGATCATGGCGGGTTGTATGATCCTCTGGCAAATCGTCCATGGGAGGGACGTGATGCCAGAGGAGTTCTCGCATTGTTATAGGCCGGCTGAGGGCAAGAAGGGATACTGGTACTTCTCAGGTCGGTCGACCGGGCTCGATCTGGTTGGCGAGCTTCCTTCTTCACACAAGAACTGGAAGGACCGGTTCTTCTTCATTAGCGGAGAGGGCTGGGAGTTCTGCCCCTAGGAGACAGATTTCTCCGCTCGGATCCCCAGGCAATGGGGTTACCCGAGCAAGAAGGGTATGATCCTTACTCCGTGTCTTCTTCCTCCCCTTTTGCCCGATGTTTTTTGCATGTGTCGCCCGTTCTGACTTAGGTGCCTTACGAGTGTCAGGTCGGGTAAAGCCTCTTCTGTCTGCCGAGCACAAGGCGGCGGTAGAGGCGGTCAAAGAGTACGAGTTTCGTAACGCCAAGGACTTGGTGACTGTCGAGGCGCTCGCTCTATATCTCTTGGGGCCCGAACCGAGCAGAGAGGCCTTGGCCGCTGAGCGTGAGAGGAGTGAGTACATTTTTACTTTCGTTATGACGATCGTTCTCTGACATTTCTGGTCATCCCTTGCAGATCGCCCAGTCGCTGCGGCTGCTTAGGTCGATACTACAGCGGTTCAGCCCGGTTGTCAAGAACTCTAGCTAGCCGCCGAGCAGGACACGATGAGTTTTGACATCAACTTCCTGGCCCGGAAGAGGGCGGCGGCGGCAGTCGGCGTGTCAGGGTCGAAGCGCCAAAAGACGGCCGAGGTCGCTGAAGAACTCCCTCATCCCCCTCCTCCATCGAAGAAGGCGTCACCCCAGAAGGGGAGGGGTCAGGTTTCAGTTGCTGTCAGACCTCCGGGGCATTCCGAGGGATCGCAGCCGAGGCGAGGCGCGGTCACTCCAGCAGACCCCCAGGCCCGTGCTGGTCCAGCAGCCTTTGCCCCCGCGAACGTCATCGATAACTCGGACATGGCCTGGGAGAGGGTGGCAGAGGCGGTGAGACCTGCAGACATCACGAGGTTGTCTAAGCATCCCAACTCCCAGTTGGTCTGGGACGCCAACCACGACCTGTTCAAGGTGTGCTCCCGTGTGGTTAACACTCTGCCCTTCACTACTTTTCATGTGATACAAGTTCTAACCCCTCGGATTTCAGTCTCTTGCTAGGGTTATGGCTCTGGGTCATCGCCTAGGGGGCTCGGAAAAGGCTCTCCAGGAGGAGAAGGCGGCCAGCTCGGCGCTCATCCAGGAGGTTCAGTCGCTGAAGGGCGACGTCTCGGCTGCCAGGGCCGAGAGGGATTCTGCTCTGGAGGAGCTCCAGTCGGCTCGGGCTGATAATGAAAGGCTCGCCAGGCAGGCCAATAAGCTACTCCTGAGCTTCACGGCCGAAGAGGCGAAGATGCATGATCTGGAAAGAGCTGTAGCAGCTCACGGTGAGGAGCTCAAGAGGGCAATGGCCAAAGCCGTTGAGGAATTTAAGAAAGGGGACAACTTCCAGGCCTTGCTGGAACCCACCTTTCAAATGGGCTTCGAGTCGGCTCGGAAACAGGCGTCCAAGAAGTATCCCCAGTCAGACTTCTCGAGCCTGGATCCTCTCAATGACCTCGCACCTATGGATGGTCAGGGTGCTACTGGCCAAGTGGCTGAGGAAGGGGTCGGAGCGGATACTGCTGGAGAGGGCCAAGCCGCTGAGGTTCAACCAGAAGCCGCTGCTGGTGACCAGGTCGGTGACCGGCCAGAAGCCACTGAGGGACAAATTGGAGACCGCGCTCAGGCTTGAAGATGGCTTGGGCCCTCGTCTGCTGGAGCCCGCCTTTCGCATAGGCATCTTTTGTTGTTTATTCTCGTTTTTTTTTTTTTGAAACTGTATTCCTCCTTTCACTAATGGAATGGGTTTGTTTTCGTACATTCTGTGTCCGTTATGTTTGTTGAATGTTTGATTGGAATGGTTTGTAGAATGCTTGCACGTACCAAAGACGAATTGACCGGCGTTTATAGCTGAAGGGATTCCACTTGTGCCATGGCCACTCGAGGTCCTCTGGATCTGCTCGGCACTTGGCCGAGCAGATTCAAGTTCTATGCCATGGCCAATTAAGGCCCCCTGGATTTGCTCGGCGCTTGGCCGAGCAGATGCTAGTTCTGCGCCATTGCCACTTAAGGTCCTCTAGCTCTGCTCGGCGCTTGGCCGAGCAGATTCTAGTTCTGTGCCATTGCCACTTAAGGCCCTGGTTCTGCTCGGCGCTTGGCCGAGCAGATTCTAGTTCTGTGCCATTGCCACTTAAGGCCCTTTGGCTCTGCTCGGCGCTTGGCCGAGCAGATTCTATTTCTGAGCCATTCCCACTTAAGGCCCTCTGGCTTTGCTCGGCGCTTGGCCGAGCAGATTCTATTTCTGCGCCATTGCCACTTAAGGCCCTCTGGCTCTGCTCGACGCTTGGCCGAGCAGATTCTATTTCTGAGCCATTGCCACTTAAGGCCCTCTGGCTCTGCTCGGCGCTTGGCCAAGCAGATTCTATTTCTGAGCCATTGCCACTTAAGGCCCTCTGGCTCTGCTCAGCGCTTGGCCGAGCAGATTCTATTTCTGCGCCATTGCCACTTAAGGCCCTCTGGCTCTACTCGGCGCTTGGCCGAGTAAATTCTATTTCTGAGCCATTGCCACTTAAGGCCCTCTGGCTCTGCTTGGCGCTTGGCCGAGCAGATTCTATTTCTGTGCCATTGCCACTTAAGGCCCTCTGGCTCTGCTCGGCGCTTGGCCGAGCAGATTCTGTTTTGATTCCCCGCAAGTAGATAAATTCAAAGTCGATTCATGTGAACAATTTGCTGAATAGTCGCTTTTATTGAGATTCAGGGGAATTACAAGTAGGAGCCTTTCAAGAGTAGTACTTCCTTAGATGTTCTGCGTGCCATGGGTGTGGAAACTCCTTCCCTTCCGAGTTCTTTAGCCTGTAGGTGCCCTTCCTAGTATTGCCGATAACCTGGTAGGGTCCTTCCCAATTAGGTCCGAGCTTTCCTTCTCTAGGATCCTTGGTAGACTGGTTGACTCTCTTCAATACAAGGTCCCCGGTCGCGAAGTCTTTTGGTCGAACCCTAGAGTTGTGGTACTGGCGCATCCTCTGCTGGTAGGACGCCATTCTCACAGCTGTTTGTAGCCGTCTTTCCTCCAACAGATCCAAGTCCACATTCATGGCCTCGCCGTTGGTGGCGAGGTCGAACTGCACCGTTCTGGGGTTGGGGAGACCGATCTCTACTGGGATGACAGCTTCAGCGCCGAAGGTGAGTGAGAACGGCGTCTGACCCGTAGACACTCTCTCCATCGTTCTGTAGGCCCATAAGATGTTATGGAGCTCTTCTGCCCACAAGCCCTTGGCCTTCTCCAACTTCGTCTTGAGGATCTTCAAAAGTGATCTGTTGGTGACTTCAACTTGGCCGTTCGCCTGGGGGTGCTCGGGGGACGAGGCGTAGTGACTTATCCCCAGGTCGGCGCATAATTTGTTGAACTGTCTGCCCTCGAACTGCTTCCCGTTGTCCGTTATGACGACCTTGGGGATTCCGAATCTGCACACAATATTCTGCCATAGGAACTTTTGCATCTTCTCCTCGGTAATCGTCGGGAGGGCTTCTGCCTCCACCCACTTCGTGAAGTAGTCGATTGCCACCACGGCAAATTTCGTCTGTCCTTTGCTGAGTGGTAATGGGCCCACAATATCAATCCCCCATTGGGCGAAAGGCCAAGGAGTCTGGATTGGGGTCAATTCTTGAGATGGCTGTCTCGGGATGTTGGCGAACCGTTGACACTTATCACATCTCTTGATGAATTCCTGGGCGTCTCTTTCCATGGTGGGCCAATAATAGGCCGTTAGCAATATCTTCTTGGCGAGGGAACGACCACCAGAGTGGTTTCCACACACCCCTTCGTGGACCTCCCGCATTATGTAATCTGCTTCTTCCGCATTGGTGCAGCGGAGCAGCGGCATGGTGTGCCCCCTTTTGTACAGTACTCCGCCCTGTATAAGGTACCTACTCGAGCGGTACTGAACCCGTCTCGCCTCGTTTCGGTCCTCAGGCAGGGATTCGCTCTCCAAGTAGTTCTTGATTGGGCTCATCCAGGAGGATTCTGGCTCGATCTGGTCAACCTCTGGGCTCTGGATGCTCGGTGAATTAAGGATCTCGAACGGGACTCTCGGGTCGGGCTCCTCGGACGAGGCAATTCTGGCTAGCCGGTCTGCCTCCTCGTTTTACAGTCTCAGTACGCGCTCCAGTAGTACCTTAGGGAATCTTCTGGCCAAGCTCTTCGCCACTTGGCAGTATTGCTTCATGTTGTCTTCTCTTGCTTCGTACTCTCCCTGAACCTGCTCCACCACGAGCTGAGAGTTGCTTCGGACCACTATTTGTTCGGCCCCCATTCGCCGAGCCATTCGGAGGCCAGCGATGAGTGCTTCGTATTCGGCGATGTTGTTGGTGGCAGGAAACTTGAAGCGGAGAGCATAATCCATTTTGTAGCCTTCGGGGGTGACGAGGACCACGCTGGCACCGTCGGAACCGTGAGTGGAAGAACCGTCAACGTTCAGGACCCAGGGGCTCTCAGGGGGGTCGGCGTCGGGGGTGGCCGGGGGCGGGTTAGTGAATTTTGCTATTAAATCCGCGGCAGCCTGCCCCTTGACCGCCAGTCGGGGTCGGTAATGGATGTCGAATTGACTAAGTTCAACGGACCATTTCACCAATCGGCCTGACGTCTCGGGTTTGTGCAGGACACTCTTCAAGGGCTGGTCAGTAAGTACCACAATCGTGTGAGCTTGAAAATACGGTCTTAGGCGCCGAGCTGCGGTCACAAGTGCGAAGGCCATAAGTTCCATCTTCGGATACCGTTCTTCTGCTCCATGCAAGGCACGACTGGTGTAGTAGACTGGCCGTTGGATTCCCCCTTCTTCTCGGACCAGAGCTGAGCTCACTGCTGTCGCCGACACGGCCAAATAGAGAAACAACTCCTCCCCCGGGACGGTTCGGCTGGGCAGCAGGACTAAGCTCAGGTATTGTTTGAGTTGACCAAAGGCTACTTCACACTCCTCGTTCCACTCGAACGCCTTGCGCAGGATCTTGAAGAACGGTAGGCACTTGTCCGTGGACCGAGAGATGAACCTATTCAGGGCAACGATACGTCCCGCCAGCCTCTGGATGTGTTTCGTTGTTTTGGGCGCCTGCATGTCGATGATGGCTTGAATTTTCTCCGGGTTGGCCTCAATGCCCCTTTGTGACACCATGAAACCCAAGAACTTCCCCGAGGCGACGCCGAAGGCGCACTTGTCGGGGTTGAGCTTCATCCGGTATTTGCGGAGCGTTCGGAACGTCTCTTCCAGATCCTGCAGGTGGTGGGCGGCCTCCTTGCTCTTCACTAACATGTCGTCCACATAAACCTCCACATTACGCCCAATCTGGGATTTGAACATGAGGTTGACCAGCCGTTGATATGTTACCCCAGCATTCTTTAACCCGAATGGCATAACATTGTAGCAATAGAGCCCCCGATCGGTAATGAAAGCTGTATGCTCCTGGTCGCGCGCCGCCATTCGGATCTGGTTATATCCTGAAAAAGCATCCATGAAGGTTAGCATTTCATACCCCGCCGTGGAGTCGACGAGAAGATCGATGGTCGGTAGTGGGAAACTGTCCTTGGGGCATGCTTTGTTCAGGTCGGTGAAATCGACGCACATCCGCCACTTCCCGTTGGACTTCTTCACCATGACAACGTTCGAGAGCCAAGTAGGGTAGTGCACTTCCTTGACGAACTTTGCCTGCACCAGCTTCTCCACCTCTTCAGCCACCGCGTCGTTCCGGTCCGGTGCGAAATTCCTCCGCTTCTGCTTGACCGGCCTGGCCTCATTATCGATGTTCAAGTAGTAAGCCGCTACTCGTGTGTCAATACCAGGCATGTCCTCGTGAGACCAGGCGAACACGTCTGCGTTACTTCTCAGGAACTCCCTCAGCTACTCTTTCAACTCTTCGGGGGCGGCGGTCCTTATCCTCACCTTTCTATCTTGTCCCGGTGGCCTGACCAGGACCTCTTCTAGTTCTTCCGCCGGCTCTCCCCTTCTGACTTCCTCTTCGTCCCTCGGCTCGAGCTCTTCGATCACCAAGGTCTCCTTGTTGGGCACTCCTTTGAGGGAAGCCACATAGCACTCCCGTGCTTCCTTTTGGTTGCCCCTTGCACATCCGACCCTAGTGTCGGTCGGGAATTTGATTCGGAGATGATACGTGGAAGCGACCGCCTTAAACTGGTTCAGGGCGGTTCGGCCAATTATGGCGTTGTACGCGGAAGGGCAATCCACAACCAAGAAGTGTACCATCCTCGTCGTCCGGTGTGGCTCTTCCCCAAGGGTGACTGGCAGGGTAATGGAACCGAGAGGGACCACCCGGTCTCCGGTGAAGCCGACTAGCGGGCAGTTGACTGGTTGTAGCTTCTCCTGGCCGATCTTCATTTTCTCAAAGGCCCCTCGGAACAGGATGTCTGCCGAGCTCCCACTGTCAACCAAGATTCTCCAAGTTTTGAAGTTGGAGATCACCGCCGAGATGACCAGGGGGTCATCGTGCGGTTGGTGTAGCTTGGTGGCCTCTTCTTCAGTGAATGTGATCGCGAGACCGTCGTTCTTCATCTTCTTGCTGGCCGTCCCGACCAGCATTACTTCTGCTTCGTTTCGGATGTCTCGGACATGTTTCTTTCTCGCCGAAGAGGACTCCCCTCCTCCAGCGAATCCTCCAGCAATGACCTTTATCTCTCCAATGGGCTGGGTGGTTGTTTCGGTTCTTGTTGGGCTGCGTCGTTCCGCCCGTGCTCGATCTCGACCGGCCACGTAGTGGCTCAGCCTCCCCCGTTTGATCAGATCTTCGATCTGCTGCTTCAAATCGATACAGTCCTCCGTGTCGTGGCCATGGTCACGGTGGAAACGGCAGTATCGCCTCTTACTCCTCATTCCCGAAGGTGTCTTCAAAGGCTCGGGCCATCTCAGGTCCGGGTCATCTCTGATCTCCATCAGAACATCCTTCAGCTTCGTCGTCAGAGGGGTGAACGTTTGATCGAGGCCGCGGTAGTACTCGCGTCTCCCTTCGCCCCTGTTCCTCGACCGGTTGGTGTTTCGGCTTGTTTTACTTTCCCTCTCGTCGTTCGATGTTCCGCTCGTTCGCTTCTTCTCGGAGCGTGAACCGTCCCCTTCGTCATTATCTCGCTTGGCCCTCATGGCGTCCTCCGCGTTCATGTGCTTCTGAGCCCGGAGCATCAATTCTGCCATGTCCTGGGCCGGTCTTTTTAATAGGGAGAAGAGGAGTTTCCCACTTCTCAGGCCGCTCATGAACGCCGTGACAGCCACCCTGTCATCGACATCGTCCACGGCCAACGTCTCTTGGTTGAACCTCGCAACATACTCCCTCAGCGTCTCAGCCTTCTTCTGCCTCACCGTCAGCAAGTATGCCGCAGGCCTCCTTTGCCGCTGGGCTCCAATGTAGTGGCTCACAAAGAGCTTGCTAAGTTCCTTGAAGGTTGAGACCATCGCTGGTTTGACCTTGTTGAACCAGGTTCGTGCCGAACCCTTCAGCGTGACAGGAAATGCTCTGCACATGATCTCATCCGGCACTGCTTGCAGGTGCATGAGCGCCCTGAACGTCTCCAAATGGTCTATCAGGTCCTTAGATCCATCAAAAGAGTCCAAAGTCGGCATTTTGAACTTCTGGGGGAGTGGGTAGTCCATTACGTTCTGCGTGAACGGTGAGGCTGTTCGGCCAATGAGGGTGTCTACTGCGTTTGGGGCTTTGGCTTCTACCGCGGCTAAAACTCCAGCTATCTGGGCTTGCATGGCTTTCATTTGCTCGTCCCAAACATGGGAGCTCTCCGGTTTGTCACCCACCATCTCCGTCCTCGACGGGATGGCGTGACTAGTACGTGCTTCTTCGATGTAGGGCTCGCGGCGAAGTAGGGGGTCTTCAACTCGTCCCCCATTGCCGTTTTCGCCGTTATTGGGGAGGATGGATGGATCCTTGTCGACCTCCTGCTCCTGTTGTTCGTCCGCCACCGGGTTGGGCTGCGGTGGAATCTCAGGTGGAAGAGGGGGGTTTCGTTGGAGTAACTCTGCGTTTTGACGGACCAGCTGCTGCATGCTGGCCATCATGTCCGCCACCGATTTCTCCAAGGCAGTTATCTTATCTGCACTGGTGTCAGCCATCGGGGTTTCTTTGGGGAGGGTGCTAATCCCAGACCTAGTCAAGACCATGAACTATCACGAGAGAAGTCGGTTCCCACAGACGACGCCAGCTGATGATGCAGCTATCTCGTGTGGTCTTGCCCCCAAGTCCAAGATGAACGGCACAATGGTTGGACGGTGATCTCCTGCACCAAAACCCACAGATGTGATGGGAGCCAATGGCCCTCCGGTGTGCAAGTTAGATTCAAGGTGATTCCGGCGTAGGAGAGAAGGAGAGATTCAAGGGGTTGTCTATGTATGCATACCTTCGAAAGGGCCGAAGTTTTTCCTTGTATGCTTGCATAGTGGAGGTAGGTGGTCCTTCCACGTGGTGGCTTCTAGTTGGAAGGTCAGAACTGTGTCAGAGCACTCGAGAGCGCCATCTTCACACTCCAGGGTGGCGTGTGCTCAGAGCGGTGTCAGGGGTGTGGCGGTTGTTGCAGGTACATGCCACATCCACGTCCTTGATGCAGTCCAGAGAGGCCGGTGTCAGAAGTGGGCCCCGCGGACACGGTCGGACGCCGACCCGATCAGGGGACCGTTGTGAGCAACCCTTCAGATCAGGAAGTTCGTGGACGGATGGAGTGGAGACCTGATCGGGATACGACTAGGCGGTACGAGACAGGCTTCCGGTCTGGTCGGGAAATCCTCGTCACCACTATATATAATGTTATTGCACAAAAATTCAGGGGTGCCAATATAAAAATTGGGATATCAATACATCAAAATTTTGCTAAAATACTATGTATATCTACTATATATATGGGTATTGCACAAAAGGTGGGGGCTGCTATAAGGGTAGCTCCGCCCTTGGTCTGCAGGATTATGGTTAGGCCACTGTGTATTAGGAATGACAAAATAACCCAATAAATTGGGTTTTCGCTCAGCTCTGAACTTGCCCCATTTATACATACATACATACATATATATATATGTATAAATATTGTAATTTTTTTTATTTATGTGATTTGGGTATTTGCTTTACTTATGATGTGTTTGAGAAAATTACTAACGTAAAGGAGGCAGGGCAAGAAGGAGAGGGGATAGGAATGGGCTAAGCGGGACGGATCGGGAATGGGTCACCATGGAACAGAGATGGAATAGAGGATTCTCGACCCAAACCTGTCCTGCTGGCATCCTACTTTCAATGCTCCATGGTTCAAACTCTGGGCTTGTGACATTTTCTCACCATGCTGTAGTAGTCAAATATCCAACGCCTGCAGGTTTTATATTGCTCTTCAAGCTTCCATTTGTCTTCTATTTCAGTTTTCTTGCCAAAAGAAAAATATTTCTCATTTGACCATTCTAGTTCCCCTAGATTGAACTCTTTCTTGGAGTGAAAAGCCTTACCAATCTTGGCGGAATAGCCAATAATGCATTTAACAATCCTTTGACCCCAGTTCAATAGTGTCAAACACTAATTTGTTTTATGTTTTTCTAAGTGTGTTGTTCACTTTTATATCGTTAGCTTAATTAGCCACTTATTCGTAGTCCAGTCCTATTAGTTTAAGTGGCCCAAGTGCAACCGTAAACCTAATTTGGTTGGTTGGCTCATTGACTATCCAAATGGGGCTAGCGATTTGATTTAACCAAAAAAAATAAATTAGGCCTAGTCATTGCTCACATTACCAACTTGAATGAAAAAACAGATGTACATTAGAACGAGAGTTTTCTTTGATCACATAGAGCTCACGTGGAACTCATGCATGTTTATTCATTTCAAATACTAAGTTGTGCATTGGGAGTCGATAATTGAATCTAATTAAATTAAATTAAAATGAATAGAGTTCACACATTACAACTGAAACTACAACCGTTAAGTAATACTTGCCCTAAATTACAGGGTAAAAAATGCAATTTACCCTTAATTGATAGAGTTGATTTTTATAAAAATTAAGCTCCTCGTTGCCCTTATATTACTGAGAGCCCAGGGCGGTTGACCCCGTGGCGGGTGAGGCCCTTGGCCCAATTTTTTATGACCCTGGTTTTTTTAAAATTTTATATTTTATAATAAAGGTATTATATATTCTAATATATTTTTTTAAATAAGGCCCTGATTTAGATGAGAAAAAAATATTTGTAAAAAAACGAAAATCACATTTCAAGAAGAAATTATCAGTTTAAGTAATAAATAAATTGTTCAAATAACTAAAATTTTGAAGGCTCTAATTTTTTAAAAACTTTTAGATGCTATAGTGAAGGTCCTATATAGGTTCTATAATTTTTTGAAATAAAAAGTCCAGTTCAAATGAGAAAAAATGGCCTATAAAAAGAAGCCTAAAAATCAACTACATTAGTTAACTTTAAAAAAAAAACACAAAATTGGTTTAATCCAATAAAAGAAATTGTACAAAAAATTTTTAAAAGCCGTGGATTTTTCAATACCTTATATATTATAGTTAAATTTTACTTACTTTCTTCATATTTGTGAAAAAAAAAATCTAAAATTAACACACTAATTAATTTCAACAATAACTAAATTCATCTAAAATTGTCATTTTATGTCACAAATAATCTTAAACTGACCCTGCAAGCCCAACCCAAATTTTTAAGAAGGTGAAATGTTATACATAATCTCATTCCACACCTTATCTTATGAAGAAACCCGTATTAGTTAATATATGTGGGCCCGCTTGCTTGTCGCCAGTAGTGAAAAAATGCAGTGATTATATATATTATTTTTTTATTTTTGGAACGTTGTCAATTAATTTTCAGGTTTAGTGACGTGTCATTGTTCTACGAATAAAATGAAGATCTCAAATCTATAGTTTATCCACATGCCGAAGAGTATGCGGACCATAAAATTGAGCTGTCATTGTCCAATACCTCATAGTTTTCACTTGTTCCCCTGACAGCGAAATTGTAAAATTTCTTTACTTCAAAGCTACAATATCTCTCATTTTGATACTATACGTTTTCTTCATCTATGTATAGAATTGAAGAAGAGAAAAAAAAAAAGAGAGAAAAGAAAGACAAAAAAAGAGAAGCAGAGAAAAATGCAAAAAGACAGAGTGAAGGTTCTAAACAAATATTATAAGATATAATTATATTTATATATTTTTTTGTAATATAATAAATTTTTGAGTAATCAAGAAGATTAATATCTAATAGTTCCAGAAGAACTAATTTGAAAAATATTTATCAGTTTCTGAAGAATTAATTTTATTATATCTTGTGTTGAATATATTTATCTGTTTTATATTTTCTTTAATTTTATAACACGTTATTAGCATAAGACTTTAATTAACTGACGTAAGGGCTACATCTATGTTCTATAAAAAGGAACTTCATTTGAGTTTACACAGGATTTGAAGTATGCTCATTGTTAGTTTAATTCCGTTGCGTATTATATTTTTAACATCAATATCAGAGCCACAAAGGGTGCTTTCTTGCTTGCGTACACTATTTTTTTCACGAAGTTTTGGATGAGTTTTAATGATAGTTTGGCCAAACGATTTCCGATTAGTCTTTTTTTTAGTATGTTATAACCTAAAACAACATGATTCAATCAGTAAAATTTCATAAAAAAAAACTCATTCCCGTTTGACGTACATTTGAAAAAGAAATTTTAAAATTCGAAACTTTATTGGTTTATTTCTCATAGATTTTGAAGTTTTGGCCTATGATATTTATAGATATTAAATCCTTATTTCAATAGCTTTACATAGACATGTGACTTGACTATATTTTGATGTCTGAATTGAAAGTCATAGACAATTTAAATTTATATAAAAACTACTATCGGAATAGATGAAGTTTATATTGAGTGATTTAGATCTAATAAGAACAGTGATATTATATATATATATATACTGGATTTGCATAATAACAAATATTATTCATCAATAGTACTCTTACTATTTATAATTGATAAATATTGAGATAACTACTATTCATGAATAGTGTTGTATAGTAATTATATAATAAACAATATTAAAAATATAGTATGTTGCGCAATACTTTTCAAATTTCTGTCAGTTCTTTTTCATGGATTTGTGTCTTTTATCATAACACCCATCTAACATTAAAATTTTCAGTAGAAGTTTTGTATGATTATTAACTTATATTTGTCAGATCATATTATTGCAATTAAATTTTATTATATGTATTGTTTTGTAAATGTAATTAAATAGAAGAAATCAATCATTTCTGTAGAATACTTATTAAGGCATGCGCGCCGTTTATTTAATTATTCTTACTTTATAAAGTCAGTTTGTTGCCAGCTACTGCTTTAATTTATGTTGCTATTATTATCTAACTATACTTATTATGGCCGCTGCTAATTTTTTTTTACAATAGTATTGTCATTAAATTTTTTTATAAAAAAAATACGAGTGCCAGAAAATTGTAATCTTTTTAAAAGCTCACTATGATTAAATGCACCTGGAGTTGCAAGATTATCAATAAATGCACCTGAAGTTACAAGATTACCAATAAATACAGTTGGAGTTGTAAGATTATATTTGAATACATCTGAAGTTGCGCGACTATATTTACAAGTGGTACGAATATATTCAAATTTGTATACAATGAAAATAATGTGGATAAAATCTTCAATATTGTGAAAATTAATCTAGAAAAATATTCTGAAATAATATATTCTTATCTTTGAATAAAATAATCAAAAATTATTATTTGACATGACATGCACACTAAAAGCATGTCTTCGGTAAGCATGTTGCTGCAATTTGCTTGGATTTGTTTCTCTCTTAAAATGAATTTGTAAAACAAAGCTGGGATGAATGGATGGTATTGATCTAGTGTAATGCAGCGCATAAAATTGAAAGCGATGATTAGCTAATACATTCAACCAATTTTATATCATTTCTTGAAATGAATGCAATTTTATGTGATGGTCGTTAATATTGCCACAGATGTAATCACGACGTAATATCTTAAAATTATAGAGTTACCCTGAAGGTGTAATCTGTCAATTGATAATATTACCCGAAGTGAAATAATGTGGGAGCAAAATAAAATAAAAATTTTTTTGCTAAATAAACTTCTCAAGAATTATGAAGATTTTTATTGGTCATGTACCTGTAGTACATTTAAATATTAAATAGATTTCTATTGTAGAAATAATTTTTACAAATTTGATTATTAAATTGATGGTGCATAGTATGTTTACAATTTTTAGCACTATTTATTTACTAAGATTAAAACTTCATATATATTTTACATATGAAGACATGAATCGTACCAATGCCTCTATTATTTTAAAGATGAATGCAAAATATATATAT
>CM065397.1:11370000-11452500 GCA_033060915.1 Euryodendron excelsum | reverse complement strand
CATAATGTAAGCACTGACGTTTTTTTTTCTATTACTATATATTTTCTTCGTCTATATATAGAGCTGGAGAAAGAGAGAAAAAGAAGAAGAGAGAAAAGGAGGATAGAAACGAAAGAGGAGGAGAGAAGAATAGAGAGAGACAGAGCAAAGGTTGTAGACAAATATTGAAAGATACAGTTGTATTTATATCTGTTCTTATAATATAATAAATTTTGGGTAATCAAGAAGATCAATCCCCAATAGTTTCAGAAGAACTAATCTGAGAAATATTTATCAATTCCCGAATAACTAATTTTATTATATCTTGTATTGAATATATTTATTTACTTTATATTTTCTTTAGTTTTATAACACATTTTCATTTTACGTCTTTGTTTGTTTAGAATCACTCTACTGGGTAGGGATATAAATTTGGCCCACCTTGCCTGGGCCTAAGCTTGGGCCTGTCAATTTCCCGCCAAATTTCTAGGCTCAGCCCACAACCCTAAGAGAGTGTTGAGTTGTAGGCATCAGGCTTTTTTTTTACTTAAAAAATTGGACCGTCGGAAGTAATTAAATTATTGGCAGGTCAAACTAGGCTTAGAGAACAAGGCCTAGGCCTGCCCAAATGGGTTGAGGCCTTGCCTTGCCAGCCCATGGGCTGCGTGCCAAATTTACATTCATTTATCATATATAGCTATGAAGGCCAAATCATGTTTTACATGTATTTTCTGCGCCTTCCTCTTCAATTCCCTACCAATTAATTTCCGTTCACTTGCTTTTCAACCAATTATTGCATCAAATAGAAAAAAATTTCTTAACAAAATTTTCATAGGACCTACAACTATGAAATGGTCTCTTCTTCTAAAAAAAAAATGTTATGTATAAAGAAACTTCTAACTTATTTTCTTACGCACAAGACACAAAGTAAATGAAATTTATATGTATTTGTTCATGTAGGTCCCTGTATTATTTTTTGTGGGTGAAAAAATAAATTAAAAAATTAGTTTATGTATACTATTGCCTTTTTTTTTTTTTCTCTTTACCCTGATAAAATCATCAAACAGTACCATTTTTTCTACCCTGATAAAATCATCAAACAGTACCATTTTTTCTGAAGGCGGCCCAGGTATTGGCACTCCATGCAGATACATGTTGGACATTTGTGAGGAAGATCCCAATCTATACGTCTAACCATCACCACCTGCAATCTTTGTCATCCTTGGGATTGAAACCCATTTGCTCCCGTAAAAGGTGTCAAAGAGCATCTTCTTTTTGTTTTGCTTATAATCAGCATATCTAACTACACTATGGCACATCTATGCCCCATTTCAAGTGTATCCAAAGCTTTTTGCCATCACTTGTACATATACATATATATATATATATATGGAAAATATTATTTTTTTTTAAATTTTTATACAGAATTTTGAATCAGAATGATGTGACAGTGACAATTTTATAATTAAAATATATCTTCGTGAATTATTTATTTTAAAGTAATAGACCCACAACTCAGTCACATTATTTTGGTTATATTTTCTGGTTATATATTCTGGTTATATATTCTGGTTGTATAGCATTACTCTATATATATATATATATATATATCATGCAAATGTGCCCTCCAATCACCGCGATGGTGACTAGACGTTCTCATATTCCATTTCTCATTTCAAGAACAACCCAAGATATGTATTATTCAGCAGGGAGAGAAAAGTTTTTTTGTTCCTTGCCTTAAGGTAATGGGTATTTACAAAATCAATTCAATTTGTTAAACATAAACCTTCATAGATAAGTACCAAATACTGCATATTTCAAATTACCACAGCTGAAAATGGACTTGAGCAAAAGGGCAAAAAATTCCAACAGCAACCTCTCTCTCTCTCTCTCTCTATATATATATATATATATCAATTATAAATGGATAATGGGATGAAAAATGATGATTCACCCTTGTTTGATAATTCCATCAAATGAAAGCACAACTTGCTGCATCATTCCAAACAAGTTTTTTTCTGGCTGAGCATCAACAATCATACAAATATACATGTTGCTATGATCTTTACTCATATTGCTTCACCCATTCTTCGGTTGATCTCTCAATATATATACACCCCAGATGTAGAACAACACACCATGAAAATATATTCTGAAGATAATAAAATTGAAAAAAATGATGCACAGTCTCACAAATAGAGAATTTAATTACTCACATCAAAGAAGTAGAAAAGAATGATCAACTTGGCAACAGTGAAAAAAGTGAAGTGCAGACAAACCAAAAAAAGAAATGCGCTGTCCCAAGTGGCCAATGAAAGGAACAAATCGGGCAAATTTTTTGCAGTTGCTTGTGTTCTTATTATGTAGAAAAACAGATGATGAATTACAAGAAAAAGAAACTTATAATAACAATACAAAACCAAAACTATGCTTAAGAAAGAAAATTGAATGAGAAACAGAAAACAACTAACGAGGGTCCTTAGCTCCCTCTCCAGAAGAGCAAATATAGAATAAAAATAGTGATAAAAGGAGTTATAGAAACTTCATATATCTATATATATTAAGATAACATTGGCATGGTGTTTAATTTTGGTTCTGCCGATCATATGATGGTGATGAGTTTATCTGATCAAGCCCAGACATATTTTGAAAGCCCCAATGAGAGAATGCTCTAAGACCCAAAAAGTCTCTAGTCAAGCCATCATTGCCGCCGCGGCTGCCACCACCACCACCACCACCTCCTTCATTGCATATACTAAAATTGGCTTCTATGGCTGGTTTTGTTATTGTTTCCCGAAAATTACTGTCCATTTTTGGATTCAGCATTCCATTCAAAGCCTCTTCCAAGGATATTGATCCTTCAAACCCACTTCCAGGAGGCAAAGAACTCACCATATTATGTAGTAGAGAAGGAGCTCCAGAGCCCACTTGATCAGTTGCACCCACTAGTTCCATGCAACCGGAGGTGACAACAGCTTTATTCCCAAACGATGCCAAGTTTAACTCTTCACGTGAGAACAAGCCAGAGCCAGCTGCAGATGGTGCCAAAGGTGAAGAACTGAACCCAGAGCCCATTTGTGCTGCTTTTTGCAGCAATGCTGTTGCAGACATGTGAGGGGAAACTGTTGGTTGGAAGGAAGGAAATGAAGGGCTAGGGCTAGGGTTAGGGTTTTCATGGTGTATGAAGGAATGGTGTAGCCAGGGGGGACCTGGGCTAGCTTGGGGGGCTAACCATGGTGGAAGGTCTGGTTTTGGGTTGAAGCTTTGCTGGTGGTTTTGTTTTCTTTTCATCAGTGGAAAGGCTTGTAGATTTGCAGGGTTGTGGAGGAGTGGAGATTGGAGGTTGAAATGGGATGTTGAGCTAGGGCCTGGTTGTGAGGACAGAAGTGGGTTTGGTGTGATTTTTGCCCTTGCACTCTCTTCTGCTAAAGCATCACAGAAGGCCCTGTGAGTGATGAAACTGTCCCTCCTGTATAAGACCACAAAAACAAAGCATAAAAATACAAAAGGAATAATACCGTCATAATCCAGGTTAAGCTGTGCTAAAGTACTCTCTCTCTCTCTCTCTCTCTCTCTCTCTCTCTGTGCAGAGATATATAGGGAACTCTTAAGTCAAATAATTGAATACGAAGGACTGAAGGAGAAACATAAGTTTATGGTTGATGATCAGTTGATGTTTATTCTTGAGGAGTTGTTAATACCTTGAGAAAAGGGTTTCACAATCACATCTATACTCTTTTTTGCCACAAATTCTGGAGTGGGCTTTCCAATCTGACTGAACAGCATAACGCTTTGAGCACTTTTCACACTTCCACTTCTTCTCACCATGCTTTCTTGAAAAGTGCTTCTTGATCCCAGTGAGGTCCCCAAGGGCCCTTGCAGCTTCATGGTGCACACATGTAGGCTCTGGGCAAACATAAACCTTCTTCTTCACCTCTTTGTTTGTTCTTTGCTTGAGCTTCCATGGCAAATTGTGCCCTCTTCTGTGTAGCTGAAGGTTCTGATCTCTCTGAAACCCTTTCTTGCAGATCTCACATATAAATCTATTTGTTGCCATGAGAGTTCTAGGGGACAAAGCCACCACTTCTGCATCCGGGTCTAGTAATTATTCAAAACCAACAGAAATTCATTAAAACCCACATTAAGAAATCCAAGAAAGTTGAAAGTAGCTGAAGAATCATAGCTAATAATCAACTAATGTTATGTTTGAAACCCGGATTTATCAAGGAAAATGTAACGAAAAAAGTGAGGAAAAACCGAACGAAAAAAGTGAGGAAAAACCGAGCAAAATGAAAGAGGATTTTGTTTAATTTTTTACTCACCTTTTCTTTTTCTTTTCTTTTTCATCACCAAATCTTTGATCGAAATATAGCCTAAGAAAATTGATTTGTTTACCTGGATTTCCTGGGAGATTTCTCTTCTTCTTTGCTGGTGGTAGTTGGTTACCATTTTCATTTCTGTGACTTGAAGATATGCTTGCTTCATGGGATGCAGAAGTTAAATTTGACATGTTGTCATCTAATATTATACCATTCATATCATCTTAGCTTTTCTCTCCGGCAGTAGCTAATTTTACTGGGTTTTGGGTGTGACAGAAAGTCTAAGATCCATTGATGAGCCACAGATCAACTTTTGCATATGTGACTCAGTGACAGTGTGTCCTGATCAAGATCTGAATGCAAACCCTAATTTAGAAAGACTAGCAAAAAGAGAAAAGAGATGATACCTATTAAGGAAATCATTAAAAGCTTCTCTCATAGTTTCTGCTGTATCTTATCTTCAGTACTGGCCTCCTTGATGGTTCATTCCTCTCCATCTTTATTTCAAACCCTAGAGAATTGAAGAAAAATAAAATAGAAAAGAATAGGAGAAAAAAGAAAGGGAAGAGGGAAAAAGGTAGTATAAATTGATAAGTGGAAAGCACCAAACCTTACAGTCCCCAGTCTCCTTCATGTTTAAATACCAAACCATTTGTTTGATAATTGCAAACATTGAAGATAATTCAATAAAGGTCATACACATGAGTACAAAAACCTGGACAAACCAATTCCCTGTAAGATGAAGAGAACTAGAAAATATGAGAGAGAGAGAGAGAGAGAGAGAGAGAGAGAGAGAGAGAGAGAGAGAGAGAGAGAGAGAGTTGTGGATGAGAAAAGATCCCTCTATAGTCCTCCACCCCATCAAAAACCATAACCCAGCCGAAGCCAACAAGCTTTGTTCTGACGTTGCATTTTGTCTTTTTCTTTGTTCTCCTTTCAATCTTTGAAATATCACCTTTTTCATTATTGCATTTGCTTTATGAATGTAATTCTCTTTTCAAGTAAAATGCTACTCTCTTAAACGTTTGCTTGTTCACAAAACCTTTCCCTTCCAGGAAAAAGCTAGAAATAAAGCAACCTAGTGAAAAGAGTATAAAGAAAAAGAGAGATATGCAAAAGAAGAGAGATGATTAGAAGTTGATTTATAGCCTTTTAACATAATGGGTAACAGAACTAAAAGTGTCTCCACTTTCTTCTGTGCATCTATACTCACGTGATTGGTCTAGTGATTAAATTCGAACAGACATGGTCATGGAAAGCTTTTCTCTTATTGTTTATTTTGTTAAATGGTTTCACAATTTTTAGCTCAATATATGTCATTTCATTAATAGTAAATTACAGGAAACATATATAAGTAGTAGAATAATTTAACTCCTGATACGTTCATGGTTCATGAATAATTGTAAATTACGGTAAAAGTTTTTTTATTTTATTTTTATAACAGGATAAAAGAAATTGAATTGGCACTTCTCAATGCTACCACCTGTCATGACCTTTTTTCATTATTGGAATGGAAGTGTGTCTGAGAGAGAGAGAGAGAGAGAGAGAGAGAGAGAGAGAGAGAGAGGAGCTGATTTTCAATGTGTTTTAATGTATTCACTTTCGTACTGTATTTCACAAAAATTCTGGCAAGTTAATTTGCAATATTACGCAGCACAATATCAACGGATGAATCTCATCTGTGCCGAACAAATTCCCTTTTTTCGCAACAGGTACTTATGAATCATAAGAAAGTATTAGAAAACACCCTAAACAAGAGAATATTTTGAAATAACGCGTCCCTTCGGTTACAATTTTAGTTATTATTTTGTGTTTTTATTTTTTGAAACTCGTGCTTGAAATGGTTTTCCTGCAACCACATGTGGTGAACCGTTCAAGAACTTGTTTTCAAGAAACTTTTTAAAAAATAATCAGTTTTAGAAATAAAAAAAGTTATTTTTTATTTTTCAGATCCGTTTTTCATGCGAAAATAACAACATAAAAACAACAATGCTTTTGTGGTCCTTTCTTTTTTGTCTGTTTTTTAGAGTATGGAAAAGAGAAGTTCTCATGAGAACATGAAAAACTAAAATGAAAATGAGAACGGAACCTATAGGCTCATTTGGTAGAATTTTTTTACTTGACCTTTTTTTTAGTTTATAAATAAAAAAAGCCATTTTTTTTGCTTTTTTTTTTTTGTCTTTAGCTTATAAAAGCAAAATTTTTAAAACTTTTTGATTTATAAAACAAAAAAACCAAATAAAAAAACTTAAAATAAGCTTTTACTAAGCAAACCCATAATAGACAAATTGGCAACAAGAGGTCCAATGACCCTAGTTTCCATGCACTAACACACATACTGACAATCGAATATGTGTGACTTGTTTGCTCATGGAGTATGGAGCTACCTTGTCTTTCTATTTATTCCTGTCGTTCATGGATTCACATTTTTCAATTTAAAAGAATGGTTTAGTTGGTATTCATTTGTCTGTTTATGCTCTATAATATATTGTTATTAATATCTTACAAAACGTTTTGATCCTAAAATGATATTCTACCAGCTCATTGTACCTTCCTGTTATCTCGTTTTCAATTCACTTAAACTAACAAATATGCCTCAAACATATGAAGAATGAAGAAAAGGATTAAAAAAAATAAAATTTGGGTAATACTATATAAATAGAAAAATTCATACAAGATTTATCATTACAATGATGTCATTGGATAAGAATCATTGACTTTAAAACAAAATATATATGAGGATGACTCTTACTTACAATAAATTCATTGCCATATTATTCTAGTGAAGTTTTTTGTACAATTTTTTATTATAGAATAGCATTTCCCTTAAAAATTTTCTATATAAGCCCGTGTGGTATTAATCTCTGTTTACTCTTCGCATTAAAGAGTTTAAACTTGAGATTCATGAAATCATCTTTAATTTTGGAGAGGTAGTGAAATGGTTCAATATATGAAATCACAGTGGCATTACTTATTGGTAATGACGTTTTCCCGACCAGGTCAGATCCATGGATACCTGATCGGTCCCCGATCAGATCAGCACCACATCTTCTGGTCGACCTCTAACCCTTGATCCACCACCCCTTTGGGTCCCGAAAGGGCCAAACGTTCGGTAACCTCCTACTCTGGTCAACCTCACGACCACGTTAATAGGCCCCACGCCTAACACCGGACACTCTGGTGCACACTTAGGGTGTGGGTGTGAAGTGTACAAGTGACAACTGCCTTACCCTTGACACCATTCTGACACACGCCAACATGAAGTGTAGAGAAAACCCTCTCAAGTGCCCTGTCACAGTTCTGACCCTCCAACGAGAGGCCGCCACGTGGAGAGGCCACCAACCATTCCCATGCAAGAATATAAAGGGAAAACTCAGTCCCTTCTCCAAGTACTCGTAACAGAAAAACCCTAGCAAAAAATACTCTCCAATAATATCATCCTTCTTGAATCTAACTTGAACATCGGAGGGTTTTTGGCAGGCACCACACCGGTGTGTTTAGCGCAGGAGATTACCAATTGCCGGGGGAGAGCTCTTTGACGGCCTGGGGGTAAGACACCACGAGATTGCTGCATTATCAGCTGGCGCCGTTTGTGGGAATGAAGATTCTCGTGATTTTTCATGGTCTTGACTAGGTTTGGGATTAGCACTCTCCCTGAAGGAAGCTCGATGGCAGATTCAAACACGGAGAAGATAGCCGCCCTAGAGAAAACGGTGGTTGACATGATGGCCAACATGCAACAGTTGGCCCGGAAAAATTCAGAGTTGCTCCGACGAGCTCCAACACCATCTAGAGGGGTTCCATCACCACCAAACTAGTTGGCGGCAAAACGGGAGGATTAGGAGGTTGACAAAGAGCCTTCCATTCTCCCTAACGACAACGAAAATAGCAATGGAGGATGGGTTAAGGACCCACTCCTCCGTCGTGAGCCCCACATCGAGGAAGCACAAACTAGCCATGCTATCCGTTAAGAACGAAGATGATAGGCGACAAACCGGAAAACTCTCACGCTTGGGACAAACAACTGAAGGCCATGCAGGCCCATATGGCAGGGGTCTTGGCCTGTGTGGAGGCCAAAGCTCCAAATACTATGGACACGCTCATTGGTAGAACGGCTTCACCATTTACACAGAAGGTGATGGACTACCCACTTCCCCCGAAGTTCAAAATGCCAACTATGGACTCATTTGACCGCTCCAAAGATCCGATGGACCACTTGGAGACATTCAGGGCACTCATGCATCTGCAGGCGGTGCTGGGCAAGATCATGTGTAGAGCTTTCCCAGTCACATTGAAAAGTTTGGCGCGAACCTGGTTCAACAAGATCAAACAAGCGACGGTCTCCACCTTTACGGAACTTAGCAAGCTCTTTGTGAGCCACTACATCGGGGCCCAAAGGCAAAGAAGGCCAGCAGCATACCTGTTGCCTGTGAGAAAAAAGAAAGAGGAGACGCTAGGGGAGTACGTGGGGAGGTTCAATCAGGAAACTTTAGCCGTGGACGACGTGGACGACAAGGTGGTCGTGACGGCGTTCATGAACATCATAAGAACGAGAAAGCTCCTTTTCTCCTTGTTGAAGAGGCCACCCTAAGACATGGCCGAGTTGATGCTTCGAGCTCAGAAGCATAAGAATGTAGAAGATGCCATGAGCGCCAGGCAGGACAACGACGAAGGGAGTGGCACGCGTGCAGATAAGAAGAGGTCGGGTGGTACCTCAAATGAGGAAAGGGAGACAAAGGCGAGTAGGACCAGCAACCGGACATGGAACCGGGGAGAAGAAACATGCGAGCACTATCGCGGGCTAGATCGAATGTTCACCCCACTCACGACGAAGTTGAAGGATGTATTGATGGAAATAAGGGACAACCCACACCTGAAATGGCCCGAGCGTCTGAAGACACCCTTAAGCATGAGGAACAGAAAGAGGTACTGTCAGTTCTATAGTGATCACGGCCATGATACGGAAGACTGCATCGATTTAAAGCAGCAGATCGAGGATCTGATCAAACAAGGCAGACTCAGTCGATATGTAGCTGGCCAAGACCGAATGCGGGGAAATCGACGCAGTCTGGTATGAGCCGAAACCAACACCCATTGGGAAAATAAGGGTTATTGCAAGGGGATTCGCTGAAGGAGTGGAGTCCTCTTCAACATGCAAGAAGCACGTTTGGGACATCTGAACCACGGTGGAAGTGACGCTGGTCAGAGTGACCAGCAAGAAGTCGAAGACTGAGGGGCTCGTGATCACTTTCATGGAAGAAAAAGCTACCGAGCTACACCAACCATAGAATGACCCTTTAGTCATCTCCGCGGTGATCTCCAACTTCAAAACTTGGAGAATCCTGATCAACAACGGGAGCTCAGCGAACATCCTATTTTGAGAGGCCTTCAAGAATATGCAGATCGGCAAGGAGAAGTTGCAGCTGGTCAACTCTCCCCTGGTCGGCTTTACAGGGGATTGGGTGGTCCTCCTTGGGTCCATAGTCTTATCGGTGACGCTTAGGGAGGAACCATATTGAGCTTCGAAAATGATCCATTTCCTGGGAGTAGATTGCCCATCTGCCTATAACGCCATTATTGGACGAACAGCTTTGAACCAGTTCAAAACTGTCAGGTCCACATACCACCTCAGGATTAAGTTCTCGACCGGGATTGAATGCCCAAGGGGCGACCAGAAGGAGGCGTGGGAGTGTTACATGGCTTCCCTAAAAGGGGAAACCAGCAAGGAAACCCTGGTCATTGAAGAGCTCGAGCCGCGAGATGAAGAAGAAGTCAGAAAGGGTGAGCTGGCAGAGGAGCTCGAGGATGTTCCTGTCGGTGTTCAAGGGCAGAACAGGACAGTGAAGATCGGGGCTGCCGTACCAGAAAATTGAAGCAGGAGCTGCGGACGTTCCTAAGGGACAATGTCGACGTATTCACCTAGTCTCACGAGGACATGCCCGATATTGATACATGAGTCGCATCTCATTACTTAAACATTGACCCCGAGGTAAGGCCCGTCAAGCAAAAGAGAAGGAACTTTACCCCGAAAAGGAACGATGTAGTGGCCGAAGAAGCCGATAAGCTGGTTTAAGCGAAGTTCATAAGGGAAGTGCAATACCCCACCTGGCTCTCCCACGTCGTCATGGTGAAGAAGTCTTATGGGAAGTGGTGAATGTGCGTTGACTTCACCGACCTGAACAAAGCATGCCCGAAGGATAGTTTCCCCCTGCCAACAATTGATCTCCTCGTTGACTCCACCGCAGGGTATGAAATGCTAACCTTCATGGATGTTTTTTCAGGTTATAATTAGATCCGAATGGCTGAGCGCTACCAGGAGCATATAGCTTTCATCATCGACCGAGGGCTCTATTGCTACAACATTATGCCGTTCAGACTAAAGAATGTAGGGGCAACATACCAACGGCTGGTCAACCACATGTTCAACTCTCAAATTGGGTGCAATGTGGAAGTCTACGTGGACAACATGTTGGTGAAAAGCAAGGGGGCCAGCAGTCATCTGTAAGACCTCGAAGAGAAGTTCCGAACATTACGCAAATATCGGATGAAGCTCAATCTCGCGAAATGTGCCTTCAGCATCGCCTCGAGGAAATTCCTTGGTTTCATGGTCTCACACTAGGGGATTGAGGCAAATTCAGAGAAGATTTGTGGCATCATTGACATGCAAGCACCTCAGACGACAAAGGATGTTCAACGCCTGGCAGGGCGTGTGGCGGCTCTGAACAGGTTCATATCTAGGTCCACAGACAAGTGCCTGCCTTTCTTTAAAATTTTGTGCAAGGTGTTTGAGTGGACCGAGGAATGTGAAACGACTTTTAACCAACTCAAACAATATCTGAGCTCGGTCCCGCTACTCAGCCGAACTATCCCAGAGGAAGAACTGTTTTTGTACTTAGCAGTTTTGATAATAGCAGTGAGCTTAGCTCTCATTAGAGACGAAGAAGGAATTCAGAGGCCAGTATACTACACTAGTCGTGCATTACGCAGGGCTAAATAACGATGCCCGAGGATAGAGCTCGTAGCCCTTGCGCTGGTGACAGTGACTCGGCGCTTGAGAGCCTACTTCAAAGCCCACACGATTGTGGTACTCACCGACTAGCCCTTGAAGAGCACTCTACACAAGCTAGAGACGTTGGGACGCCTGGTAAAATGGTCAGTCGAACTCAGCCAGTTTGACATCTTCTACTGACCCTAGATGGCAATCAAAGGGCAGGTTGTTGCGGATTTCATTGCAGATTCACTAACCCACCCCCTACCACCCCTGAAGACGACCCCACCGACAGTCATTGAGTCCTGAACGTCGATGGCTCCTCCACTAACGATTCTAGTGGTGCCGGCATGGTCCTGGTCACTCTGGATGGTCACAAGATCAAATATGCTCTCTGCTTCAAGTTCCCTGCCACCAACAACATTGCCGAATACGAAGCCTTCATTACCAGACTCAGGATGACTCGATGAATGAGGGTCGAACAGATAGTTGTGCCTAACGATTCTTAATTGGTAGTGGAGCAAGTCCAGAGAGAGTACGAGGCCAGAGAGGAGAACATGAAACAATACTGCCAAATGGCTAAGAGCTTGGCTAGGCGGTTCACGAAAATCCTACTAGAATGTGTCTCGAGACTGCAGAACGAAGAGGCAGATCGGCTAGCCAGGATCGCCTCGTCCAATAAGCCAAACCCAAACGTTCCAATGGAGATTCTTGATTCACCAAGCATCCAGAGTCCGGAAGTCAACCAAACCGAGCCCGAAAATTCATGGATTAGCCAAATCAGGAATTTCTTAAAAAGCAGAGCCCTACTTGAGGATAAGAACGAAGCAAGGCGCATACAGTACCATTCCAGCAGGTACTTCATACAGAACGGGATTCTCTGTAAAAGGGGGCACACCTTGCCATTGCTTCGCCATGCCATGGAGGAAGAGGCAGAGTACGTGATGAGGGAGGTTCATGAAGGGGTGTGTGGAAATCACTCGGGTGGTCGATCCTTCGCTAAAAAGATCTTGCGAACAGCCTACTATTGGCCCACCATGGAAAAAGACGCCCATGAATTTGTCAAGAAGTGCGACAAGTGTCAGCGGTTCGCCAACATCCCAAGACTGCTCGCTCAGGAACTGACCTCGATCCAGATCCCATGGCCCTTCGCCCAAAGGGGGATCGACATTGTGGGACCGTTGCTGCTGGGCAAGGGGCAGAGAAAGTTTGCGATTGTGGCTATCGATTACTTCACCAAGTGGGCGGAGGTAGAGGCCCTACCGATGATCACCGAGGAGAAAATGAAGAAGTTCTTATGGCAGAATATTATTTGTAGGTTTAGAATCCCCAAGATCGTCATCACGGATAACGGGAAGCAGTTCAAGGGCAGATAGTTCAACCAACTATACAGCGACTTGGGGATCAGCCACCACGCTTCCTCCCCCGAGCATCCTCAAGCCAACGGCCAAGTCGAAGTTACCAACAGGTCCCTTCTGAAGATCTTTAAGACGAAGCTGGAAAAAGCCAAGGGCTTATGGGTGGAAGAACTCCCTAACATCCTCTGGGCCTACAGAACAACAGAGAGAGTGTCTACAGGGCAGACACCATTCGCTCTAACCTTCAGCAGCGAAGCAGTCATCCCAATGGAGATCGGCCTCCCCAGCCCGAGAACGGTGCAGTTTGACCCCGTGACCAACAACGAAACTATGAATGTGGACCTAGATCTGTTGGAAGAATGGAGGCTACAGGTAGCTATGAGGGTAATGTCTTACTAGCAGAAGATGCGCCAATATCACAACTCCAGAGTTCAACCAAAAAACTTCTCGACTAGGGACTTTGTTTTGAAAAGAGTCAACCAGTCTACCAAAGATCCGAGAGAGGGCAAGCTCGGGCCCAATTGGGAAAGACCCTACGAGGTGATCAGTAGTACCAGGAGGGGGACCTACAGGTTGAAGAATCTAGAAGGTAAGGAACTTCCACACCCGTGGCACGCAGAGCATTTGAAGAAGTACTACTTTTGAACAATTGTAACTCGACGGACTATCAATAAAAATGACCGTTCAACAATTGTCTACTCCAATGAAATTGACATAGAATGTAACATGAAGTTGACATAGAATCTGCTTAGTCCACGAGGCAGAGCAGAGCCAGATGGCCTTTATGGGAATGGCATAAAATCTGTTCGGTCCACGTGGCCGAACAAACCCAGATGGCCTTTATGGCAATGGCGTAGAATTTGTTCAGTCCACGTAACCGAGCAGAGCCAAATGGCCTTTATGGCAATGGCATTGTATTTGCTCGGTCTACATGGCCGAGCAGAGCCAGATGGCCTTTATGGCAATGGCATAGAATTTGTTCGGTCCACGTGACCAAGCAGAGCCAGATGGCCTTTATGGCAATGGCATAGTATTTGCTCGGTCCACGTGACCAAGCAGAGTCAAATGGCCTTTAGGGCAATGGCATAATATCTGCTCGGTCTATGTGACCAGGCAGAGCTAGATGGCCCTCGTGGCAATTTCATAGAACCTGGTCGGTTTGCGGCAATAGCATAGAATTTTCTCGGTCCGCGTGACTGAGCAGAGCCAATAATACCTGATGGGGGGTCTGCTTGGTATACATAGACCGAGCAGGGCCAGATATTCAACAGCATCACCCAACTTCAGTATTCGACCATGCAAACATTCTACAAGTTGTCTTAACAAAGCATTCTACAAGCGCTAAGAATAAGAAGAAATTTTTATTGATACGAAAAGGGGTACAAAGGCAAAATACCTCTATTCAAAAAAAAAAAAAAGAGAGAGAGAGAGAGAGAGAGAGAAGAAAAAAAGGAAGAAAGAAAGAAAAAACTTCCATCGCAGTCATGTCTAGGTCTGCTCCTCTGTAGCTTTCCTCTCAGAGGCCTTCTGCAGAGGCTCTTCAATAGATGGCACCTCTGGGGCGTTCTGCCGAGCCTTCTCAGTGGTCTTCACAGTAGCTCAACCAGCAGCTTCCTAATCAACCCTTTCAATGGTAGGCAAGGCTTCCTCCTCAGTGGGGTCAAGGCCAGAAAATTCTAGCTCGGGATACTTCCAGGAAGCCTGGGACCTGGCATGGTCGAAACCTTGGAGGAAGGTGGGTGCCAACAAGGCCTGAAAGTCATCCCCATTCTTGAACTCCTCCACCGCTCCGGTTCTTGCCTTCACGAGTTCTTCGTCGAAAGCGGCTACTTTCCTCTCCAACTCATGCCTCTTGGCCTGCTCAGCCGAGAAGTCCAGCAAGAGCTTACTAGCAGTGGCGTTCAGCTTTTTCTGTTCTTCCTTCGCGGTTTACAGATTTGCAACAGCCGAATCCCTCTCGGCACGAGCAGTGGCCAGTTCTTTTTTAAGACCACGAGCAGCAATGATCTCATCTTTCATACCATTTAGCTCAGTGAGAAGAGAAGCGGTAGTGTTCTTCTTTTGATTGAACGCCCTCTCGAGGCTAGCCAGACGGTGGCCCAACTTTATGTTCATGGCAACAGACTGGCAACAAAGCAATGTCAGAACAGACTAAGAAAATAGTTAAGAATGAAGTGAAGGAAAAACCAAGTAGTAGGTACGAACTCGGAGGAGATCGTGATTCATGTCTTTAACTAAACGGTTGTTGGTATGCTTGTCAATCCTTTGCAGGTCGACAGCCTTAACGACATCCCCAATCCTTGCCCACGCTTCATCCGCACTCTCAAAAACATTTTTGGAGGATAAAGTAGGTTCCGCCCTTGCCTGTTGCTCTGCTGTGGCGACCGAACTCCTCTTCGGCTCGAATACGGTAAGAGGAGGCTGCATCACGTTCTGAGGCACCTCCCGAGTCTTCGGCTTGGGTGTTTTCGACAGAAGTGGATCCTTCCTACTCAGCTCCGAGGGTTCGGCCGCTTTCTAGAGCTTCGACTCAGTACCAGCCTCATCAATCTTCCTTTTCTTTAAGAAAACGATGTTGAAGCTCATCTTTTCAACCACCGGATCAGGAATGGAGGCAGCAGTCTCAGGGACAGAGGCAGGAGTCGAAGTGTCGACAAGAACTAAACCAGCTGCAAGTAAAAGGAAAGTTGGTAAGACAACGTTTGAAGACTTGGTAAATAATTCAACACTCACTCCTCTCACGTTCTACAGCAAGAGCCTCTCTAGTCAGCTTGAGTCCTAGCAAGTAGTTCGACAAGCTCTCGACGGTGACTAGGTCCTTGTGACTATGGACGTCGTGTTCTTGGACCTTCTTTATGACCATCCTCAACTCCTTAGATAGTTTAGGCTTGGACCGACTTGACACCCAAGGCAGACTTAGGTCAGGACACCGACACTTGTAAACAAAAAGAAATGGAAACAAAGTTCAGTAAAGAGAGAACATATCCTTCTTGCTCGGGTAGCCCCATTGCTTAGGGACCTGAATAGAGAAGTCAGTCTCCCAAGGTTGAAACTCCTATCCATTCCCGCTGACAAAGAAGAACTGATCCTTCCAGTTCTTGTTTGAGGAAGGAAGCTCACCGACCAAGTTGTTCTCCTTTGACTTGCCCGAGAAATACCACCAGCCGCTGCCCCTTTCAGCTGGTTTGTAACAAAACAAGAATTCCTTCGGTGTGATGTCCCTCTTGTGGACGATCTACTAGAGGACCGTGTAGCCAAGCAGAATTCTCTATCCGTTCGGCTGGATTTGCCTCGGCAAAAGGCGAAGCCATCGCAGGATCTTCTTAATGGGCTGAGGAAAGGGTATACGAAGGCCACCAGCTAACGCACCCTGTTACACCGTGATCTCGTCCTCTTTGGCTGAGCACGCCCAGTCTTTCTTTTTGGGGACCCTAAGTTTCAAACCACATGGGATTTGATACATGACCCACAAATATTCGACCTTCTCCTTAGCCAGAACGGAGGGCACCCCAATAGCCTCGTACTTAGGACCCTCATCTTCCTCCTCGTCAAGCTCTCCTGACTCTTCTCCCTCTCTAACACCGGAGTCGGCAGCGCCGGCCTTTCTCGACTCCAAAACCTTTAGAGAGGCCCCGGAGTTACCAACAGAGGCCTCCTCTCTGACCACACACCTAACTACCCTGAACTCGTTTGAGTCCGTTTTTTCGGAATCCGAACTTACATGCTCTAGGTTCCCCATAGTACCCAAGCGCTTTTCGTTCTCAATCCTATATAGTACAGCTTTGAACAACGAACCTACTACTTTCAATATCGACCTGACAAACTCTGGCCTACCAACAAACCCTAGGAGATTGGGAATTTTCACCTTTTTTTCGTAAACCCAGACGCAACGGGTTGCTTACTAATACATATAACCGAAGAGAAAGCCTTACCACAATTGTGAGCCACAAATCAAATGCTTGGAGAATGATCGATGAAGATGGCTGGAAATAATCGATCCACCAACTTGTTAAGCGTTGAATCGATTAGAGGTTTGTCTTCTCTCTCCTTATCTTTCTGTGCTCTTTTTGTGAAAAGGTAGCGAAAGAAAGTGAGAAGGCAAGGTAGCAACTGCCAAACACAACTCCCCTTCTTCTTTGAAACCAACGGTCCAGATGCGTTGCTCTGAAGAGACATCAACGGCCAAGATTCGACATGTCCCGTCACCCAATTGCTACCAATCGGCTATCGCCACGTAACGACACTTGAACAGATGCACCCGTTGGAACCATCATTGCGCCGGCCTCGCTATAAATGCACCGCGGGTTTTGCGGGTGGGTTGACTCTTAGAATTCCCCTGGCCTCAAGCAGGTGGCCAGAGGAATTGGGGGCATTTGGTAATGACGTTTTCCCAACCAGGTCAGATCTATGGATACCTGGTTGGTCCCCGATCATATCAGCACCGTATCTTTTGGTTGGCCCCTAACCCTCGATCCACCACCCCCTCGGGTCCCCAAGGGGCCAAACGTTCGATAACCTCTTACTCTGGTCAGCCTCACGACCACGTTGATAGGGCTCACGCCTGACACCGGACACCCTGGCACACACTTGGGGCATGGGTGTGGAGTGTACAAGTGACAACCGCCCTATCTCTGACACCTTTCTAACACACGCTACTATGGAGTGTAAAGAAGACCCTCTCAAGTGCCCTGTCATAGTTTTGACCCTCCAACGAGAGGCTGCCATGTGGAGAGGCCACCAACCACTCCCATGCAAGCATATAAAGGGAAAACTTAATCCCTTCTCCAGGTACGCGCAACAGAAAAACCCTAGCAAAAAATACTCTCCAACAATATCATCCTACTTGAATCTAACTTGAATATCGGAGGGCTTTTGGCAGGCACCACATCGGTGTGTTTAACTCCGGAGACTACCAATCGCCGGGGGAGAGCTCTTCAACGGTCTGGGGGTAAGACACCACAAGATTGCTGCACTATCGCTTATCAAAGAGAAAAAAAGCATCACATTAACCTTACATGTAGAAACTAGAGTGTGTATATATATATTTACTCTTGATCAAGTGTGCACATTTGCAGAATATTGGGAGCATACAAGAATCATCCTTCTCCCTTTGTATTATTAGTTATCAGTGCGTGTTTTAACATTTGTTGTAAGACCACCTACTTTGGCAATTCATGGTCCCAACGTTTCTCTTTAATGGAGTTCAAGTCCTGACAATGGATGGTAAGAAGTTCAAAACAGAGAGAGAGAGAGAGAGAGAGAGAGAGAGAGAGAGAGAGAGAGAGAGAGAGAGAGAGAGAGAGAGAGAGAGAGAGAGAGGTTCTAAAGTTATACTTGCTAAATTGGATCAATGACACCATCGAAAAATGAAACAATGAATTATAATTCTTTAACTAGTTCCTTGTCCTATTAGTAACCACGAGTTGTTATTGAAGTAGACAAGTAGACTCTTAATGTTCAAATCACATTGTCTATGATGAACCTAAACAAATAAATAAGCAGAAGATATAAGCCCCTAGTGAATGTTGGAGTTCTCCCAAAAAAACCCCTTGAGTTGGAAAGATTAGTGCTATTGTTGTGCCACTTCACTCTTATTCCTTATCTCATTAAACTACGAATCTCCCTGCTAAACGTGTCTTGAACACATTCACTGGACCCACCTAGAAGAGTAGGGTCCACTGCATTATGGGAGGAAGAACAAACAGGCACCAAATAAGTTCTCTTGAAGTAGAGATAGTAGGCCTCAGTTAACCCCAAATATGGTGGGACCTAGAGTTCATTCAATTGTGGTGGACCTTTTTTTGTTTTTTTTTTTTTCAACCGGTTGTCTGAGCCAGCTTGCGTGCACCTCAACAAATCCCAAAGCTTGTGCAATCTCTAGTCCTACACAAATTAGGTGATCAATGGGGCAAAGACTCTAGGGATGACCCCAAGGAGTTAATAGTATTGAAGAGATTTCAAACATAAGATCCTGAAATGAGCAGATCCTCAAGTCCCAAGTCTTAACCACCAGGTCAACTCCTTGCCTCCAACATCAATACTTAATTGATTACTAATCCTAGCTTCCATGATTTTATTAGTTCTCTTTAATTAGTACTAATCCTAATTTTGTTCGGGACAGGGGCTTATACAATTTGATTTGACTGTGCCCCGAATTCTTCTACGACAATAGTTGCCTACGAATTGTTCGGATCACATCCATATCAATGGATCCACGTGGTACTGGCCCTTAGGTGGTTCTTGGATCCAAAACAAATATGCATGAACTAGGGGTGCACAAAAAAAATCGAAAAATTTGAAAAGTGAACTAATCTAGTCTCCATGAATCGGTTTGGTTCAAATTTGTTATAAGTTTGGTTTGGCTTTTAGTTTGGATATTGAATTAGTATTTCTAAAGATATATATCTAGTGTATATATATTTTTCAAAATTTTTATTATACTTAATTATTGTTAATTTGTGTTGTATGTTGTTTTTTTTTTTTAATATTTTTTGAGAAACTGAGGATGAAAGATTGAGACTATTATAAAAGTATAATTAAATTAAAAATGTCTTATAGAATATGAGTAGATCCACCCCACCTAAACTAACTAGAACAAGGGTTGTAAACGAGCTGAGCTAAACTCATAACTAAACCAATTGACTTGAACCGATCGGAGTATAATTAGGCTCAATTCCATGGTTCTAGTTAGGGCTGTAAAATAAACCAAACTACTCGAGCTTGGCTAGCATTGGGTTCATTAAAAGCTTGAAATCCCCTTACTGTTGGTATTAAAAGTGTAGATGGATCAGTTCAGTTCGGGTCTTTGCTAAACGCATAACTAAACTAATTGACTTGAATTGACCTGAGCATAACTAGGGTCAATTCCATGGTTCTAGTTAGGGCTGTGGGTCAAATAAACACCAGCCCAATCTATCAGGGCAAACCCAACAAAGATTAAACAGTTTACTTGGGGTGAGGATAGCCCAGACATTATTATATATCAAGCCCATATAGCTGAGAGCAGTCCAATTCGCAAGACTTATAGAACCCAAAGTATTGGGGCATTCATGAGATATATCAGAGCATTTAATACTCAGGTCTGAACAGACCTGCAGTTAATGCGGATGAGGTGCACCACGCGATCACCTGGCTCATGTCCAATCAGTCGAACTCGACCATGGGAATAAAGGTGAGTTTTTGTCCGATCAGCCAACTCTAGTCGGCATAAGCTTATGAAATAGGTTATGATTACCAGAATAGGCTTAACAGAGAACACTACACTATAAACACTAAAATCTCTAGAAGCAAGGTATGGACAATTGATTTCAAGCATATACATTCTTTATTCATTTGATTTCTGAATTAAGATTACTAACTTAATCGTTGGAGTCTGATCGACCATAGAGAGTCGATTCATTCTAACTCCTTTACTTCCTTGCAGCAAGTTGGTGCTCTGTGATATTGATTCGAGTGATCAGCCAGACTTTCCTAGAAATCCTACTTACAAGGGCTGTAAAATAAATCAAACTACTCAAGTTTGGTTAGTGCTCAATTCATTAAAAACTCGTTTGAAATCGGTTCATTATGTAAATAAGTCAAGTTTTAACATATTTTAAAGCTTGTTAATTTTCTGAGTTCGATTGGAACTTGACTCAATTAGCTTATGTACATAAAAATTTGAAGATACTCGAGTTCTGCTTGTGGTTAGTTTGCTGAGATTTTCAAACCAAATTTAAACAATCTACTTCCGAACCAAACCGATCCTTTTACACTTTTAGTACCAACAGTAAGGGGATGTCAATCCTTTATAAACAGAATTTTCAATAACACAAAGACTTTGAAATCTGGAAAGGACAATTTTAACCATTCATCTATAATTTGCCGGACAAAAGTTAGGTTGCCTTAATGGTGGAGCAACCCTCAGTGGCAGTGCTACCTAGGGTCCAAACTCCAAATGGTACAATTACCCCTTCAAATTTTCAACAATTTTATTTGCATACAATTTATAAATGTCATCCCTTAAATAGTTATTTTATTTTAAATGTTCATTTATTTTTTTCTTTTTCACAGCCTATATGCAGTTTCGTCTATTGATATAATTATTATATTTTTAAATTTTTTTAGTTGTATATATTTCTAAGTCAAAGTATGAGACATATGATAGGATGTAAGGCAAAAAATTTTTTACTTGAAAAATAAAATTAACTTTTATTTAGTCTTAGAAAACATATAAAAAAAATTAATTGTTTCATAGTACATTTCAACTCAATCATAGTGGAACTCAATATTTATATCTCAAAAATCATCTATGATTGATTCTATGCTCGACTTCAATACAATTTTTTTTTTCAATGTATATATATTTGTTTGTTCTTTGGATTTGACGAAAATTCTAACAACTGCATAATACTTTAATATGTACCTGTATATGTATGTTTTTATATGCTAGGTAAGACTCACTTGTTGAATTGGTGTACTTAAAAAAAAAAAACAATTGACGGTTGATTTTATTAGTTTAGGACATGCACAAAAAAGATAAAAACCTGCAATCCACAATGCAAAACTTGATATTTTATTAGTTTAGGACCTGAAAAAGTGTTTTAAATTATGGAATGTTAGGACCTTCAGAAAGATTTTAAATTATGAAGAGTGCGAAGTTGATAAATTTTTGCTAAAATATCATAGATGTAAACTATATATGAGAGGATTACGTAAAAAGTGAGAGTGCCATGACGCCAATATTAATGTAGTTCTGTCCCTGCTACTGGGTGTTAGAATCACCATATGATGGGTCCAACTTAACACGTCAGTCATACAAAACGTTCATCTAATCCCATATATTACAATCATGCAACTCTTTGTCTGAAGACGAAGACATGAATCAAAGGTTGGAAGGAGCTAGCAAGAAGATATATCAGTTTTCACACATGATGCGCCGGGAGTGTGTGAAATTGATCATGTTCTTTATGGGGACAACCAAAAGGTGAGGCTGAACCATTTTTGCACCAAACATGGAGCTCACATGGCAAAAATATGAGTGGTAGAGAAACAATTAAAATCCAGGATCTGATGTGATGGATCATCATCATCTTATTAATAACCTTCTCTCTCTCCACATAAATTTAGTTTGTTCAAGCTGTTATAGATGTGACTGATCAGGGCAACCCAAATGACAAGATATCCATGAAAGAGTCTAGCATCATTTGCGGACTAGTTAATGGTGGGATTTAACTAACATGGCTTGTATCAACTGGTAACTGTTAGTGGGTTTCACTTGATGTCTCTAACATCAGTGATAAAGCTCCTCGTTGTCCATTAATTTGATCTTAAGTCACATAATTCTTTTAATTAGATAAATAAATTATGTTATAATTCTCGAATTGATGAATTAGGAGTTAATTTTTGTCAAACTTTTGAACTTAAATGGTCAAATCATTCAATTCTAATTTGGATCAATAATTAATTGTCAAGTGTATTATTATGATATTAAAACATATGCTGAGATTTGAAATATAACAAATGAAAGGTCACTTTCTATTAAAAGCAACAATTAATTAGCTAAGTTGTCCATTTGTTTAGTTTATAGTCTATTAGATCCCAAATATGAAAAACATTTTGGTATAGAAACCATATAATAAAATATAAAAATATAATAGTATATCTAATAATGCAAGTAAAATTTAAATATATTAAAATTCAAAAATTATACAATATAAAGGCTCTTGAGGTGCTCTCGGACTTATGAATTTTGAAAATTGGCGCTCTCACGCTCCCGCACTAACACCAACTCCCGCACCTACTCTGTGTGACTTAGGTCTGGTCTAGTCTAGTCTGGTCTGTTGTGGTACTTCTGCATGAAAGACCTTCACGCTTTGTTTAGAATTTAAATTTTCGATCGAAAAAATAAAAGAAAATAAAAACGCAAGGGAAAATATAACAAAAATGGTCTTTTATTTTGTTTTAAAATCCGTATTTGCACACGGTGGGTCAGTGTTACAATTTGTGACAGACTCTTCATGCTTGTAAGTTGTTAGTGGTTTCAAAAAATATGTAACCAATGCAATTGTTAGAGTTGCGTTTCCCCTCTTGTTCGCAGTCCAAAAGGCCACTTGGTTTCTCTGATCATCTTCTTCTAGGGCAATAAGAGGATATCTGTGATTTTGTCTATTTGTCTATCTTGTGTTCTGGTCAGCAATGGACTGAAAGTTTGAAACCTCGAGCCATAACAACTAAAAACTTCAATCTCTTCATGTTATACATTTCACAAAACATAGCCTTATATAACAGAGCCTCTTATCACTTCCATCCTACCAAAAACTGGCTCAACGGTATTCAGGGGTTATACATTTCACAAAACATAGCCTTATATAACAGAGCCTCTTATCACTTCCATCCTACCAAAAACTGGCTCAATGGTGTTCAGGGGCAGCTCCACCCTTTAGCCAGTGAGCTCATCTGAAGTCTGAACCCACTAAAAATATGAATTTTTTTTTTTTTACTAAGCGTGAATTTTATTTTGTAGAGTATTTGAACCCTCAATCTATATATTGAATCCAGTGTCTGTATTTTATGCATATATGTGTTTGAAACTTTAAACATATATATATATATATATATAATGTGTGTAATATGTAATCTCATTTTTTAATTGATTTTCTCACTTTTAGCTAGACACAAGGCTACAAGACCTATATTAATAAATTCATATAAGATCCATTTACTTGTGTCTTAGAGTGAGAAATAAAATTACCTATAGCATTTTTCATACTCTACAACAGAATCAATTGAAATTGTGAGACGTGAGGTTCATATACAATAGCCAATATAGCCAAATTGACTTCTTTCATGAAGTGACAGTGGAAATGACTTTTTCAATAATAGAATGCATCAAGAATTGTTTACACGGAATGAGAGGTCAATAGATGAATAATTGTTTAATTACATATATTGGAAATAGTGTATTAATAATATTGATAATGAGGGTATTATGCAACAGTTTTAAAATATAAAATCTCATCGAGGTTACTTGTAAAAGATTATGTATTTGGATGTCCTTTTGTTAAAATAATAATATCACTTTATAAAAATCCGATTTTGCTTATGATTTAAAAATTTTAAATTAGTTTGTCAATTTATTAGCAATAGGTAATAGATATCATTAGTGTAAAATTTGAAATTTGTCGAATTTACATTTTTGTATGACATCAGGAATTTTGCATAACACCACTAACGAAAACTCTTGGAGTCACCACTAATAGTATTAGGATCTAACAAGTTTTAATCATCATTTATTTGCAATTAGCACCGGCCTTTTCATTTATCTAAAATTCTAGATTATATTTTAACCCGTTTCTTTCTATATTTTTCCCGGTATATGTTCTAATCTTGATGTGCCACTTGACATGTTCTAATGTTGTTTGTGGAATTTAGTGGAAAGTTTTGGACTTGAGGTATGATTGTGGAAATTTTTATGCTTAAGTGGTTTGGACTTCAGGTAATTTAAGTTTGAATAAACCTTTGATTCATTTAATTATACTCTAATTAAGATTTTCATACTAATTTCTGAGATAGCAAAATTGGAAACTAATTACAAGAGATCCAGAATGAATAAATCAACAAGCTTTACTATCCTCCTATGAAGCTATGTTTGGAATTAGATTTTTGCACTAACCCTTCTTGAAGCTATGTTTGGCATTAGAATTTGCTAAGCCATGTCGGAATTAGAATTTGCTAAGCAACGAGAAAAAAATGAAATGAAATGACTTACATTTAATCATGTTTCTTATGAGCATCTATAAATCAATAAGAAGGGTTTTCATAACGGGGAGCATTAATTTCTTTCCAAAATCAATAAATCAACAAGCTTTACTATCCTCTTATTCTATAAGCTCAATGTTCTGTACTTGAAAAATTTGTGAACAGGCCTTAGCTGAGAATACAGATTGATAAAAACACATATGAGGCATTTGTTGGGATATATCCTCACCGCGAGAACATTTCATTAAGAAGCATGGTGTGCGATCTGTACAATTTTTCCAATTTTCCTTTAATTTGTTTTCTTTTTTGATTTCGACTTACAATTTTGGATTGAGGACCCAGGGCCTACTCCATAATTGATTCCGACACAACCTACTTAAAGGAGGACGGGCTAAGGAACCTGGTACGACGTACAAACCATTCACAATTACACACAGAATCTCCATACGTAATAGGAATGTCTGGTAGAATTCACAAGTTAGAAATCTTCTAACATGACCTGTCAAAAGAGAAAATTAATCACACAAGATAGACTAGTGCTTTAGTAAAATTGCCTAGACATTATAGAGAAAAATTCATGTAAGTACACATTATACACAGAAGTCCACATTAATAAGAGAGAAGGTGAAATCCATTTTAGGCTTATACATTCCAGAATCCAAAACACTAGCAGTTTATAGACACTGGTTTCTAGATAGAAGTTTATGAAATGATCTGAGGAATTCATTGAAATTCCGAACCATTGGAAGAAGATGGAATTTGGAAAACAATATAGCCCTTTGGCTGGAAGGGGATTTGTAGTAACTGGTAGTATTTTTGATGTTGCTCTCTGGCTTTTATTTTGTAATAAAAACTCAAGGATGGCATGGTGATATATATTATATTATGTTATAAAACTAAAAGACTATTCAATTCAAAGTATAGAAAATAATTCTTCAAGAACTATCAAATATTTATTATATTAGTTCTTTTGGAACAATTAGGGCTAAATCTTCTAAATTACTCAAGATTTTATTGATAATATAGAACCAAAAGAATACAACATGAGTTTTGAGGACTTTACTTATATTTCTCTTCGTTCTATTTTCTCTCTGTTTCTTTCTTTCAATTTTCTCTCTACTTCTTGATTATATCTCAAACTATCAACTGAGCCCTTATTTAAAATAGTTCGAAGTTGAGGCAACAAGGCAGAATTATATTCTAATCGAATTAGAATTCTGCAAAGCGGCTCATCCATAAGGTCATCCATAACCTTAAAACATATTATATATTAAAAATAAAAAAATTCCGCAAAGCGGCTCATCCATGAAGTCATTCATAACCTTAACACATATTATATATTAAAAAAAATGATACATATTATATGCAATAGGTTCAGTTAAAATATGAAATGATCAGTAATAGTTCATTCAATATTCTTGGATGCCTCTCCGCCATTGCCTTGCATCTCATGCACTTGCAAAAGCTATGCTTATTTTAAGTATTTTTAGGCTCATTTGGTATTTTTTTTTAAAAAGGTTTTGATTTTATTTTTTTGACTTATAAACAAAATAAATAATTTATTTCAACTTTTATAAGTTAAAACTAGTAGAAAAGTCAAAAAAAAATTAAAAGAGTTGACTTTTTTTGTTTATAAATTAAAAAAATAAAGCAAAAAAAGTATAAAATAAGTCCTATCAAACGGATCCTTCTTCCTTTGACATAAAGAAAAAGAAATATATTCCTTTAATATTTGTACTATATATATTGACACTATCTCAATTTGAAAATCAATGAACTAAAGCATGATTGTCCCATAATTTAAAGCTCATCTGTTTTTCAAGAATTAAAAAATCATTGCGTACAAAGTCAATCTAGAGATTCTTTACGACAAACAATAATAGCAAAACTGAACTACATTGTGTATTCTTTTAGCTCCATCAATAACAAATGGAAAACGCAACGGCTAGTACTGTGACCGTGAGTACTTACTGGCCACTTGTACTAATTACAATTACTGCTTAATCTAATATCAATTACTATAAAATGTACCCACATTGTTGTAATAGGGGATCACATTTGTAGTAATTATAAGTCATATTTGTGATAACTTTTTTCACCAAAACTATTTCGATTTTATCAAATATTCTCATCTAATAGTTGTTTTTTTTAATTTTATTATCTAAGGAGTGAGATTGCAAGACGCTTGATGCTGTGACAACCCTCATGATATTGGAGAAAAATTCATAACAAAAGTCCTTAGAAGGTAGGGTCCTTGCCATAATCATTATTTTTACTACTTCTAGTCCTTTCCAAGTATTCATCGAAATTTTCTAGGGCTATGTTTGGAAGTGAAGAAAAAAGAAAAGAAAAATAGAATGAAATGAAATTACTTACAATCATGTTTTTTATGAGCATCTAACTAAAAGTTATTATATTTTTTGGGTAATTCCTAGTCAATTTTTTTTTAATATATACATATATATTATGTTATAGAGAACAGAAAATAAAAATAAAAAATGAGTTAAAAAGCTTTACTAAAACCTCAGCTTCCTAAACAGCTTGGATAGGGGGATGAACCGCCTATTTATATCTATAGAATCCGTTTATATATATAGAGAGCGGTTTTGAGAGAGAGAAAGCTGTGCAAAACTCTAGAAGCAGAAGAAAGCAAGCATCTTCGTCATCTTTTGAAACTTCAGGAACCCAGTATTACAATAATCTACGGAGAAAGTTTATATATATTAATATATACACACATGGGCAATCCAAGAAGCGTTAAGTGGAGCAGGTTCTCACTGAATTAGCTAACTCTATTATTTTAAAAAAAATATATATGTGTATTTATTTAATTTTAGATTATAAATATATACTTTATTCTTATCGGATTTATAAATACTTATACTTACTTTTTCTGAATTTACTAACACTTATTTGCCTCTATTGAATGTCACTAAACTTGTAGCAAAAACATATATGTATTAACTCTTTATTCTTTAACCAAATAAATAATACAATTTTAATTAATTTTTCATTATATGTATTTATAGTCTTGATTACCTAAATATCAAAATTCATTCTCAAAATTTTAGGGTCCGTTTGGTAACGCTGTCAGTTTTTATTTTTTGTTGTATGTTTTTGTTTTGTGTTTTTACTCTGTGTTTTTTGTGGT
Organism: Euryodendron excelsum; assembly: GCA_033060915.1. Taxonomy (NCBI): domain Eukaryota; kingdom Viridiplantae; phylum Streptophyta; class Magnoliopsida; order Ericales; family Pentaphylacaceae; genus Euryodendron; species Euryodendron excelsum. The sequence goes on along the minus strand of CM065397.1, from coordinate 11,424,966 downwards.
TTGATGATCAGCGTTTATAAGTTATCGTTGTGCCAAGATTACTAGACCAATGTTTTGGTAAGAGAAAATACACCCATTTTAGTGTTTTTAGTTTCCTTTTTTCGAATTTTGTAAAAAACTAAAAAAAAAAAATTTAAACAAACGCCGTTTTTTATTTTTTTAAAAAAAAAATAAAAAACAAAAACATTAAACGTTACCAAACGACCCCTTAAATTTCAACCAGTCAAATCTGTATTAAAATTTTTAATAAAATTTTTGTATATAACTTTTGTGTAAAGACAATATTTTTTTTAACGTCTTTAATATAATTATCTATTTGTTTATAAAAAAAAATATTTTCAACTAAAAAGATCTGTGTGAAATTTACCCCACTGGACCGAAATGGGCCCAAGTACGACTCTTCGTAGGGAAGTTTAAATACACACGGATTCCTGTAGAGAGAGAAAGAGAGAGCGAGAGGTGCGTTTGGGTATTCTGGAGAGAGAGAGAGAGAGAGAGAGAGAGAGAGAGAGAGAGAGAGAGAGAGAGAGAGAGGGAACGGGGGGCGCTGAGGATGGTGGAGAATGAGGGAGAGGAGAGCAGTGAGTCTGAATCAAAATCGAAGACAAGATCAAGGCTGTACGATTGGTTGGCGAATTTCCACAGGGATCTGATGGCGGGGGCGGTGATGGGTGGCGTGGTGCATACGGTTGTGGCCGCAATCGAGGGGGCAAAGCTGCTGTTGCAGACCCAGGATAGCAACTTAGCCATCGTCGCCGGGCGTCACCGGAGTTTCAAAGGGATGTTTGATTGTATATTCCGTACGGTCAGAGAATTTGATGAGAGTAATGAGACTATAAAATTTTAGCCTGGTGGCTGTATTTTAAGTGATAGGTTCACTGATGATGTGAGCTTTAGAGGAAATTGTTTTACATGGCAGGGGAAAATTTCACCTGATGTATATTTTCTGAACAGCTTGGGGTGGACGGAGATTAGTAATTCAACATGGTTTACTAAATCAAAATGAGTTTTGTGCGGTCAAGGTGAGTCACACTAGATGTCGTGCTTTTTTGAGATATTCGTCAGTTTGGTAAATATTTTTTGTTTTTATTTTTTATTTTTTAAAATAAAAAATAAAAAAATATTAAAATGAATGTGTTTTCTATTTTTAAAATATTAATCTGATATTATTAACAAAATATCTTATAAATGACATTACCAAATCATAAAAAATAAAAATACACATTTATGACACACAATAAAAAATAAAAATTAACACAAATTTGTAAACAGACCTAGCTTTCTCGGAATTTTTCCATTGAGAAAGGTTCTGTGTGGTTCATATAATGGTTAATGGTATTATTGGTGCGGTAGGTGCTTTTATGGGCATGTTCTCTTGTTAAGATTTTATGCATATCAATTGCAGGACAAGAATTAGAAGAATAAAGGGAAATGCACTTTGTCTCTGGGACAGCCTTTGAACTCTCAAGTTTTTGTAGAAATATTACGGGTGTGTTTTCGTTATGTATTTGTGCATATAAGGCAAATAGCCCAAATGTCTCTATTTTCTTTATTTTTTATATTAGTTGTATCGTGAATGAATATATGACTGGCTTCCTTTATTTAAAAACCTTGTTGTAGTCAACTAAGAAGCATGTTTGCTCCTAATAAGATGTCATAGTTGTGTTAAATACATGTCTGACATGCGTCTAAACATATCTTATTATTTTTTTAATTTTTCATAACTAGACACGCTTCAAACACTTGAGAAACACATGTGTTCATTGCTCGCACACATATGAAACAAATTATAAGTTTAAAAAAAATAATTTAGGATTCAATTTTAAAATTAAAATAATGAGTTTATACGTAATTTGATGTTTATTCTATGTAATACATGATTTTTAATTTTAGATAGTGCTACCTTATAATTTTTTATTATTGTTTAGTAAAATATTCATATATAAGATGTATAAAGAATATATAAAATATGTATTTTTGCTATGTTTTTGCTGTTTCATGTTTTATATTTTTTAAAATTACGTGTCATTATGTCGGTGGCATGTCGTGCATCCGTGTCGATCCTTCTTAAGTAGTCAATCAGCCATAGAACTGTGTTGTAGCTGTTGACCTAGTTGATTTGTAATAATTTCTGATAGGCTGGTGCCAAGTGATGAATTCTCTTCTTCGTTTTTCCTTTTTTTTAGCTTTTATGAGTTTCCTTTTTACTTGTCTCTGACAAAAGTTTATTTCAAGCACTCAATGGCAGAGCCTTTGTTCGAACTATTTGGTTGTGGCCACATGAATCTTGTCTAGGACATGCTTCCGGGGGGCAACGGCCTCGTATTTGTGGGAATTCTTCCAAGTCCATGTCTATAGGGGTTAAAGGTTTTTACTGGTTGTCAGCCACCTAATGCAACACTCCTTTATGCTGGGATATAAGTAATTATATATAAAGAATTTTGTCATCAATTGATCGAGGATATCCTTATTTAATACATGATGGTGAAGCCATGAATGACAAATTGTAGAAAATAAGGAGAGTAATTTATATTAGTAGTTTGTTTTTCCAAGAGACAATTTAGAAGTTGTGTGAAACATACTAATGTGGGCCACGTATGGATGTATTTTTAGTGACCAGAGAGAGTAATAAAGAAAATTTCAGCTTCCCCCCCTGCCTTTCCTTGCCGTTTTATCAATATTGATTAAGAGAAGCAAATATAAAACAACATCCCATGCCACTTTGTCGACAATAACAAAGATAACTAAATATTCATAGCCCTTACAAACTTTTTTGCGTCAAGCCGATATGAACATCAGTATCTTAGACCAACACTTATTCAGTGACAGAGCAAGAATTTTTGTTAGGGAGAGGAGGTAAAGTTTTTAAATTTTGTAGGAGTTGAAGTAAAATTTCTTGAATTTTGAAAAACAAAATTTAATCTTAGATACCTAGAATTCTATAAGAGGTATAAAGAATTTTAAGATGCCCCCTTCTGCCCGCTCCCCTGGGTCTGCCAATGCACATATTGTCAGTTGCATACATGATTATAGCCTGCTCTTCCTCCAGAGGTCCTCTTTTGGTACCCATCTACCTTCTTTCTTGGATGTCAAAGTCTCAACCAAGTTACATAATCCTTTTTTCAAAAGAGAAATGTTATAGACCAAAGCTTTAGATTGACACGAAATGGCTACTGAGGAATATTATTTGAGTTCTGAAAGGAAGATACTTGAGCAATTATACCCCTCCTAAAAATTGAGAGCATTTAAAATTTTGTAAGGGAAAAGAATGATATCTGCAATTTGAGATGCTACTGCAAATAGTTTTCTGAGGTACGGAAGGGAGGCTGACAAACTGTCGAATGTAAATATCTGGTGATCCAACTATCCAGCATTACTACAAGCAGGCTTAGGAGTTTTTAATTTGCTTAGTAAGATGTAATCTCCATAGTTGAACTCTTTCTCCTTTACAAGATACATGTTATCACTTTGTTAATTTTCTTATACTGACACTGACCTTATGCCCTTGGGGATTATTTCCAGAACCCATAATTCCAACTACATCTATTTGGAAGCAAGTTGATTATTTCCTCTTGAATGTCTCCCACGTCTATTCATGGAAGAACACTATTAGTTGCTTGCGGTATAAATGCTCAAATGAATTAAGCATTCAAAATCAAGGATCAAAATTTTGTTTCAGCTTATTATTTTGGTCAGCTAAGAAACGAAAACATTTCAAAAACATGGTAGAAATGAAAAAGAAAAAAAGTGGAAACATAAGAAAATATTTGACAACATGAATATAAGTCCATCTGTGTATATTTTTAAAGCTAATAAATTAATAATTAATCATGTTTAAGGACTGTATAGCCATTCACATTAGAGAAAACTATGATAACATTGAATAACAGATACTAATATGTATTAAAAATATTCAAAAATTAATTTCAGGGTAATTATTAATCATTATTAATTGATTTTAAGAGTTAATTTTTATTTAATAAAATGGTACTAGCTTAATGTTGATATTACATGATTAATAAGACAATTTGAGTTTTTGCATCTCTTTAATGCATTAGTTTTCAAATAAGTATATGAAAATTTTGGCCTAAATTAATTATAGTAACAATAAATAAAATCTCCAATCAAATAATAAAGATAACATTATTTTAATAATTGTAAATAGTAATAATAGTTTCCAAGTCTTGTCGACTTCCAGTAACGAGAATCAAAATTGCCTAATATGTGTCGAAATAACTCATTGTTTGTTTGTTACAGTACATTTTGTATCATTTCTGTGCGTTTCAGCGTGTTTTAGTATGTTTCAGTAAAACTATTATAATTTAGGCCTTGTTTGGCTACGGTTTTATTTTCGTTTTTTGTGTTCTCGAAACAAAAATTTGAAAATATCTCGTTTTTCTTGTTCTCATAACCAAAATATTGGGACCATCGAAAACATTATTTCCATTTCATTTCTATTTTCAAATTAAAACGGTTCCGGAAACTCAAAAAACACAGTTTTATTACTTCCTAAAATTGGAGTGTTTTATGAAAAATTTCCTGCAAATAAATTTCAAAATCGGTTTACCAAATACGATTTCGACGAAAACAATTTCTGAAACTAGTTTACCAAACATGATTTTATTAGATTCTAGAAAACGGGAATAGTAACGAAAATCGTAACCAATAATGTTTCTATCCCCAAATAATGGAAATGTTTCGATGTTTGGACACAAATGAAAGGAAATTTTGTTCCTGGCTAAAATAGGGCCCCATGGGTCTAAAATGGAGGCCTGACCCATGCAATCACATTTCAAGCTAGTTGGGCTATAGGCCTAATATGAATTGCAAAGACTAGGGTAACTACTAGCTGCAGGGCTTGAATTATTAGCTTTGTAAGCAAGCAAGCAGGAAGCAGCAGCATGTGCAAGTCAGTTGCTGATGTACCGTAAAACGTGCATGCCATGACACCCATCATGGATGTGGTGATGCACTTTGCTTTCAAGTTGGCTGAAGCTGTAGATGCTGCCCTGAATGATTCAGGGTGCAAATTCGCCTCAGTTAGCCCCAGCTACAACAACTGGAAAAAAAGCCTTAACTTATTTTTTTGCTAAAGAAGTCACTCCACTCATTATCAGCAGCAGATGGCACATTATATAGGATAAGCCATACAAGCAACTCATATTGTAATTCTTAGGCCTTGCCTGTGACCTGGGCATGTAGGTACCTTACTATTTGAACCATTTTATTATATTATATTTATATACAAGTATCTTGTAATGACTATGATTAAGTCTTATATAATTAATTAGTTTATAATAAATATCTAATAGTAACTTTATATATACGAATGTACGTCTTATCTAATATCTAGTTGAAGTGGCCGTGTAAGCCACGGGCAATTTTGATTTTTGCTAACTATATTTAAAAATTATTATGATGGGAAATACTTCAATAATGATAAAAATAAATTTAAAATATGATTGTATAGATAGTTACATGTTTTAAACATTCTATGAACACAATTTGTAAGAGAGGGAACTGCTATTTGGTTTGCATGTGTTTAATGCATTCATTAATATACAATTCCTGAAGTAATTTTTTTTTTTTTTGAGTTTTTTTGTTGCTTGGACGCTAAGGTGAAATTGGTAGGTTGGAAGTGTTAAAGTTATTATAAATAACTTACATGGTATTTGAGTTTGGTAGTTTAATTAAGTTTATCTTTTGTAGGATATAATGGTACTCTTCAAATCAAGTACTCTTTTAGTTTCTTTCATTGGTGAAAGAACTATGAATAAGAAGGGAAGATGAACATAAAAAAATTAATAAGGAGTTTTTTAGTTTCGCCCCAATATTTTTTTTTCTTTTGTGGATCTTTACCTGGATTGATTGTGGTTTGACTTAATTTCTTCCCATCTCAAATGTGCATATATGTGTGTGTAAAGTCTTCTTTTTTCATTTTTTTTTCTTTTCTATGGAGCGTATAGGCCTTTAACCTATTATTCTTTTGAACTCGTGGTTCATATCAATCATATAAACTTGATACATTTGTATGAATGATGATTGTCTGTAAAAGGACGTAAGTAAAAAACAATGGAGATTACAGATTAACCCACACTCTTTTCATTTCATGCCAACTGAAACAACCTAGAGAAATGAAATTTTGATCCTTGCTTCACGGATATATATATATATATATATCTATGAATTGATTTGTATCATGCATTTAAAGTACTTATATTAGAAGTTCAAAATCTACTTTACTGATTCCAAAACCAAATCATCAAAAGGGTGAGACCATACCATTGGACCAAAACCAACTACCCTAATTTGAGTTATGCCCTGGAAGGCATCCAGTAGCAACGGTAATAAGGTTTTCCCACCCCTTACAATATACTGCATACACAAATCACAAGGAATCAAGAGTATGGAAATCTTGATTAATCCCAGCTATACTCACCATGCAAGCCCTGCCCAACAACTTCAATGATCCTGTTGAAATTTTTGAGACATTTGAATGGGTTTTCCACAGACACCTAGAAGCTGACCACCATTAAAATCTATCTCGACTCCTGCTAAATTTTAACTAAACCTTAAGCCATTTGTTTGACTTGTTATACTATTTTTAATTTGAGCAAATTATGTTGACCTCCCCTGAGGTTTTATGAAATGTGAGACACCTGCTGAAATCTTGGTAATTACACTGCACTCCCTTGTCAGTGTTCGTCAGAAATTCCGTTTGCAGTTCATATGCCTCTATCATCTTAGCTACATTCCCTCATGAATATAGGTTAACACGAACATGATAATTATATCTATATATTGCAAAGGAGCTAACCCAAAGTGTTGGATGAAGTGCCCCGACAAAACTCAATATTCATGTAATGCAACTGTAGGGGAGATTCATCTCCAATGGCAATCATTCCACTTGTTTCAGTAGGTGAACTTCTTGTCACGGCCTTAGACTTTCACCAACACAACCTTGCCAACACTTAGCAAAGCTAAGTCAGCCTTTAGTTAGGCAAAGGTTAAGACAAAGGAAGGTTAGATGAGAGTTTAAGAAAGTTATAACTCACTTAGATGGTTTGGCCAAATGAGGTCTCCCCTTTATATAATTCTCAACCTTCTTAATGGACAGTGGTGATTAATTCAATCCAACGGTGGAGAGTGATCTTTCAAAACTTTCCCACATCCTTTCCTACAAAATATCTAATATATTTACATAAAACATTTTAGAGACATTCTAGAATGTGTACAAGTCTAGACTACACAGGAACACTCTAAAGGATTCTAGAAAAACTTGAAAATCTCTTCATAATTATTGAACCTTTTAGAGATCTCTTCACTGTTTCAAAATTTTTTAGGTTTTTCTAACCTTCTGCCAGCAAAAATCGGGCATTCTCATGCGTCGCGTAACACTCGGCTCACAATGGCATCATCTTTTCCAAGTAAACCCACCTGCATTCTTATGCTCTCAACATGGACTATGCTTTTCTTTGTAGCAGTATGATTACACCCTAAAAGTGTAATCATAAGCCCTTAATTTGTACATTGTTAGACTTATATTGTTGTTAATTGTTTTATTTTAGTTCAATATTTGATTTATTGTGTTTTTTTTGTGTGTTTTGTAGGTTTTGGGGCTAAAATGACTAAAAAGAGCTCAAAGTACAGGAAGACCGTCCGGATGGACCGTTCGGATGATGGAACCGTTCAAATGTACCGTTCGAACGACACCACCATTCGGACATAGCGTTTAGACAGTGATTTCACTATTCAGACACTTTGTTTGGACGATGATTTCACCTTCCGGACGCCCATTGGACGGTAAACCTCTAGAGTCGATATTTTGCGTTTGAAGCCATTTCAGAGTCGAGATTTTGCATTCGAAGACCGTTTGAACGGTAGCCTACCGATCAGACGGTAAAATGACCGTTCAGACGCTCATTTTACCGTCCGAACAGTGCGTCCGGACGCGTATTAGACAGGCGTTGGACGCCTATCAAACGGATTGTGCAAATTTGCCCTAAAAACATAGCTGTAGTCGAAAGGAAGGGAGTTCATTTTTTGGAGAGAGTTTTTGGTTTTGTTCGAGTTGTAGGAGTAATTTTAGTGAGTTTTTGAGATTTAGGGTTAGTTTTAGATAAAGGGGCAGTGGGAGAAGCTCCAAAGAGGTTGGTTTTTTCATTTTTCTTCATTTTTAGCTTAGATTTAGCTTTGTAATAGTAGTATAGAGTGAGAACTTGTAATTTTCTTTGTTGTATTGTATTTTCGTGCACTTTCTTTTATTTTCTTTGTATCTAAAAACTCTTAATATTCAAGTAATTTTATATTTCAATCTCTACATGCTTTCTTTATATTTTTACATGCTTTTATTATGAATTTAATTAACTATTTTTTAAATTGGGTTCAAATGTGAAAATCATCCAAATAATCCAAGAATTTCAATGGATTTATCTCATGAATTAATTATCATATGTTTCTAGATTTTGAATTCCTAGTAATTACATATGAAATTTTAGAAAACTTAGATTATTGACTAAGTTTGGAGATTTTTATCTCCCAAATTGATGGTATTAATCTATGACCCTTGACTAGATAAATACTCCATAATTGCTAGAAATTCATTCCCATCAATTGATTGAAGATGCCTTAAAAAACCTAGGTTATTGACTATGTTTGACTAATTCAATGCACAAATCACAAATTTGGTATTGACCCTAGTTAAATCGATGGTATTAACCTTTGATTCCTTGTTGACCATGTATCCAATTTCAATTGCTTGAAAATTATCAGTTTTCAAAGTTAAATCCTTCGAATCAAATACTCTTAAATGTTGTGTTTGATTTGAGTTATAATGCTCAAGCCTTTTATGAAATTGAGTGATTGAATCATTTTAGGCCAATTCCCTTTTTGTTGTTTTAAGTCTAATTTCAATTTGTTTTATCTTAATTGCCTAGTTGTTAATTACTTTTATTTTCATTGCATTAGTTTAGTAATTCAAAACAATCATCAAAACCCAAAAAAAATTTGGTCTCTTTTATTTTTCTTTTTATTTTAGATTCAATTCGCACAATTTTCATTCGACCTGAGTTAGGTTAGTGTGAGGTAAGTGTTATAGCCTATATTGATCTTGGTTCTTGAGAAAATACGATTCGGGACTTTTCGGATAAAACTACAATCGTCAACCGTATGCTTGCGGATTAAAAAGAGCGCCTTCTGTGCTAGTCACAGTAACTGCCATGCATGAGTGGGAGGGGTTTGGTAGAGAAGGAGCAATGGTAGAGGGAGGAGGAATAAGTGATGGTGATCTATGGTAAGGGAGAGACAGAAAAGAGAATAAGAGATGTGCTCGTAGATGGTCGTAGCTGGGGAGGTCCATTTTTTTGGGTAACGATCGATGGTACTGCAGCCATGTTTCCGGCCATTTCTTTGGGTTCAAGTGCAAAAGATGAAGTTGTTCTAGTTGAGGGGCACTTTTGTCTTTTTATTTACGTTGACTTATATAAGTAAAATATCTTTAGTCAGTTAAGGCTAAAATAGTAAAATATCACAATTAGTTAACACTGTCTGGGTGACATGTCTAATAAGGGAGGTTAGTGTCCTTTCAGAAATCACAAGCGTACTATTTGTTATTGTCATCAGATATCTCAAGGGAGGTCACTATAATTTAGCCCCAAAAAAAAGTGGCATGGACCTTCTACCATAGTTTGTACTGTTATGGTCTCAAGCATCATTTGCAACAATTTTTTTTTTTTTTTTTTGAACTTTAATGATTGATGTAAGGCATAAATTGAATCTATTTACAGTAAGGAAATATAGGGGTGCAAGACAATATGCATGAACACTGCATGAACATAATGGGCTGTAAGATAATTTAGTTTTCAATCACAATCAAATAAGATTAGGGGGATATTACTTCTGGGATAGTTGGAAATTTTAGGTTTCTGACTGACTCTTAACACTTTCACTGGATAGTCCTTGTATTATGTGGTGGATGACTGATAAAGTTGTGAATCTTTAGAAATTGTTATCTTCGTCATTTTTTTTTCTTGTGCTATGCCAAAGTTTGTGTTTGTGTTTGATATAATGTTGTTAACCTTATGTTATTTCTAGGGGAGATGCCTTAGACTACTAAGGCCACTACATGCATGGCAGCTACTGCTAAATAACATGGGGGCCGTAATTCGGGTTATACTTTCATGTGTATGTTTCCCTTAATTTATCTATTCACATTTTAATCAAGATCCTCCTAATATGTTATTTATATATCCATTAGTCTGCTGATAGGACTGGGGAATTGATAAATGCAAAAGGAAGATTACAAATGTTTTAAGAATTAATTAATTCAAGTTAACAATGCAAATCAAGAACCTAGAAATAAAATGAACTGTCTGAATTTCATTTTTTCTTGATGACAACAACTTCTTGCTACAGTTGATTATCACAAGGAGTATTACTTTAGGAGGACATTGTATATAGTATTAGAGGTGGGTGATTAAACCTAAACTTCCTTTCAGAACACATTTGATAAATTCTTTCCAGTTGTTCTTTGATTACATTCCAAAAGTGAAATCCTTAATACCTAAATAACTTTAGTTAGTCTAATTAGATTACTTATACTCTTATTTTAGTTTAATAATGCCCTTAATAATGTTTAATGGCTTGATTTGTAGGTTTTGAGCTTAGAAAAGGAGCTTTTAGGGGCATCATGGTTTTTTGATCGTGTGCACGGTGCAGTTAACTAACTGTGTGCACGGTGGACCCAACCGTGCGCATGCCTATAGAGATTTATCAAACTTCAGAGATGGGGTGTTTAGCATAGGAAGACTGTTCACACGGTATTGTCAACGGTGCGCACAATGTACCCAACAGTGCACACAGTTTACAGAGCCCTTACTCTATTTTTGCCTATAAATCAAATTTCTATTGATGAAATTGGGGACCTCAGCTTTTTGTACTTAGTTTCTCTTAGATATAGTTAGTATCTAAGAGCATTGTAGAGGGAGAAAGTAGTATTTTTCTAGTTTTTCTTACATTTTCTATTGCTTTCCTTGCATCCAAACATCATTTTCCTTGCAAATTAATACAAGATCTTCCAATTTTATTGCATTTCTACCATGGATTTAAGTAACTAAACTCATCATTGGGTACAATTGTGAAGATCAACTAAGGTTCTTCAAGGAATTTCAATGGAGGTATATGGGTCTCATTGATTTATTTTAAGTTCTCTCTAATTCATCTTAATTGAGTATAGATTTTTTAGAAAACCTAAGTTCATAATATCATTTGGTAATTTCTATGCACAACTTTACAATTGGTATAGGGATTGCACAAATCTATGATTTGAAAGTATGACTCTTTCAATTGAACACTAATCTATTCTCAATTAAGTATGAATCTAAAGTTTTATGGTTTAAATCTTCCGAATCAAGGATCTATAGGGTGATCTTTGATTTGAGTTATAAATTCCTCTATTGAAACTCTTGTTGTGAATTGATTGATTGAATCAATTGTATCCAAGCCTCTTTACTTATATTCAAATCTAGTTTTAATTGCTCTCAGCAATTGTTAATTACTTTGCATTTGTTTAGTTAATTCAATCTCTCAAACAACAAATGATTTTTGTCTATCTTTGGCCCAATTCCCCTTCATTTTGCAACTCAATTTTGGTTAATTGAGTGTTAGTTGAGTGCTATTTCATATTAAAATCGATCCTTGAGGAAAATGAACTCCGGTACTCATTGAATTTATATTTCAATCACGACACCCGTTCTTTTGCAGGAACTTATTGTACAACATATTAAAAAGCAATTCAGTCTCCGTAAGTTAAAATGCTTTATGCTTTATGCGTCAAGAACTCATGCAAACTCTGAATTAGATTTTCTTATGTTTGACCAAAGCTTAATTTGTTTACCTGTAGGTCAGCCTAAAATTATATGCCCTCTCAGGTACAGTAGTGCATCGTTGATGATGCATAACATCCTACAAACTAATACTAAAGTTACGGTTACTACTTACTTTATGTATGTTGGCTGTATCTCCACTGACCTCATAACATACTATTACAAGCCATGCTGTGTGATCAATTTTCTGCTTAAAACATTGGTTAATTAAATTTTCCAATCTCCAATTTGGAGCAATTATCATACCCAATGTTCCATTATTACGCATAATCTCCATGTCAATTGTTCTAGCTAAAAGAAGTCAAAGGTGAATGTTAATTTTGAATAATTCAATCTTTGTTATATAGTCGAACACTATCCAAACTCTCTCTCTCTCTCAAAATATTAGGGAGGGTGTGGGAAAGGAACTCTATAGGTGTTATATGCTTATAATGGGAATTAGTTTCGTTTCTTCTTCTTGTGATTAATAAGAATGTTTTATACAACTTTATATTAAGTTCGGTTTTACTTCAGAGGTTTCGATACCATAAAAGAGATGATGTCAGAAGAATCTAAACCCGAGGTGGTGTTATGGAAGCGTTGGGTGGTGGCTCAAGTAGATGATGATGCAATCCGGCCTAGAAAAGCCAGTGTATCGGAGCATCCTGGACTGTTGGAGGAACATTTGTCGAACAGAGGGAGCGGCTTCGTTTTACCGTGGGGCCCTTTCAAATATGTTTTGGAGTAATAGTTCTGCTGCTATATTAGTTTTGTAAGATGAGGTAAAGAATAGAGTTATCATAATCGAATTGGGCATCAAGCCGGTGAGATTACTGGTTTACAATTTACTGGTTCAATTGGTATTATAAATTAAATGTATTTTATTTATTCATATATATATATATATATATAATTTATATTGTAAATTAAAACACAAGGAATCAAGTGGAGTAGGTAAGTGTTGCTTTATTCTACAAGTTCAACTCTTGAGAGTTATAAATACATTAAATTTTTTAAAGAAGCTAAAAACTCAAAGTTGATCAACGGTTTTTCTGTTGAACTGGCATATTGGTTTACTATTTTTTTAAAAATTGACCGGTACATTCGGTTCACACGCATTTTCGATAAATTAATTGAACTGTATCGGTTCATGATCCGGTTCTCGATTTAACTGATTAAATTGGCCGATCTGATTCGGTTTTGATAACTATGGTAAAGAAGTTCATGAATTGGGGTGAATTGTAACAGGAAATTATTTTTGGTCAGTTTGTTCATCTCATTTATAAGGATTTAGAGTAGGATAGAGACTATAACACAGGAACAAAAATCTTGTAGCAGCACAATTAAGTTTATAGCAATTAATATGTAATAGTTGATGGGGCTCATTTGCCAGCTTGATTTTTTGGTTAACAAATAGAAGAACAGAAACTAGTTAGAATTCTTTGCCACTAATACTATTTTTTGTTATAAAAGTAAAGAATATATAAGGTGGAGAAAATAACTTAATACAAAATATAGTGAATAGTTCTTTTTGAACGATCAACTATTTTTCATATTAATTCTTCTAAAACTATTAGGGTTAGATCTTCTGGATCATCCAACACTTTTATTGATAACATAGAACCAAACAAATACAACATTAATTTTGAGAAATTACTTATATTGCTTCTTTTTTTTCTATTTTCTCTCTGCTTATTCCTTTATCTTATTTCTCTATTCTTTTAGTTGCGCCTAGAACTATCTTTAGGCACCTCTATTTATAGTGAATGGAGTCAAAGATGCGGGAGGGCTGCGGAATGCTGAGGCGGCTAAATGGATGGTGGCTAATGGATGGAGGTCATCCAATACGTTATACTCTCCTTGGATGACCTCAAAACAATACAAGATGTATATTTTGTTAGGTATGTTAACACTACCTCATTAAAACCTTGTTAGAAAAAATTTAATGGAAAAAAACCGTAGCGAAGGAAAAAGAGTACAATACTTAACTCCCCTTGAACACTAAGAACTTTATTTGCTTCATGAAAGGTTTATGAGACGATGCATACTAATACCATGCACAAGCTTCTCAAATGTTGCAATTGGTAGTGTTTTAATAAATAAGTTTGCCAAATTATCATTGGATTGTATTTGCTGGACATTAATATCACCACTTTTCTGAAGCTCATGTGCATGAAAGAACTTTGAAGAATTATGTTTCGTTCTGTCACCTTTGATGTAGCTTCTCTTAATTTGTGCAATACAAGCTACATTATTCTCTTACAATATTGTCAAGGTATCTCTGACTGTAGATAATTCGCAGCATTCTTGAATATGTTGAATCATGGATCTTAACCAGATGCACTCTCGACTTCCTTCATGAATTATAATTATGTCAAGTCACATGTCTATAGAAAGCTATTGAAATATGGATTCCATATCTATAAATATCATAGGTAAAAAATGCAAGATCTAGAAGAAATAAAGCAACAAAGTTTTGAAATAAACACTATTCATCTCAATAGTTGAACTACTGTTCATACTATTCATACCAATTGAGTGAACAGTAAAGAATCCAAAATGAAGATAAATTACATAAAAAATACAGTACCTTCTTGATGTAAGGAAAAACACAGAACACTTAGAGTATCATGCTGATAACGTATTATAAAAGTAAATAATATAAGGCGAAGAAAATAACTCAACACAAAATATAGTGAATAGTTCTTCCGGAACTGTCAAATATTTTTCATATTAGTTCTTCTAGAACTATTAGGATTAAATCTTCTGGATCACCCAATACTTTTATTAATAACATAGAACCAAATAAATACAACATGAGCTTCAAAAAATTACCTATACTGTGTCTTTCTTTCTATTTTCTCTCTGCTTCTTCCTTTTTCTTATTTTTCTATTCTGTTGGTTGTGCCTAGAACTATCTCTAGGCACCTCTATTTATAGTGAATAGAGTTAGGGATGTGGGGGCTGCGGAATGCCAGGGCGGCTAAATAGATGGCGGCTAATGGACATTTTTAGTGTTTTTGGAAGCACCAATATTGCTCTACTTTATTTGCACTAGGATTTGAATTTATGATAATGACCATGATGATGCATCTATTGGACAAGTAATTAGGGTGTTTTTTTGTGCTAAAAGGAGCCATTTAAGCAGTGGGCCCAAGCTCGTGTTTGGCCGGTGCCAAACTACCAATCCACAATGCTTATGCGAGTTGGTTTTGGTGCTTTGCATAGTAAAGCAGGATTATTTTAGTAATTCACCTGTTTCTCATTTAAGAATGATTGAGATTGTGCCTTCCATATTGCAATGAATCTGATGTGGCACTCTGTGATTGGTTACAGAACATTCCAAGGGAGGTTTTAAGTGGTGATGTTTTCAAATCTTAGAAACAGATGCAAGGGAAAGTGTATAATTAAAGTGAAGGCCTCGTGAAGAAGCCAAAACAAAACATGACTTCACTTCTAAAAAGAAGAAAAATAAAGAATAAAGATGAATTAGTTAAAGAGGCTTTTGGGACTTTAGAGACTTTGGACTAAAAGCTTGAGACAAAAGTGTAAACCAAACATTACCATTAAAGGAACTTGGAGCGGGGTACATGGGTTGCCCAATACAAGTCTTTGACAGATTATTTATTTAAATTCATGTAAGATTATTGTTTATAAAAATTATGTAAAATTTATACATTATATAAATAATCACTAATCATAACGAAACGAAACGAGAAACTTTAGAATGAGAACAACTGACCCACCACCCCTCGTAGTTGCACAATTGTCAATTCTTTGCTTAGTAAATAACCATTTAAAATATACTTCTCAGTGATCTCGCTGCCCACTTTGTGCGATTGTTGAATGTGGCGCTCCTGTAGGTGTCTTTTTCAAAGAATCAATTGTAGATTCTTCTTAGGCTGGGCCTAGAATGTTTACGCGTCAAACGGTTAGATGGATGCCACGTGTGATACTAATAAAGGTGAAACCCACTTGCTTCAACATGGTGTTTGCGGTAGTGGAAACAATAAGGCTACGTTTGATTCGCGGGGTAAGGTTAGATTGGATAATGAATTCTAACTTATTTTGCGTTTAATTGTCAAATAGAGTTGAGATAATTAGTAGTTTGATTCAGACTACTAGTACTCAATATTAGTTTTTAACTAATCTGAAAGGATTGAGTTTGCTAATCGGAGATAAGGTTGAAATGACTTAACTATCTCTAGTTAACATATATTATATATTTTATATGTTATATTACATTATAAATATTAAAATGCGATAATGCTGTATTATATACGTAATACATTATTGTATATAATATTTTATTATAATATATTAGAATATGGTAATATTACATTTATAAAATATTATATAGCATTATAACATTAGTATACATACATTATATTACTTTAACAAATTATAACATTATTTTATAATAAAATAGGTATTATTATATAATATTATATAAGAAAATATTATACTACAATATAATAAATATAAATATGGTGATAAGATATAATAAAATATGATAATATAATATAGTATAATATCATAATTATATGCAATACTATATATTATCATATAATATTTTAATAGATTTAACATAGATATAATATTATATTGTATTACTACTATATATTATATATAACATAATTTAATATTATTAATTGAAAATTTTATTAGCATTTTGTTATATAGGAGTAATGTGGTTATTTTGTACCTTTATTCTAACTTTATCATATAATTAAATAAATATGGGACTTAAAAATAGCTTAGGATTAAGAGTCCTAAAATTATCAATTCTTAGGCTCTTAGTCACAAAACTCCTTGTGTGCTCCAAAAATCAAACATGCCATGAATGTACCTGATAGCAATAATAGTTGCTCTTGTTGTCGTCACTAATCACTGAGCTGTCTTCTCCAAACCCAAAACAGAAAAGAAGAAAGGACCATTTGACATGAATGTGGGGCTAAGATCTTCCCCACATAAGTGGGAAAGATCTTTAAATTGGAGTTTGGCATACCAAATGACAACTTTGAACTTGCTGCATATTACTGTTTTCTTTCTTTCTTTTTAATCTTGATATAGAAGATATAGAAGTCTTGTGGAGAAATTATTCAGTAGAGTGTCCGGACATTCTCTCTTCTTCTCATAATGTAATTTTACCCGACTCATCTAAGACTTGCATAGTAAGGAGATGGCCAATTGCAATATGAGAAGTAAAGTAAAAGTAATACGATGCTCTAAGAACATTGAATAATTTAATAATCTTGTGGTTATATAACCCATACGGCCAACACATGTTTGGATAAGTGTTAATTAGAAACCATTAATTGTACTTCGGTTGTAGTAATATCCATCGGCTTAACAATAAAATTCAAGCCCATTCAAGATAAAAATTATATACCCAAGTCCATTCATTTAATTCAAAAACATTTTAGTAAGTAATTTTCTTCTCTAAAAATAATATTAAACAACATAAATTCAATAATATAAATATATTATTTTAAGTATTTTTCGGGCCGAGCTGAGTTTTAAACAAAAATTCTAAGCCCCCCACTAAGATAATCAGGACAAAAAAAAATTTCAAACGCTGTAAATGATAAAAACTACTTGTATATTAATCCAAATCATTGACTTGTACAAGGCAATTTTGTTATTGGTTTGGTATTCCAAAAACAAGAACCCACATAGTGAGAGCAGTAGATTTAGTAATTTTTCTTTACCTTGTCTTCTTTTTTTTTTGTTTTTGTTTTGTGTGTGTGTGTTTTGGTATGCGTGTATACATCTAATTTTCAATTTTTTTCTATTAAAAATCTGGAAAAAAAAAAAAAAAAAACGAAGAGGACAAAGAAAGATGTGCCGAGGGTGGAACCGAAGAACACATTCCTCTCACACTGGCATGAGGGGTGCAGCCACATCACCAGTCATGCCGCACCCATCCTGAATTCTGTCTCACAGCAAAGTGACAAGTTTGAGCTTAGCTCACATATGATATTTGTTTTTAAGCTTCAAAAAAACACCGAATAAAGAAAATAGAAAAGTTCAAAAAAGAAAGAAATCCCATGCAAATAATTGATGGTCTCATCAAACTAATTAAGAAAATACTATCTTTACATAATTTTTATAAAGAAAACTCAACCAGAATGATGTGCTAATAATATTTTTAAAATTTAAAAGCTACCTCATTAGGTAATCTTTTTTAGAAAAAAATGATAAGTCACGATTTAGCTACATCATTTTGTGTAAAGTTTTGTTATAATTATGTTTGTTTGTTTGTATAGTATTATACAACCAATTAATATGGAGTCCCATGAGAAATTGAGAATAACCGTGCCATCTACAAAGATTTCATGATCCATAATAAAAAAGCCTCAACAAATTTTTGTCACCATAAATTAAAACCCAGTAATTTTTTTCTTTTTAACCATACAAATTTGTCTACATTTATTTTTCCAATCATTCAATATTATCTAATTTATGTATTTCATTATGCTATATGTACTATCTTAAGTTAATTTTGTCTAACAAAATAGAAGAATCTCTAACACCCTTTAATCTGTTGGTATATGTTTTGATCCATCTTCCTTTATCGAAAATTGCTCAATCAATACCATCAAGTTAAACCCTTTATTTTACTTCTTTTTTTTGGTGTGGAAAAATACACAACTCAAATGTAAATGTCTTTTTAGGCCAACTTCCACCCTCTATAACAATTTTAATTTGAACTATCTTGCACAGGTATAATTCTCAAATGAAAATAAAAAATAAATTTTGAGAAATGTTTTCACAAGAAGATGTCCAATTCAATCGGCGAAAACATTCTTAAACCAAGTTGTATCAATTAGACTCCATCCAATTACTATTTTAAATGACACCGTGATCCTTTGTCAAAGTGGTAGAACCAAATTCTAGTAGAACAAAATATATAGCAGCATGAAAGTACACTTGAATATTACTCTTACTAATTACCCAACAAAATATTATTGCTTGAATGAATTTAGACCAGGAATAATTAAAAATTGTGCTGATTACTTAAAAGCAATATAAAAAAATACATGTTTTAAGAGTTAACCAACTAGTGTGTATGCCAATAAAGAAAAAGGACTAGAAAAGAAGTGAACCCAAATTGTCCAACAATAGATCCGATTTTCTAAGAACAACTAAAGAATATGCTTCTAGGGATATTCATTATCCTTAAAAACAATGAAATGACTTCACACCCGTGTGTGGGTTTGCTTGTGTTGTGTATGAGTGTGTGTGTTTGTTTACAAACCACCTCTTGTGTGTGTCCTCCTCCTCTCGTCGCTTCGGTATATTAACTAAGAATGAATTTATTTATTTATTTTGAGGTGCGGTATTATGATTCAAGAAATTTGAAAAAATTGATCTATTTTCTTATATTACATAACATATCACTCCTTATATGGTATGCAAGGTATATGTTTCGAGATTAAATTATCAATCCTAAGTATTTTAATTAGTCAAATTTGAAATTTAAAGAGTAAAAAAGCATTAACACGATCACCGTTGTAATTTCAACATCCACAATCACTCTAACAAAGTAATTGAACATCCTACTCAACTATAGAAATGTTACGTAAAGAAAAAATTTATACAGAATAAGACGGTAGTTTTGATTTTTTCTTTTAAATTAAAACGAAGAAAACAATCAAAACAATTTACTATTTTGGCTCATAATTTGAAACAAATACATACAGTATTCATATTATTTTGGTAATATTTTTTTGTACAAATCTTGTTAGAAATTGAACAAGAAGGCATAATATGCATGCAAAGTGCGCTATTTGATCAACCAGTGTCACAAAGACATGCATGGTCTTCACATGATCTATTACATGCTATACCAACTGACGAGAATACAAGAGAAGCAACGAAGAGAGAGGAAAAGAGGAAATTAATTATTTTTCCCTGCTAATAATTGCTATGTTTTTTTTTTCGATTACAATAATACATAAAATACCGGAACTGACAATAAAATTATACTCTCATACCCTTGAGAGCACCAACTTCTACAAGCTTGGGCTCGAGGTGACCACTGACGTGGAGCGCGACGAGGCTCTCCAGGCCGCCGACGCTGGTCCCGCCTATGAACACAGCCGGCACGCCGCCGTTGCCTTCGGGGGAGGGTGGGACGGCAGGGATCTCGTTGTCCTCCAATTCGATGACGGTGGGGTGGACGCCGATGGAGGAGAGGAGGCGCCTCATGACGTGGCACATGCAGCAGGAGGGTCGACTGAAGATGATGACGGGGTTCTCCGATATCAGCCGCTGGATCCTCGCCTCCGCCGTCTCCGCGACGTCTAGCGCCAGCGGAGAGTTGGTGGTCGGCGTCAGCTCCAGGCGTACCCCTTCATGCATCGCCGGTGGCGAATTTAGACAGAGAGAGAGAGAGAGTGCGTGCGATGAGAGAGAGAAGGGGTTATGTCAAACGGTGGGGGAGCAAGTGGGTGCGGGACGTTTTTTAGGGTTTATAATGAGAGGAGGCGGAGGAGGAGTGTGAATATATATATCTATATTTGGTGGTTACTGGAGAAGGAGTTTGATTACATCACAAAGTAATATAGTAGGTAATTTCTACTAGCACTACTTGTAAAGGAGCCACAAGCCACGCGCCACCGCCAATCATGCTCATTGTTCTTCTATTCTTCGTCTTTTTTTTTTACCTTGTGAGTTATGCTATACATAGAGAATTTTTTAAAATGGTTTTCTTCTAAAAATTTTGTATAAAAAAAACTTACAAGAATGATGTGTTTTGTATTTAAATTGAATGACTCTCGTTAAATGCATCATTTATAAATTTTGTATAAATTTTTTTAATTGTATTAACATAATCTCATTTTTTTGTAAAAATTTTCATACAGAATGATTTAGTTATTTGTATTCTTTTCATTTGAAACAAAGAAAACTTAATGTTTTGACTTGTAATTATAAAAATATCAATTTCATATCAAATTTTGACAATTTTCTATAAAAATACAATGTATGAATAGAATTTTTCTTTTTTACTTTTATAAAAATGATTGACATTGAACCCAAGTATTTTGTCCAAGGTCAGTCATCCAAAATTGAACAAACTCAATTGACAAGTTAATTTACTGTTTTTAATAAGTGACTATAGGAAATGATTGCATCTTCTCCTAACCTCGTTAAGACCAAGTGGCTTGTTCTTGTGGTTGGAGCCTAATAAAAACGAACCCTAAACTCAGAATTCTTGTATTTGATTGTTAATATTTTTTTAAACTTATTAATTAGCATCATGATTTGCAAGTAATTGTAAAATAACCAAAATTCACTCTACCAGTGTGGGTCAAAGGACACTACTTTTTTTTTTGGTGCTTGAAGAAAGGGAGCGGCTAGGAGACACCACTACTAGTCAGGACACACTAGGGTTGACCCGTTATTTTAAGAGAATGAGATTGGAAAATAGGCCTGCAGGGACGGGCTGAGACAATTTTTTAGGCCCGATTATTTTTCGGGCCAGGCTTGAGAATAATTTATGTAGCCCTCCCCGGCCCAACCATTTTTACTTAAATTATAAATTATATATATATATTTTCTTAAATTATACATACCTAAATTGTAAACCCTAGCCTCCCTCTCTCTAGCCGCCGCTCTCTCTCCCCCTTATGTGTCTTCTCTCTCTCTCGTCCTCTCTGTCTCTTCTCTCTCTTGGCCCCTCCTCTCTATCTCTTCTCTCTCTCACCCTCTCTAAAGTTGTAAACCCTAGTCGCCTTCATTTGCTGCTTGCTTCGCTATCTGCATCTCGCTCTCTTTGTCGCTTCTGTCTCTCACCCTCTCTGTCTCTTCTCTCTCTTACTCTGCCTCGCTCTCTTCTCTCTTCTCTCCCCCTCCCTCTCGCTCTCTTTGTCTCTGTCTCTTCTCTTTCTCGTCCTCTCTGTCTCTTCTCTCTCTCTCGCTCTCTGTCTCGCTCTCTCAACCATCTTCTTTTAGCTATAATGTGTAGTTGAAACTATGTTTATGTGATTTAAAAAACTTAGAAATTAAGTTTGTGTAATTTGAATTTAAGATATTGTGTTGTTTTCATGAAATTTTTTTAATTTGAAATGATATCTCAGGTGGTGTCATATTGAAATAATGAAATGCAATTGTGTATGTTTGGATAGATGTTGCAAAAAAAAAAAAAAAAGTGAACATGTGGAGAATATGGTTGTGAAGAAATTCAGGTCTAATGGGTAGGCCTGGGATTTTATCTTTCAATTTTTAACAAGCTTGAGAAATAGACTTCATGCCCGATATCAGGCCGAGCCAAGCTCAAGCTTTTGTCCCAATTGTTATTATGTAGTGCAGGCCTGGCCTGAACCCAGCTCAGCCCATTCATTATCCACCCCTAAGACACGTTATACGTTCCGTTGTACTGAGAGCAATGTTTTAAGTACGAGAAGACTAAGATGGCTCCAACGTAAAATTACAAAGTTTCAAATCCAGATTTGAAGACCTCAATACAGAACCTTAACCACTGAACCAACTCTACGTTTGTCAAAGGACACTACCTTGCTCCTGATATCAAATTAACAAAATTTGCATGATAGGACTATTAAATGAATATTTACTTGTCTCGTCATAAAACACATAAACAAAAAGAAAAAAAGGTTGAAATTCTCAACATGAGAAAGTGCAACAAACCGGACGACACAGCGCGTGAGAGTTGATATTTCTCATCACGTAATATGGTAGCTCGGAAATACTGGATATTTTGTCGGGGGAGAAAGAGTATTTAAGTGAACCTGACGTCATCTTAAACTCAAGGCTGTGGATCCCAACATCGCTGACGTAACCAAAGCGAATGAATGAAAGAGAAAGACGAAGACAAAAAAGAGAAGACGGACGGTGTCAGATGACGTCAACAAAAGAGAGGCTTTATTGGGCCTCACTTTTTCAGATATTAACGCTTTCCTGTTCATCTTGACGTTAGACGTTAGATGATTGACACGTGGCTCTCCCTTCGGGCTTTTCCTTCAGGCATGGAGATTGTGGGGCTAGCAAAATATGCATGGGCCCTATGATCTTTCTTTAGGGGAACCAACTAATGACAAGCCACCACGTGGATTGCTTTGTGTATCTATCTTCATTATTGTGTGTGATGGGTGTATTTTGCCGTTTGTGGAGCGTGGGCCCCCACCATTTTCAAAAGAATTTTAAAGTCTTTCCCATGCTTTAAGGTGGACCGTTGATGGTGGTGCATATGGTGTCTGCCATACATGTGTAGTGATTGCATCACCAGTCAGCTAAAACAGACATGAAAATCTTCGTTACTCATAAACATCAGATTTTATTATATATATTATTATATTAAAAATATTTTTATTAATTTTGTTTACTAAAAAAAACTCTTCATGCTTTTGTTGATAAAAAAAACTCTTCATATTTTAATTTAATAAAAATAAATACTTAACAGCTGGTACGACTGATCGCTCAATTTTTTTTCTATTGGAGTCTTTCTTTCATGATTTGTCTCGTGTGCCCGACCCGTATTAGTACCCGAAACTACCGTTGGATACCCAAGCCGATGTTCCATTTGACCAACAATACATGGTCTGTGTTGCGTTGCGTTTGTGTTGGGGTGGTTGTAGCGTTCAATTATGGGGGGTCACCATGCACAAGGTCAAATCTAAATATCAAATCGCCGTAAGCGTCATGCTCTACATCAGCCATTTGTATCGGCATGAATTTTTGAAGGAGCACGTCTCTTGCTCTTCTTCTTAACACGAAAATTCCACCAGAAAATGATGTCGTGCTTTAGAAAGACATAAAATAGTACTCTTTTTCAAAAAAAAAAAAAAAGACAAAAATACATCATGAAATTAATCCCCAATAATTATTCATAAGCCTTTATTTTTATGTTTAATTTTGCACAAATCAAGTGACCAGTCATATCTCAAAATAAATTATATGACTGTCATATGATATTTCGTGCACTATAATTTTAATTAATAGTTATGATAGGTCCTATATAAATGTCTAATTACTCAAACATGGTGTGTGTCGCATGGTTGTGATCATTGTTTCGGGTAATTTTTCCTACATTAGACTAGAAGCTCAAAATTTTTCAGTCAAATCTTCATCTTAAAGTTTGATCAAATTTGATCCACCGGGTAAATGGCACGTGTGGGTTCGCTTTGAGTGTTATTATTTTTATTAATAGTATACTCTTAAATAAAAAAATGATGACGTAGCATATGTATGTATACTTCATCTGTAGTTTAAATACTAGCTAGGAGAATCACTATATGCTTCTTCTCATGAGCTTGGTTTTTGATTACTCTCTCTATAGTTCAAATAATGTCGTATATGCACTACATAACATTTTTTTCTTATAAAAGTTGACTCTCATATAATTAAAAAAACTCAAAAATATATTTAAAAATGAAAATCATATGCATTAACCAAACAAGGCATATCAACATAATTAAATTATGTTCAAGGAAATTTGATTTCGGACTTTTGTTTGACATATTTTTTTAATATTTTGTATTGAATCTTAGGCCAAAATGATGTTAGTAGTGGCAATTTTATAGTTAAATAACATCTTTTTGGACTTTTGTTTAACTCTGTAGGTCATTTTGTATATTTTTTTATACACATTTTACACCTATATATATATATATATATATATGTATATATATTATTATTATCTTTTGAAAAATCACTATTCCATTATTTTGATAAAGTTTTTTGCAACAACCCATCCCATTCGCAAATGAACGAAAATATGCAAGACTTTATAGTTGATCTTGGGGTGAACCCTCTTCAAGAGTAATTGTTTTAGTTGATTTTCACAATTAGCTGCAGAATTTATTTTCTTGTTAAATGATTAAAAGCTATGGTGCCTTTGTAAGGAAACAACTTTCTTATTGTGAAGACTTTTATGGGGCTAACCCCCTCTCTCTTATATATAGAACCCAATCTTTTTTCAAAAAACCTAGCTCATATATATTATTGTTAATTCTCTTATATTTTATCAATTCTGAACAAATCCACCAAAACATGACATTGAGCCAATTTTTTTTAACAATGGTGATTGTGACATCTACATTACATATCTGTCGAGGCATATCAGATTGGATGATGGTAGCCATCCAATACAGGGCCTCTTGTACGTATATATACAAATTGTAGGTGGAATTTTTAAGAAGTGCTTAAACTCTCAAATTGAATCAAAAAGCACGAATAATCTGCAAGAAAAGAAGACGATAAGAATGTATCGACCCTCTTTGAGCCGAAGACACTCCAATTATTAAGTTAGCAAGCTTAATTATAATGAATCGAATAAATTATAGAAAGCTAGAACTCAAATAAACGTACCTTACATCTTAGTGTTAGGGGATTTTCATAGTGTTCGGAATGCTATAATCCCATAAGGAATTGTATTCTATCTCCTCTTCCTAGGAGTTAATCACTTTTAGATAATTGTTTAGTGTCCTAGTCTTTTTAAAAATGGAATTGCATATGCTCAATCAACTTGAAACTTTGATAAATCTGAGCTAACTTTATCACTGTTGGAGCTTTCATCTGAATATTGATGAGTTCAGGCCCCTCGTGGCCTAGGTCATCGGTATGCTCTCAAATGGGCCGGATTTGTATTGGACCTTATTATTTTGACCCACACATATATATTTATAGGGCCTTATATGTTTGAAATTAACTATTTGTTTACCTATAGATTTTGCATTTCATAAATATTTATTTTTCTTAATATTTGAAATGTATTAATTTCTATAGGATGGATCGAATACTTGACCATGAATGGAATGAGGATAATGCAAAATCCAAATTAGCAAGGTTGATATGAAAAAGGATTTGTTTATTTGGCGTAATAGAAGGCAAGAAAATCTATTGATAAAGGACCAACTTACACAATTCAGCAAGAATATCCGTTCCATTGGTTTGAAAAATGCTTGGGTCTTTTTGATGGAATTCCCAAGCTTTGTAAGTCACATGGTAAGTATGTTAAAAACATTTTCAGTTTAAACAATTATGGTAATTCAATTTATAAATACACAACTAGTAATTTATCTCTTTACTAAATTTGTTTTTATTGACAAATATTGCAGATTGTGAACAAAAGAAAATGTTTTCTTGAATCTGTAGCACATGCACATTATTTTTTAAATTTTTTTGAATTTAATGTGGTAGTTATTCATAGTAACTTGATATAAATTATTGTGTTTCATTAAATTTGAACTTAGTTCAAATAATTTAAATCGTTTTTAATTTACTAATAAACTATGAATGCCTTATGCTTATAATTTATTATGATTGTTTAAGTTATAAATAAACATAAAATATCACAAATAAATTTTAAATTTTTATTATTTAGCCATGCCTAATGCAGGTTGAATGTCAATATCAATATAAACGAAATGCTGAATGCACTCGTAATAGTCTAACCACCGCCTACTAATGTGTAACACATCAGTTGGCGATAGTTGGACACCACCGCGAGTGTTAACAACATTCCTCATCAATATAATTTGATTTTGGAAAACATACCGGTTGATTTCATGTAGCAATCATTGAACTCTGAATTTTAGGAACGAACTTCCATGCAAATGGAGAACCGTTCTCGATCGTTAGATTAGACATTCTTCTATCATCCATCGTTCAAATTTTCACCCCAAGGCTCAATCAGGTGAGATCAAGTACAGCACTCAAAATTTACCATTCTCATTTGCTTTGCGACGATTACAGTGGTGCATGGGTAATTTTTTATGCCTACTTGGACCAATTAAAAAGCGAGCTAGTGGGAAGCATTGTGAGATCGATCTCATGGGAAACTTGATTCTATTGAGTTGCTCCATTGGCGCGTCCACTTTACTTTATAAAAAGCGCGTTCCTGACATACACACAACAAAAAAGACGGGTTACGTTGACGTCACCCCATTTCTCTGAAAAGAAAAAACAAAATTCCGACCACACGCGTACCTAACAAGCGTGAGAAGCACTCAACTCCTCCGGTGCATGCGGAGCAGTAACGTAAGCGCAAGTTCAAAGCATCATATAATCATATATAGATTTTCAAAACATGATTTAAGAAAGGTAGCAATTAGCAAACCCGACGCACGTGAGCTACCACATGCAGGGCCGGCTGAAGCTTAAAAGGATTTAGCCCCCAATTTTTTAAAGCCCCAAAATTTTAAAAAAACTCCTATTTTATATAGTAAAAGCTCTACAATTTTTTTTTTAAAAAATAATCCAATATAGACAAGAATAAAAAAATTTGTGTTAAAAAAAAGCCCACAATTAACTATACTAGTGAAATTCAAAAAAAACAAATACTAGTTCAACAAAAAACAAACAAATTGTACAAAAACAAAATTTGAAGGTCCTAAAATTTTAAAGGTTCTATATAACTTTGACATATCTTTTTGAAACAAAGAGCCTAGTCCGAATGAGAAAATAAGTCTGTTAAAAAAAGAATGCCTAAAATCAACGACATTTGTTAACTTAAAAAAAAAAAAAAAAAAAAAAAAAGAGTTCAAAAAAACCATTGCACAAATAAAAAACATTTTGAAAGCTTCATAATTTTTAAAACTTTACATGCTATTAAGACTTTAAATACTTTCTAGCTTTTTTTTTTTTTGAAAAATAAAGGCCCAATCGAAATGAGAAAAAAAAAACTGCCAAGAAAATAAGGCTTAAAATCTACATACTAGTTAACTTTTAAGAAAAAAAATGCCAGTTTATGAAAAATTTTCCAACTGCATTAAAAATTATAAAAAAAAGCCTCACTTAAATTGTTGGTTGAGGCCTCAAATTATTTTGAGTTGACCCTTGTACGTACACATATTGTGGCCATGAGGATCAAACTTGAAAGCCGCACTATACTAAAGAAAGCCCATTGATACAGCGCCGAAAAAGATATATAATTACCCACAATAACTTACATAACAAACTAGGTGAGAATATTAATTTTGTACCAACAAAAAAAAGAAAGAAAAAAAAAAACAAAGAAAGTTTCAAATCAAGCAGCGGTCAAGAAGCAAGCCTAAATTTCACATGTAGAGATAGCAAGGTCCCGTTAAAGAAAGTTCAGGAACTTTGGTTAATTAGCAAATTGAGTTCAATAGCTTCCCCCAAAACAATGACACTGAGCCCAAGACTGTTGCTAAATACGCAAATTCAGTTCCATAGCATTCCCAAAAATAATGAACTAAGCCAGCATAAAACCAAATCCTCTATGCAATTGATGTGACTTTTAACCTCCAACGAATGAATTTGTTTATTATTCTATCTGTTGTTAGAATGCTAGTCATACATCTCAACATCCTTGTTCAAATATACTAATTGTTTGACCTTAAAAACTTACATAAAAAAAATGGTCAAAAATATAAGGCCTAAAATCTACATACTAGTTAACTTTTAAAAAAAAAACGTTAGTTTACAAAAAGTTAATAAAAAATTTTCGAACTATATTAAAATTTGTAAAAAAAAAAAAAAAAGACCTCATTTAAATTGTTGTTTTAGGCCTCAAATTGTCTTGAACTGACCCTAACCATATGTATGGACCTTCAGGAAGCCTAGAGCATGTTTGGAACGGGGGAGGGAGGGGAAGGGAAGAGAAAGGAAGGAAAAGTGAAAATGAAGAAAAGTTATTTTTTTTCTTTCCTTTTTGATTTTGCAAAGAAAGTGGAGGGAAAAAAGAGAAAGAAAGAGAAAGAGTTAATATTTTTTTCCATTCTCTTTTCCCTTCATTTTTCTTTCCTTTCTCTCTTATGTAATATAAACAAGAAAAAGACAAAAATTTAAAATTTTATCTTCCTTTCCCTTCTCTCTTCCAAGTTCCAAACAAGCTGTAACTAAATCCACACACATAAATATAGAAAATTTGCCATATGTCAACATGATCCTTGAAAATTTTAGAAAAATCATTCTATTTCAGTTTTTTTTTTTATAGTTATAGGTGTCCATGTTTTCTATAAAATAGGACCAAGGATGGAATTAGAAATATTTTTCTTAAGAAGGGACCATGGTAATTAAAAAAAAATTCTCAATGCTTAAGGTAAAATAGTTCTCACTGAAAATTGAGTAAAAGTTTGAGGGATTAAATGATTGTTTACCCTACAATTTTTTGAATTTTAATCTTGAGTGGCCAATACACTATTTCTTATTGTAAATATTTAAAATTTATTAGGCCTAAATAGAATTTTATCAAAGTAAGGGTAATGGACCCCAACTCTCCAAGCATAGTTTTGTCACTGACTAGAACATGAGCAGAAATTGAATTCAAAATCTTATGCTTAACACATGTTATTAATTCTCGATGATTTAGCATTTTTTACTAGCATTTTATGTATGCTGCTTCATTAAAAACCAACTTCTCCACTTGCTTTTTCACTTTGTACCAAATTATTATGCATGTTGTGCAGGGATGAATTCACGATTTTGGGAATAAATTTTACAGAGAAGCATACACAAAATTATATTTTAATTGATAAAATCTATTTTTCTTGATAACTGGAGAAAAAATTATATTAAAGACATCAAAAAAAGGAAGCTTCATCTTTGTAGAAAAGCTGTATACACTTTATTTACAACTTAGGACAAATTCAGTGGTGGCAAATGTAAATATCATTAAATTTAGTGGGGAGAACACACTATATTTAAAATTTAGGATCAAATAAATATGAATATTTTTTTTAAAAATTAATAAAAATTGCTAAGTTAGTGGGGGTAGCTGCCCGCTCGACCCTTGGTAGATCCACCCTCATGTTGTGCCCATATGCAAAACAACTTTTGATTTCGTTGAGTTCCGGACGCAACAAGATTTGGTTTCACAGCAAATCAATGTTGAGATTAGTGAACTAACAAATAATTAGCAAGAGGGAAGATAAATATTTGAGTTATCAAATCTTCTAATTTTTAACCAAGAAATCTTGGCTGATAATCAAGTGGTATAGTGACAGCTAATTGGCTAAAAAAATCAACAATGAAATCCTCTATTTTTATAAGAGTTATAGGGTGACACTTTAACGTTCTCTTCAACAATTTGACTAAGCAAATTATTCACTAAGCATACATATACGCAAAAATGTAATAGAAATAGAAAGGAAAACAAAGAGGAGTTGTCAAGTGATTTCTACTTAATAAACAATCTAATTTACTTGAAAATTAAATTAATTGGAAAGGTTACTAACTTCAAACTATCAGTATTTTTTTTTAATCGGCTGTCCGGGCCAGCTTTGCCCATCTGCACTAATCTTGGGATCTGTATAGTCCCCTCATTCTACACAAATTAAGTAATTACCAAGTTAAAGGTCTTGGGAGAATTCTTACGTTTGGCAAGAATTGAACCCTCGATCATCATTTGGGAGGCTATAAATTCTAGCCAACTAACTTTTAGTGATTTATTGCATTTATAATGGCTTATAAATACAACTAAAAAAAAAATTTAAGCTTACAATATTATTTGTATA
The DNA here is from genome assembly GCA_033060915.1 of Euryodendron excelsum. Lineage (NCBI taxonomy): Eukaryota > Viridiplantae > Streptophyta > Magnoliopsida > Ericales > Pentaphylacaceae > Euryodendron > Euryodendron excelsum. Next base: position 11,394,662 of record CM065397.1, on the reverse strand, counting down.
TATTATATTCACATCTTGAGCTCAAAAAAATCGATCATATGCGCTGGAGGGAATAATTGGTCCAACTATAGAAAAAAGAAAAAAAACTATATTTTGTTATGATTACAAGTGGTGGATGTCCACCACCCATATGAAGAAGCTTGGTGATAGTTTCACCCCTCAGCTATTATTACACTGTGTGAAATCATTTCAGGCAGTGCACTCCTCTCTATAAATAAATGAGCTTGGCTATGGGGCAAAAGAAACAAAAAGAAAGAGAAGGAAGAAGAAGAAAGAAAGAGAAGAGAAAGAATAGATAAGAAAGACAGAGCAAAAGTTTTGGATAAATATTTAGAGATACAGTTATATTTATATCTTTTTTTATAATATAATGATGTCTTGGATGATCAAGAAAATTAACCACTAATAGTTTTAAAAGAACTAATTGAAGAAATATTTAACAGTTTTAGAATAACTAATTTTATTATATTTTATATAGAGTTATATTTATCTATTTTAAATTTTTTAGAATTTTATAACACGTTATCAGCATGAGTCAATTAATGAAGAAAAATACTACATCATCACTGTTCTTCAAGAAGGTATTTCATTTTTATCTGTGAAACTAATATTTCAGTTTCTACACATAATAGATTTGTACATCAGATAGATGAAGGAAATTTGTACAGTAAAAATAATGGTTCCTATCATGCTCTCCTTTATATATATCTTAAAGTTGTCTAATCATTCATTAATAATAATAATAAAAAGGGTGATTGTTGGGTGTTGCATATCTATTCTCATAGTAATTATGAAAATCACGAGTCCACCATGTAATCATATTTTATGATATATGAATAAACGGTATGCATTTTTTATAAATGTAAACAGTAAGTGATAATTGCTTAATACTATTTATGAATAGTGTAAACAGAGTGATCAAGGAATGCATAATATTAAATAATAATTGTGCATCGTAAAAGCAGTGATTCGTAGTACTATTACGCAATTTCTCTTTCAATTGTTGTCTTTTATATATATATATGTATATATAGATATTCACAGACTGCATAGCACCAATAGTGCCACAGAGTACTGTATACATGTTCCTTGTGAGTAAGGATTCATGGATAAAAAGACTTGGATTATTTACTCCAATTATATTTTATGATTTGTTTTTACTTCTTCAAATTTTATGTAAATATTCATTTGGACTTGGTAAACATTTTTGTATAATGTTTATTAAGATTTTCACGTCGTTTATTTAATTATTGTTATTTTATAAGGTCAATTTGCCACCTACTACTACTTTAATTTTTGTCATTTTAATTTATGTTACTGTTATTATTTAATTATGCTTATTATGGCTGTTGTCTATTTTTTAGTATAGTATTGTCATTAAATATTTTTATAAAAAAAGATAAGAGTACCGGAATATTGTAATCTCCCTAAAAGTTTAAATACACTTGGAGTTGTAAGATTATGGTTGAATGAAACTAAAGTTTCAATGCTATGATTTAATGCACGTGGAGTTACAATATTTTACAAGTGATAATGAGTATAATTTTTACTATTCAAGTCTGTCTACAATAAAAATTATTTAGAGGAAATCTTCTCAAGAAAGATATATTATAAAAACATATTTCACATTTTATGCCTTGAATGTGTTTTTGCAATAACAATATGAGAGCATTAATTCAAGAAAAATATTTTGAAATATTGTATTCTTGTAGCCGGATAAAATAATAAATTTTTTATAAAAATATCACTTGACTTGATATGTACAATCGATGCATGGTAGTTTGATTGGTTTTGCTTATTTGTTCGTTTAGATTTTACTTGCATGTTAAACAAGACAAAAGAATAATACAATTTTATATCATTCCCTGAAATAAATATAATTTTATTTGATGATCGTAGATATTGTCGCATATGTAATTGTGATGTAATAATCTTTCAAATTATGAAGTTATCTTGAAGGTATAATCTATAAATTGAGAATACCATCTGAAGTGAAATAACGTGGGAGCAAAATAAAATAAAATAAAATAAAATAAAAAGTTTATCAAATAAACCTCCCCAAGATTTATGAATATGTTTTATTTGTCACGTACGTGTAGTACAATTAAATATTAAATAGATTTCTATGATATAAATTATTTTTATAAATTTAATTATTAAATTGATAGTACATAACTTTATACGTTATGTTTACAATTTCTAACATTATTCATTTACTAATGATTGAAACATTATATGTATTTTGCATATAAAGGCATGGATCATATCAATGATTCAATTATTGCAAATATGAATGGGGAAGATATATGTCTAGCAGACAGTGCTAAAATGCACACAATTTTTTAATATGTCGTAAACTTAACATTAGCTGAAATTAATGTTAAAACAATCTCAGGTATTACAAAATTGATTGAAGGTTTCAAACGAGCTAAGTTTTAGAAGAGTTAGGCTTCATAAGCGCTAAAATAATGTTGTCAAGAGGGACAAAACTCTATATTGATGTTATATTTTATTTTACTAAAATTACAAGACATTTGCTCCATTTGAAAAATATCTTTGTATTACTTCAATTTTTATGCTAAAAGTATATAATAGAGAACCTTATTACTTTTTTAATTATATATTATATGATTATAAAAAACATATTATGTAAGCACTTGATACACTAAAGTGTTAACCTAAATACATTATGGGCCCTGAGCTATTCATATTTAATCTTTATTCACTTATCTTATTTAACCAGCCATGATTGTGAAGAATTATTTTGGGCTTATAAATCTTTAATAGTCATCACTATTGATTTCTGAAATACGTGTGATAGCAGAAAGCAAAATACCATGTCAGCTCAGCATATTCACATTATATTGGGTTTGTCAGCTAGTGTACGTGAGGTAGCTGCGGGTCTTTTATATAAATATTTGTATAGTTTGACAGAAGGTAAGGGGTAAGTGAGTGCATTCGAAGACAACCAATCCATGTGTTAGATCACGTGAAGTGATACCCTGAATGTATTTCGGCTCACAAATTTTTATACTATCAAATCATTTGAAATAATACACCTGACGTGCTGCACTTGACATAATGCATTTGAAGTGCTTTAACGCAATTTTTTTTATATTTTACATGATCCTTTTTATCATCCATTTAGGATTTATGATGAAGCATCGAATAATTAAAAATTCACATGGTCATCTGCTAAAGAATTAGAAGATTTATTTTGCCAAGTAATTGTTCATATAATGCATGCTCTGTAAGACTAATATATCTATTACGTGTACTATTTTAATATTTTATGCATTTATATTTACAATGATCATATATTTGTTTACTACTAGTTTACATATTTTTGCAGATTGTCATTTTGAGAAGACAGTTTTTCTACCATTAGGGAAATATAAGATCAGTTGGAATATTGTGAAACTGTCTTATTTTAATCCTCAAATTTACAAAATTCTTTACTTGTAGACAATTATATATCAATTGCTTGAACTATTCACTGACACAAAGACTATAACCAAATCATATCGATACCAGCTACTAATGTTCTATCACATATTAATGTCTCTGTATGAAAATATGTTGATGATCCTGTAAGATAATCTATTAATATAGTAGTACATGATTTTAAATTATGCATAAAGCGTCAGAGACTTATCGGTGCAAAAGATAAAAGTCCCAAATAAAGAGAAAAACACAACAAAACGAGCAAATTTGTGTCCCTGAAGAAACCATAAAATTTAAGGCCCTTTTTGGAATCGGTTCCGATTCCGGTTCCGTTTTCGTTTTTCGTGTTCTCGGAACCAAAAAATTTGAGAACAACTCGTTTTTCTTGTTCTCGGAAACAAAAAAATGGGACCATCGAAAACACTATCGCTTTCATATCGTTCTCATTTTCGTGTAAAAATGATTTCAAAAACTCAGAAAATACCTTTTTAATGGTTCCTGAAACTGGGTTGTTTTCTGAAAAATTTTCCGAAAACAAGTTTCGGAACCAGTTTACCAAACGCGGTTTCGACGGAAACAGTTTTCGGAACCAATCTGCCAAACACGGTTTCGTCGAATTTCAGAAAATAAAAATAAAAAACTGAAACTGAAACCACAACCAAACAGGCCCTAAATTTCTTGAAGAATGAACTCCTGAATAGATAGTAAATCATAATAACTTGTTCAATTCCTAAAAAATAAAATAAATCTCTAGTAAATAAATCTCCATCATCTAAACTTTATGAAGAAACTTCTGTAAAAGAATCTCTAAAAGAGAAATCTCTTGAAGAGATGTCCCTTGCAGAAGAAATGGTACCTGAAAAGAATGAGATCTTAATGAATAATAATATGAATACAGGAGAATAATGGAATAAAAATGATATTGTAGTCGATAATATATTTTTATTTAAAATGACTCTTGTAATTATCAGAAGTGATGAAGCAACTAAACTATAGACAATCAACATATGATTTTTTAATATGATCGATCAAACTAAAAAGAAACTATTGAGTTAGAATTAAATTCATTAGTATAATATAAAGTATTCAGACTTTTGATTCAAACACCAGAATATGTCAGACCTGTAATCCAAACACTAGAAGGTGTCAGACCTTAGTCTAAACACCAGAAGACGTAAAGTATTTGGACCAATAGTCCATCCATCTGAATATGTAAAACTAGTTTGATACAAATGAGTATTTGTGCAATGAGAAAATGACATAACGTGATATAAAGCATGACTCATACTAGAAGTTTCTCACAGAAGCCTGGCATTGACTACAATGAAAAATTCTATCATATAAAGATGCAATTACATTCATATTATTGATTAATTTGTTAGTCTCAAAAAGACTGGATATGCATCTAATGAATGTATAACAACTTAGTCTTATGATGGTTAGGTAGTTATATACATATGAAAATTCTTAAAGAATTTAAAAATGCCTGAAACAAGTATTTTAAAATCTCAAAGGTTATATTCTATCAAACTTAAAAGATATTTATATGAGTTAAACCAATCTAGACGCATATGGTACAATTATTTCAATAAATATCTATTAAAAGAAATATGTGAATAATATAATTTGTCCATGTATTTTTGGATTTATTATTATATATGTTGATATTTTTGAATATTATTAGTACTATTGAAGAGATTACAACAAGTACAAGTTATTGAAAGAATAACTTTGAAATTAAATATCTTGGGAGAATAAATTACTATCTTGTCTTGCAGATTGAGCATTTATCAGAAAGAATTTTTATTTATTAGTTAACATATACAGAAAATAATTTTATATTGATAAAGTTCATTCATGAAATTCTCCAATGGTTGTCCAATCATTTGATATACAAAAATGTTCTTTTCATCCTCAAGAAGATGGTAAAAAAAATTATTGATCCTGAAGTACCATATGATAGTGCTATTAGAGTTCTTGTGTATCTTGCAAATTACACAAGATCTGATATTATATTTTCTGTTAATTTATTAGTAAGATATAGTTTTGCACCAACTCAGAGGCATTGGAAGAGAATAAAGCACATATTTTGCTACCTCTGAAAAACAACAGATATGAATTTATTCTATTTAAAGAATTCACAAATAAAGTTAGTTAATTATGCTGATGTTAGCTATCTTTCTGATCAACATAAAACTCTGTTACAAAAAAGGTATGTATTTGCTCATGGCAAGACTCCTATATCTTGGCAATATGTGAAGTAAGTTGAATATACATAGGGCTGAGTTTTATGATTCAACATATTCAAGAAAGTTTCAAATTATCTTCAATCAAAGATACCTCGGGAACAAAGTATAAAGATGATGCAGTGTATATTGTTTAGAATATAGGAAGCTACTTCAAACATGACGGAACCAAGCATATTTCGCCAAAATTGTTTTATATGTATGAGCTCCATAAGAGCAGTAAGATTGGTGTTCAGCAGATACGTTCAAACAACAATTTGAAAGACTTATTTACTCAACTGCAATGTTGAGAGATTGGTGGGCAAGATTGGCATGCGTCATTTCAAGAATCTTTATACTGAATAATTGAAGCTATCAATTTCTTACTAGACGTATTCGTCAGAGAAAGTTGCGTACTGTACTATTTTTTCTTCGTCAACAATTTTTTTTATAAGATTTTTTTTAGCAACATTTTAATGAAACAGTGTTAACGTACCCATACTATTTATGCTGCACAACAATACTGTACTTTTTTTTTCTTCACTAAGGCTTTCTCCTACTGGGTTTTTCCTAGCAAGGTTTTAATATGGCATATCTTGTGCGGTGGTTATCTAAGGGAGTGTTATGATTACAAGTGGTGAATGTCCACCACCCACGTGAAGATGTCTGGTGGTAGATTTTACCATCTTACCATCATTACACTGTGTGAAATCATTTCACGTAGTGCCCTCCTCTCTATAAATAGAGAAGCTTGGTTATAGGCAAAAGAGATGAGAAGGAAAAAGAGGGAAGAAGAATTGAGAGAAAGAAGAAGAAAGGAAGAGGAGAGAAAGAATATAGAAGAGAGACAAAACAAAAGTCAAGAGTGGACAAATATTTAGAGATACAGTTGTATTTATATATTTTCTTATAATATAATAAAAATTTGGATGATCAAGAAAATCAACCCTTAATAGTTTCAGAAGAACTACTTCAAGAAATATTTGAGAGTTCTAAAAGAACTAATTTTATTATATCTTGTATAGAGTTATATTTATCTGTTTTAAATTTTTTGGAGTTTTATAATGTATTCACATAAATTAGAAATAGCGTAATGTCAAACTTGAAATAGTTGTTTAGTCATTACCATAGTTCATAAAAATTTGTCACCAATTGGAGTGAAGGGTAACTAAGGGCATAAATTTGCAGAGTTACAACCTGTTTGGAACTTGGGGGAGAGGATAGGAAAGAAGGAAAAATTTTAAAATTTTTTATCTTTTCCCTTTCTTTATTTGATTTTACCTAAGAGAAAAATGAAAGAAATTTTTATTATAAATAAATCTCTCTCTTTCTCTCTTTTCTTTTTCTTCACTTTTCTTTTTAAAACCAAACAAAAAATGAAAAATATATTTTTTTTTATTTTCTTTCATTTTGTTTCTCTTCCCTTCCTCTCTCTCTTTCTCCCGCAAGTTCCAGACATAGTTGTTGCCCCCAGATTTTCGCACTCGAGGAATACACACATAAGCAGAAAAAATACTGTACTCTCTCGTTAGAATTGATCCTCTTAGAAGAATGAGTACAACTAGGTTTGAATTGAAAATTGTTTTGAATAAAGGGTTTTTGGAAAACAATTCGAAGTCGCCACCTAACTTAATTAAGGTGAGTTAGGTCATCTAAAAACTAAGCACAATCTGAAGATTATACCTAGGATTTTTGAAAACGATTTTGAAAATACTTCCTCAAGAGAGGGTTTTAAGAAAACAGGTTGTTTGGCAACCTTTGGAAAACTTTTAAGCCCTTTTTTTGAAAATAAACTCCATTTTGGTCTTTCGAAAATAGTGATCCTAGGTTCGGAAATTAGTTATGTGTAGGGAAGACACACTAAGCCATCACTTTACCCCGCCCTTGCGGTACCTACATGTCTATTCACCCTAGACTCACCTAATAAAGCTTTCTATTAACAAATGTCCAAAACTATTCACTTTGAAAAGAATTTTTAGAAAGAAATTGACATGATGCATGATATGCAAGTGCAAAAAAACGAGAGTTGGAAAATAGATTTGGAAATAGATTTGATTTAAAAAGAAATTTGAAAAGATAGATTTGAAATTGGAAAGTTTTAAAAATTGAAAATAGAGAGTTTAAAATAGATTTTTGGAATTGGAAACTTGAAAAAAAGTTGTGACCGCACCCATGAGGGTTGCCTACATATCCTTTTGGAAGAATCAGGTCAGTCATAGTTCAGACACGAGTTTGATAAAAAATAGAAGGTTTTGATTTGAAAAAGAGTTGGAGTTGAACTTAGAATAAAAGATTGAAATTTAGAATTGAAAAGATTGGACTTTGATTTGGAAGGATAAAACTTGGAAGAAGGACTTGGACTTGTTTTGGAAAGATTGAGGTTTAAGAAAGATTTGACTCGAATGTTGGATTTGGAAGATTAGAGAAAGATTGGATTTATGAAAGGCTCGAATTAGGAAAGTTTTAAAATAGGAAAGTTTCGTTTTAAGAAAGTTTCATTTTAGAAAAGTTTTGAAATAGGGAATTTTAAATTAGGAAAGTTTCAATTTGGAAATATTTTGAAATAGAAAAGTTTTGAAATAGGAAAGGTTTCATTTTAAGAAAGTATTGAAATTGGAAAGTTTTGAATTTGGAATGTTTTGAGTTTAGAAAGTTTTAGATTTGGAAAGATTTGAAGTTTAGGAAAGTTTAAAATTTTAGAAAGATTCAAAGTTTGAGTTTTAGAAATTATTGAAATTAGAAAAGGTTTTAGTTTAAGAAAGATTTGAAGATTTGAATTTGGAAAGTTGAAATTTGGAAAGGTGTGGAATTAGGAAAGGGTTGGTTTAGGAAAGATTTGGAAGCTTAAAGTTTAAGTAAAGATTTAAACGTTTAAGTTTTAGAAATTTAAGGTTTAGTAAAGTATGAGATTAGAAAAGATTTGGGTTTGGAAGGATTGAGATTCCTATTTCCTAAAACAGAGGATTGAATTTTGTTTCTAAAAAAAAAAAGAGATGGTTTGATTTTATTTCAAAAAACGGAGGATTAGATCTAGTTTCCTAAATGAGGAGATTGGATTTAGTTTCCTAAAAGGAAGATAGGATTTAACATGGATTTGGAAGGTAAAGTTTTAGAAGCCCCAAATTTGGAAGACTATAGTTATGACGTAGAAAAGAGGTTTTTGAAAACTTATGATTTTTTAAGTAAAAGGGGAGATTTTGGAAACCCAGGTTTTAAGGCAAGATTGAAAATCATGTTTTAAGAAAAGAAGTTAGGGTTTCCTAATCGTTGGCTTTAGGATTTAACTAGGACTGAAAGAAAAGAGATTTTGGAAAGTGAGCTTTTAGAAAGTGAGATTTTTGGAAGACAATTCTAGAGAAGAGTATTGAGAAAGTGAATTTTAAAGAGAAAGTTTTTGGAAAAGGATTTTTTAAATGAGCTTTTTCTATGAATGAGACCTAGGAAGCGTTTTTAGAAAGTGAATTTCAAAGATAGCGTTTTGGAAAGGAGTTTTTAGAAAAGTGAGTTTTGTGAAAAGAAGTTTTAGAAAACAAATTTGGAAAGGAATTTTGAAAAGGAGATTGAGAAGAATTTTGAAAAAGTGTATTGGAAAAGAGATTTTTTAGAAAGAGAGATTTGAAAATAAAGTTTTTAGAAAGTATATAAAATATCTTACTTTCCTAAAGCGATTCTAACTATAAGAAGGTTAGAACCACTCTAAGATAGTAGTTTTAAAAACAACAAGGATTTGAAAATATGGACCATATTGCTCACTTTAAATGTAACACTTTCCTAAAGCAACCCTAACCATGGAAAGATGAAAATCACCTTAGGATTATGATTTTGAAAACAAGTTTTGAAAAAGAAGATTTTGATGCAAGTTTTGAAAACAAGTTTGAAAACGAATTTTGGAAAGATGCATGATCATGATATGCACAACGCAAGTTGGGGTCGTGAATAGACAAGGTTAAAAGTTTCACCACATAATCAAGGGAGTCGAACCCACATGGTCCCTGGTTAGACTAAAAGAAAGCCCTTGACACGGTGACCTCCAATAGCCTAATCCTATACATGGATCGGAAAGTTCCTTATTTCAAGTATGCAAGAAAAGGGGGGGGGGGTGATTCCACTCTAAAAGTGTAATCTTTGTTCCCTAACTAAGTGTTTGATAGCCTCTATATGGGTACTAGTATAGATTTTTAGCAATAAACTGATCTAAAGTGTTTTTTTTTATATGTATTGTAGGTTTTTGGTGATAAAATGGTGGAAAAAAGGCTTAAAGAGAAGAAGACCGTCCGGACGGACCGTTTGGACGGTGCGTTCGGACGGACAAATGACCATTCGGACGCCCCGTTCAGACGGGTAAATTATCATTCGGACGGTGCGACGGATATTGGAGTTCCAGAGTCTAACTTTCCCGTCCAAAACCGTTCCAGAGGCGATATTTTTCGTCCAAAGCCGTTCCAGAGTTGTCTTTTTCCGTTCAAAGAAATACAGAGCCGAGTTTTCTCGTCCGAAGACCGTCTGAACGGTGAAATAACCATCCGAACGGTTATGGCACCGTCCGGACGGTGTGTTTGGACGCATATCGGACATACTTTGGACGCACTTCGGACGGTGAGCGCAGATTTGCCCTACAACCCAGCAGTCGAAGAAAAAACAGGGTTAAATGAGATTTTAGGTTTTCGGTTGCGGGTAGAGAGGGAAAATAGGGGAAAATCATGTATTTTGCTTAGATTTACTTTACTTTGTTGTATTTAGGGCTTTGGGAAGTATTTAGATAGATTTCTTGGGTTGATTTAGTGTAACCTTTCACATTTTCTACATTTCAATATATATTCACTTTTGATTTAAAGTCAAGATGTTGTCTCTACACTTTGGAAAGCTCTCAACCATGGATTTTTCAAGCTAAACTCATTGTTTGGGAGCAAATGTGAAGATCTACCAAGAAATGCATGGAAAATGAAAGGGGAGTTCTTGAATCTTGTTGAATATCTATTTTGCTTATTTTTCTCTAATTATATTGGAATTAATTGTTGTAGAACTCTTAGATCTATAATCATAGTTAATAACATGTGATTTATTTCTAAAGAACCCATAAATTGTGATAAAACTTAATTCCAAAATAATTAGAGATCCCTAAAATTTCAAAGCTAAATTTTCCGAATCAAGGGCCTTTGGACGGTTCTTGATTTGAGTTAACCCAAACTCCTCCTTTCAAATTCCATGCTAGAATTGATAGATTGGAACATTTGAACCCAAACCCCATTTTTAACCAAGTTAAATATCTACTTGTGCTCATTTGGAATTTCGGTTAAATTAAGAGTTAATTTAGATATAAGTGTGGTTGTTGAAGTAGAATGTTCATAGTTGTCAATTTACTTTAGCTAGAATCAAGTTGTAGGTTTCAATTTCAATTTAATTGTTTGCCTAGTTGCTAGTAAACCAAACCCTCAAACACCAAAAGATTTTCGGTCAAATTTTAGCTAACATAGCAATTGATTTCACTCTTGGTTTGCGGTTTCAATTTGAATATATTTCTAAATTGTACTCGTTTCTATTGCTAAATTGGCACAGGTCTCATGGGAGAACACGATAGTGGGAGTACCCCACTTAAACTATAAGCACCTCCATTGCGGTGAGCGTGGAAGGGACGAGTCAGGGGGGGGGGGGAAGAAGATGGGGGATTAAAATAGAAGAAAACCCAAGTGGGTTCGGAGGGAGAAGAGAGAGGGGGAAGATCCGTAAACTTAAATAGAGAACCTACCTTATAACTCCTTTATTTTGCTTTGCTTTGCGCGCTTTTTTTTTTCTTGCTTTGCTTCGGTCTTCGCTTCAGTCTTCGTCTTGATCTTTGGGAACTTGTCTTGATCTTCGAGGGGTTCGGGTTGCAGCACTTCAAGTCTTCAATAGAGGCTTTGGAGACTAGTGTATGAGTATATATGAATGTATGGGAGTACATGAGAGCTAGGGTTTGTGTATGGGGGATAGGATTTGGAAAATCTAAAGAAAACTAGGGTTTAGGGAAGCTACGAGCTTTGTATATCGAAGAGTAAGGTTTTTAAACGGAGTTTGCGGACCCTTTTCACGCTGGAAGAGACTCTATATTTATAGAGAGAAGAACAACCTGGAGCTTCTTGCAGTGGCGCCAGGCCAAAAATTGCCAGGCCAAAAAAGGTCAATTTTTGGCTTGGTGCTACTACTAGTAGCGCCAGCCACTTCGAAAAGCTTTTAATTCGGTAAGCAATATATCTTCAGAAGATTTGGGCGCCTGTACTAGTGACTACGATGCGATTTTTAGCCGGACTTTACTAGGAGTGACTCCGGAAGGTTCGGGAATGATTTGAAAGGGCCGGGAATGACCCGGAAGGCTGGAAAGGGATAAAAACACTTAGAACAATGTCCCAGAGGTAGTAGGCTTGAAAAATGATGACAAGATGTGTTGGAAGGGTTGACTGGGCCATTAGGGGCAAAACGGTCAACCAGGCCGGAAAGCTGCCGGAACGAACTCAGAATAGCCCAGAAAAAGACTTAAGGTTTAGAAACACTATTTAGAATGTTCCCAAAGGTTACCGGTTTGATATCCAAAGTCGGTGTGGTTAGAAAAGGAAATTGGCTCGCTAGGGGCAAAAAGGTTATTTTGCACCGAGTTTGTCGGAATTGACTCGGAATGATCCGGAAAGATAATAGAAGGTCGATAATACTATAAGAAGTGTTTTCGAGAGATTACCGGTTTGATACCCAGAGCCGGTGTGGTTCTCGGGGCATTCGGATGTATAGGGGCAAAATGGTCATCTTGACTGAAAAGTTTCGAAATTGGCCCGAAATTGACTTTAAGGCACCTAATTATGCCGGATTGCCTTTAAGACAATCTTGGAAAAGTGAACTTATCGTTCTGATGACTTAGGCACTTTCTCGAGAAACGTGCCAAAAATGGCCCTAGGGGCAGTTTAGTCATTTTACATTAAATGAGCTAGTAGGCACCGGTGTTGACCTGGGTTTTGAGTGTTTTCGCCACTCTGACGGCAGTCTCGTGATACAGGGGTGTGTTGGCAATTTCTTATATCGACCTGTTTACAAGTGTTTTCGCCATTCTGATAGTTGCAATGTTTACGAGTATTTCCGCTACACTGACGATTCCCGATCATTCCCGAAACTGTCTAATCTCGGAAAGCTGCTAGATGGATTTAGCACCTGAGGAATTAACTTTCTCGGAAGACGTGCCGAAACAGACATTTCTGCATTGGCGGGCTAGCAGGCACCAAGATGGATTGTTCTACCATCTCGGGGACTTGGGGTCTCGTCTCGGTCAACAGGTTTAAAGGGACTTACTGTTCTGAAGAGTTCACTTGGAAACGTGCCAGATTAGAGGGTCTTACCACCTTGAGAAATCAACTTTCTCGAAAGGTGTGTCGAATTTAATTGGAATTGGAATTGAAAATGGAATTGGAAAGGGGACTTACTGTCTTTAGAAAGACGTGCCTATTGGAATTGGACCGAACAATGTCCCCAAGGGCATTTTGGTCATTTTGCCTTTATTTGGGCCCGACGGGCCCACGAAGCGATGGATTGACTAGATTAGGATTGGAAAATTGAGCTGACTCAAAATATGTCCATATTGACTTAAATACAAGTCTGGACGGACTAGAGACTGCTGAGCGAGAAAAAATGAAGTGCTTACAATACTGTTAATTTAGTAGAGCCTGCTGTATTTTCAGTTGCCTAGCACCACTAGTATTTTGTGTCGATTGAGTGAACGTGACATATGGGTGATGCAAGCTAACACAGTAGCTCTCTGGGACACGTGTGACATCACAATCTGAATCTTTGTTGTTCACGAGGAGTGATTATTCAATTATTCAGTGTGCTTGGGGCATTACATTACTCTTATTCTATTTCTCACAAATGCAGCGGGTACCCTCTCACTAGATGGGACTTAAGGTAGACCCGAATGAACTGTTTGGAGCCACCGAGCAAGGGGACTTATTGCATTTGTAAGAAGTTAAGCAAGGATGTTGTGGTACTTCAAGAATATTAAATACTTTTTGTGACTCTTGTAGGTTTGTTTGGGACCTATAATGAGAATACATTGTATTGTAAGAGAAGGAACAAGAGTGACATAGCACTGCAAGAATATTAAATAATTTTTTGTTCACGAGGATGGGTCTCACTTCTTAAGAAAAGTTAATTGGTTAGGTAATATCGAGTTTTCAACAGTCATTTATATTAAATTGTGGCATGTGCTTTATTATATCAGCAACATTAATTAATTTGTAGATGTAAGCACCCTATTTTTGCCCGCTCGGCAATCTTCGGCCTGACCGGATGTAGTCTTCAAAAACCACACCATGTGTAAGCTCAAGATGAGCCTTTCGATCTCCAATCCAACCAATTGGTCGCTTCTCGGGCCCACAAGGACCCGTTGCAGCCATAAGCACCATTATTCCAAGCAGCTTTCCGAATCGGGCGGTCCCGAAAACCAACACCATCCAGGTAGCTTCCTAGGATCGGGCGATCTTGGGGACCAACACCTCATCAAAGTTCTAGACGGTTCACTTCTAGCACCTGCTAGCCCGCCAACGTAGAATGTCTGATATTTGGTAGTTCTCCGAGACCGGGCGTTCTTAGAGACCAACACCACCCTTCCAGGTATCTTTTTGGGACCAGGCGTTCTCAGGAACCAACACCACCCCTACAGGTAGCTCTCTAAGAACGGGCGTTCTTGGAAACCAACACCGCACAGGTAGTTTTCCGAGATCGGGCGGTCTCAGGAACCAACACCTAGGTCAACACCGGCGCCTGCTAGCCCGACTCGGTGAAAAATGACCAAACCTGCCCCTTTAGGCCTCCAGGCACGTTTTGGGAAAGTTCAAAATCCCTCAAAACGATAAGACCATTCTTCCAAAATGTTATTAAACCATTAGGCGGCCCCCGCGCGCCATTTGGTCCAAATCCGGTCCTATTCCGGCCCACTCCGGTCAAAATAACCGTTTTGCCCCCGAGCGCCTTGGTGCAGCACAAACCCTGCTGAACAGTAAAAGGCTCTCTCAAAACCATCCCGGAACAGCCCTACACACTTAACACAACATACCAAACTATTCTTGACCATTTCTAGCCAACTCCGGCCAAAATGACTGTTTTGCCCTTGGAAGCTCAAAAATGCCCCGAAACAGCACCGACCTTGGGATTTCGAGCGGAGGGTTTCACCACACGCCCTTGTTTAACCCAAGGAACACCCTACGACACTAAATTCACACGACGCGATAAAAGTTCCCTGGAGCGTGTCGCAGACCCTCCGCCTAAATTGTCTTTTCCCCCGATTCCCTGGTTATAACGCACTGTCAACCGACTTGAGAAATGTGAAAATCAGGGAATTCTAGAAAGCTTGTCCGTAGATCTTTCCATCGATATGGTTCGATGGAATAAATCGCCTCCCGAAGCCCTCCATCGTATGGTGTGCAAACTATGACTTTCAACAACCCTTGGAGCGTCTCGTAGACGCTTCGTTAAGGTTAACTTTTTCTTCGATTCCCTAATCAAAACGCACCGTCAAACGACTTGAGAAATGCGTAAATTTGGGAATTCCAGAAAGTATTTCCAGAATACTTTCCATCGGTACGGTCCGATCGAATAGATCGCTTCCCGAAGGTCTCGATCACATGAAACGAAGACAACCACTTTCAAACACCCCCGGAGCGTATCAAAAACGCTCCGCAAAAGTGACATTTTTGGCACACTTCCCAAGACGATATCACTCACCTCCAAACATAATTTAAACTTTTTGAAAACATGAAAGTTCATTGGAAGTACTAGGAGAACATCCCGAGTGTAACCGATTTTCTCGAAACCTTCCCGATTGACTCAATTATCGAGGCAAAGTTTGGATGAACCTTCCCGATGATGGAGCATATGCTACATGCGCTCAAATTTTGATTAGATCGACCAAAGTTCGATCAACAGTTGAGATTGAGCCAGTACAATGGGTGCCACATGGTGTTTTGCCAGATGAATAGTACCCGTGCATGTAGGACATGTGCCTGTGTAAAATTTACACAGGCGCATGTGCTACATGCGCCAGTGTCCGAAAGTTTTGCCTATAAATAGAGGCCTCCCCCTTTGCATATTCTAGGTCTGAAATTGATGTGAAGCCCTGTTGAAATCACTCCAGAATCTCGAATCTCCATATATATTCTCCCCTTCCAACACTTAGGCTAGATTCTACCTCCCTCAAGCCTATACACTTCACCTACAAGGCCTTATACACACTTACACACTCCATTCTAGCCTCTCAAGCCCTCTTGAAGTCACTCAAGCTCTAATCAAGACATCCATTGAAGATTACAAGTGTAGTGAAGGCAAAAGGTAGTTTCCCTTTTACATTTGTGCTCTCCCCCACTCTTCTCTTCTCTCTCCTAGCCTACTTAGGCTATTCTTTATTTTAATCCCCATCTTCAACCCCCCTTTCTTGCATGCTTGAGCCAAGAGGGCTCTTAGATCATGCCTAGAGGAAAGCAAGTGAGAGCCACCGTGTAGGGGGACCTCTCACTAGCCTACTTTAATATGGTATGGCCTAGGAGCACCTTGTTTATGTGGTGTAGCATAAAAGCCTTGTATGTGAATCATGACCCCTTCCATATTGCTATTTTGATCATGTCTTGTGTGCTTGGCTTCATTTTATGCTTATTGTCATGTTTCACAATGCTTACATTGCTCTTAATTTTATGCTGTTTCCAAGCTCTACATTTCTTTCAAAAATTGTTCCAAGAGTTGGCCACTTGAAGTTTAGGATGGGATTTTAGAATTATGCCTTAGATGAGCCGCTTCTAACCCCCTAACTCTCATTTTTGCATCATTGTATTTTAACTTGCATAATGGTTGCTTTCCATTTCTCTAATTTTTAAGATTTTCATTCTTTCAAGCATAGTGGTTGGAATGGCCCCATGAAACCCTCTCTTGAGTGGTCTCCCTTTTGTTTGGCCATATGAACCCCTCTTGATGGAATGGTCCCCTTGAAAAGTGGTTTTCAAAATCCTTCTCAAAAGATGATTTTCAAAAATGCATTCTCTCCATAAAGAATGGTTTTCCAAAAATTGTCATCCTTATGTTGATTTTTGAAAACCCCACTCTCGTCAAGATAAAGGTTATAATGGCCATGAGGAAACTTTCCTTGGAATGGTTTCCAAACACCAACCATATAAACCATACTCTTGGCTAGAGTCAAAATTTTTATGGAAATGATTTTTAAAAAGATTGCCAACCAAAGTCCACTACATAACATGTTCTGTTTTTCAAAAACTCTTTCCAAGAATGCATTAAACCAACTTTCAAAACCATTTTCCAATCCAACCCTAGGTTAACTTGACCCTAGTTGACCAACCCTAGGTTAACTTGACCCTAGTTGACCAACCCTAGGTTAACTTGACTCTAGTTGTCCAACCCTAGGTTAACTTGACCCTAGTTCACTCACCTTAGGTTAACCCTACCCAAGTTACTTAACCCTAAGTCATCTTAACCTTAGGTTAGCCTAGCCTAAGTTAGTCAATCTTAGGTCACCTCTAACCCTAGGCTAACCCTACCTAAGTTAGTACACTTCAAGGTTCCAATTCTTGAACCCTTTTTTTAAATGACCATTCAAACTTTCAAATTATCCTCATAACCTATTTTTCCAAAACTTCCCACTCTCATGATTTCAAAAGCCCAACTCCATAAACTTTTCTAATGTTCTGACATTCCATCTTCAAGGCATTTCCAAATACGTTTTCAAAAGGTCACAAACCTATGGTATCCCTAGTCTTCTCATGGTTAGGGATTCCAAAGACAAGTGATAAATCAAGAACAACCCCTAAGGTTGCCCATATTAGGATTCCAAACCCCTATCCATTTTCAAAAACCACTTTTAAAAATAAATTCATCAAAATATTCCAAAATCATACTTCCAAGGTTTTCAAAATAAGACTTCAAAAACAATCTCAAACTTTCTTGAGTTATTCAAAAATATTTTCCAAAACTCTCTCAAGTTAATCTAAAAACATTTTTAAAGCACTCTACCATCCAATTTCAAGTCAAGGCTTCCAAGACCATAAAGAGTCTTCAACTTCCAAGATCACAAAGTGTTTTCCACTTCCAAGACCTCAAAGTGCCTTAAACTTCCCCAAAGACCTCAAAGTATCTTAAATTTCTCCAAAGACCTCAAAGTGTCTCAAACTTTTTCAAAGACCCAAAGTGTCTTAAAACATTTCAAAGGCCCTAATGCGCCTAGTTTTCATCGGGCTCTTGCCCGAACTATGAATGACCTGATTCTCGTCAAATGAGATACGTAGGCAACCTAAAATGGTGCGGTCATAACTCTTATTTCAACTCCAATCCGTTTTTCAAAATTTCAATTAATTCAAAGTTTCTATTCCAAACTCTTTCAAAACTCCTATTATTTTCAAACTTTTTTTAAAAACTTGCATTACGCATCATCCATCCAAAAAGTGATGATTAAATCCCGTTTTCAAAACTCCAAAGTGGATATAAAGTGGATAATGGTAACCGGTTATTCTAGCGAGTAAACAAAGGGTGATTAGACATGCAGGTACCAAAAGGGCGGGGTAGGGTGATGATCTTAGGATATCTTTCCTACACGTAACCAACTCCCGAACTATAGATTTCTGTTTTCGATAGACCAAAATGGAGTTATTTTCAAAAAAGGCTTAAACATTTCAAAAGGTTGCCAAACAACCTATTTTCCTAAAAACCCTCTCTTGAGGGAGTTTTTAAAAAAAAAAAAAAAAATTTTTTAAAAGCTCTAAGTTTAATCTTCGGATTAACGCTTAGTTTTAGATGCCCTAACTCACCTTTGTCTAGTTAGGTGGCGACTCCTATTTTTCTAAAAAACCCTTAGTCAAATCAATTTTCAAACCTAGTCGCACTTGTCCTTCTAGGAGGACAAGTTCTAATGACAGAGTTCCGTACTTTTCGTGTCCAAGCCGAAAGGACCTTAGACACCCTAAAAACCGATGCGCGACAATAGATATAGAGATTCCTAAGAAAAAGAGTCGCATAACAAAATTTGATAAACATGAGTACTAAACTTCGTATTATCTAACCATGAAATCTTTTTCCCATAGTTTTCTTAATGTTGTGATTGGAATATGAATTTATTAAGAAAAAAGCAAAGAAAAAAGAAAAGTTGAGGAAAAAAGAACAAAATGAAAGAAAATTTTTGTTCTTTTTTTTCACATTTTTCTTTTATTTTTTTTCTATCATCAAATTTTTGATCCAAACACATCCTAAATTAGTTTGATTTTGTTTAAAGAGATACTGGGCTGGTTAACATATGACAAATCAAATTTAAGTCCATCATAGTTCATGGTCTAATTCAGGTACTATCGCTCCAAACACATTATAAAATTTTTCTTCTGCCTAAAAAGTAATGAGATGTGAATTCTAATTTTCTTAACAATGGTTTTAATTTACTAGTTGGCTAAGGCATAGGTTAGATAAGAACCGATTCCTCTTAAATTAAATGAATGAAGATCACCCACCGTGGGACTAAATATCTGCAGAAGTTCTTGACGAAAGAACAAAAAAAGACTCCACAAATCCGAAAATTTTTAATTATAATGTCATCTCTTAAAAGACTTCACAATAGAATCATTTGAGGTACTTTAGCAGTTGTTCTCCAATTCTTTCTAAATTTTTGGAAGGATTTGCCAATTGAAAATTGCTATTTTTTCAAAAATTTTGTATAAACAAAATCCCATTAGAATAATGAGACGATATCGTTTTTGTAATTAAAGTAAAATATTCTTATTCAAATACATCATTCTATATAAAAAATAAAAAAAAAATTGTATGAATTTTATGGTTATATAGAGAACTGCTGCTACGAATTTATGCTATAACTTCATCTTCGAGTTGTTTTAAGTGGTTAACATAGAAAGCCAATCCATCCTCTGATCCAAATAACCTAGTAATTTCTCGTGGCAATTCCAAATTTAGTTGACAGATTTTCGTTATAGTCATATTAAATATGGTTTGCAAAGTCTTATACTATAATTAGAGACCGATTTGAATTACATCTCCCTCAACTCTTTCAAATTAAAATCTTATAAAATTCCCATAATCTCCCTTACCTATGACAAAATGATGTTCTATTACATCACCTGCAACTTTGCAAGCCTATTAATTTGAGCTCTCAACTTTGTAAATTTATCAATATAGTTCAGCTCATTAAAAAAAATTAGGACAAATTACACTAACCCCTAAGTTTGACAACATATATAATACTACTCTTCACTTACTGACATTCATTTTTTTTAACTTTAATAACAAATTCCGCCCCCCACCCCCGGTCTTTTTCAATTTTAATAACAAATTCCCCCCGTTTCTCCATCTCTATTTCTTTCATTGATTTTATTTTGTTCTTTGGTTAAAGCCTAAAACGAGTTTTAAGAAGGGCATTATATAACATGGACAATTTTTTCTCACCTCAGTTAATAATTGGAGTATATTGCCTTATTTAAAAACGTCTGAGGAGATTACCTTGGGACCACAAACTAAGGCACTAAAGAATCGTGAGACCCAATCGAGTGGGCTTGTCTGGTGGTTATGTTAGGATAGTGTCCAAGCAATACATATTAAGCTCTTGAGTACTTTTTCTCAAATGCAACCTCATTTTGTATGTTAAAATGTAACATATAAAAATTAAAAAAAAAACATAATATAATCAGAAAACAAATATATAGAATGACTTGAACCTCTCTTCCTAACCACAACTTTGATATCACTTTAAGTCCACATTTAACCGAAAATCTTAAATTGTTAAGTAAGGAACTTAAACAATATATACCAAGTTCTCCAACATCGTTCTTCACATGTAACCCCATCTTGCACGTAAAGATATAATATATAAAGATAGAGAGAAGTAGAATACAATTGAAAAACAAAAACAATTAAAGAGACTTAAACCTAAAATCTCTCCCAACCTGGCTCTAATACAATGTAAAGTCACCACTTGATTTAAAATTTTAAGATATCAAATAAGAGCCAAAGCAATGCATATCAAGCTCTCCAACAAGTCGTGGCTCTTGGTTTGCCTTTGGAAGGTTAAGAGTTCAATTCTCGCCAAGTGCTATAAGAGATTTATTCATTATGAATATTTTAGTTGCGGCGTGAATGACTCGTCTTTGACAGAACCAAGGAGGGAATT
This sequence comes from Euryodendron excelsum, assembly GCA_033060915.1. Classification (NCBI taxonomy): domain Eukaryota; kingdom Viridiplantae; phylum Streptophyta; class Magnoliopsida; order Ericales; family Pentaphylacaceae; genus Euryodendron; species Euryodendron excelsum. The sequence continues at coordinate 11,373,818 of CM065397.1, read as the reverse complement.
AGTTGAGCTACTTGCAAACTAATCCGAACATAACCTCTTGGAAAAAAAAATAGTGGGACCTTGTGATAAATATTATTAACGGCTAACTAGGGGGGTCCATGGGTTGGGTTCATGTTAAACCCATCATCGACCTGATCTTGATCAATTTTAAAATTTTGGACCCAGAATTAAACCGATCATTTGATGGAACTAAACCGAACCAACCAACCCTAGTAGACTTGGTTTCATGGAAGGATCGGATCGGATCGGGTCGAGTCCGTTTTTATTGTACGAAACATAGCTTATTTATTCAGAAATTTTAAAAATATGATTGATGTTGTATCCTCAATTTTTAAAAAAAAAATAACAAAACAAGATAAAAATAAGGTTAATAATAATTGAGTTCAAATAACTGTGATTTAAGACATATATACAATATATGTAAACTTTCATGGTATATATGATTTCGGGTCTTGGGTTGCTTTTTGGTTCGGTTCTAAAAAATGAGAGCCTGAAAATCGAACTAAAATGATTGAATTAACATTTTTTAGACCTAGAATTGAACCAAATCTTTGATAGACCGTAACCAACTGATCGAGAGAAATCGGGTTAGTTCGATTCTCGAGTTTTTCAGTTCTTTTGTGCACTCCTACTGCTAACGTTAAAATTTAATAGCCTGTTTGGAACCTAGGAGAGGAAAGGAAAGAAAAGAAAAATAAAGGGAAAGGGAAAACGAAAGAAAACTATTTGTTTTTCTTTTGTAATTTTGTAAAGAAAATCAAAAGAAAAAAAAAAAAAAAAAAAAAATAAGAGAGTGATTTTAAAAAAAAAAATTTCTACTTCTTCCCATAGGTAAAACAAAACAAACAGTGATTTTTCATTAAACCTTCCCCAAGTTCCAAATGGACTGTATGTTTTACAATGTACAAACTGAAGTAACAAAAGGTGCTACTGCTATCTTCTCACTGTAATTTTCTCGCTTGCATGTTTCTCAATCTCAATATTTTATAGGACCTTCCATAAATGGACAATCAATCTAAAAGTGAGGGACCCACATGCCACTACACTAGGCGCAATCACAAGGTGAGTGCCGGACATTATTATGACAGACCAGTGTTCCGTGAACCAAATTTCATGATGGTTCTTCGAGCCATTTAAGGGTCAAACAATGCCTAAGCTAAGCTATTTGACTGGCTAAGAAATGAGTCATATTGAAGAGAGAGATGTTATCCGATGCCAGGGAGGAAACCAAAAATTACGTTTTAGGGGTCATGAACGCTCGAAGTAAAAATTTTTTTTAATTTTATTGAGAGATTAAAATAAATATTTTTAAAATTTTATTGATGGCTAAAATAAAAATTATTTTAAATTTTGGTAGATTAAGGTAAATTTTTTTTAATTTTATTGAGAGCTAACATAAAAAAAAAATAGGTCAAGATAAAATAATTTGAATTTTGTTAAAAACTATGATAAAATTTTTTAAATTTTGAAGAGACAGTCGAAGTGTAGTCTCGTCCCTGCTTGATGTCTTGAGAAGAGAGACCCCATCAATATAGGTAGTGGCGGTGGCACTTAAGAACCAAATGGAACAATTATCCTTCCTCAATTTTCAAAAATTATATTTTTATCAATGGTTTTAGAAATTTTTGTTACTTTATCCCTTTTGAAAATTTATAAATATCTCCTTTAACAGTTAAAAATCTTATTTTCACATACAATATTTAGATATTTTTCACAATTTCTCACCAAAAAATATATAAAGACCACCCTTAAATAGTTATTTTTTTCCCCTTTATATATTATCTATAACCTTGTTTATATTATAGGTGCTACACATAATTAATTTATGCAAAATTCTTGTAAAAAATTATGTGGTTGAATATAAGCCTTTTACTTTAAAATAAATACTTATAATAATGGCTCTTAATTATAAAAATTCTATTGTAAAATCATTCCGTTAAAGTTTTTTGTACAAAATTTTTTAAAAAAATAGCATTTTTTATATATTATACACACACACACATATATATATATATATATGAAAGTCAAGTGCTTTATGATTAATTTTAAAGAAAAAAATTGGATTATTATTAATGACTGTTCTATCTGAATAAATGTTCCGATTCCACCACTAAATATAGGTAAAAAAATAATGACTCGGCTTAAGCCGATTTGAATCGAGCAACAGATAAATTAACTCTTCTGGTTAAAGAGTCACAAAATCGTGAGGACACGTGGCGTCTCATTCATAAATTAATAATAATAACCGCTGCATAACCCTCCTGCTTCTGAAAGACACTCCACCTCCACCCCGGATTAAAATATACACAATCTCTTACACCCCACTTGATTGTAAACGACAAAATGTTAGAATAGTACAGTTAATGACAAAAGAAAAATTATATATTCTAATACAGTATTTTATAGAATTTCACCGTTCGTTCAAATGTAAGTCAAAATGGCAGATGGTTTGTTTTAATCTGAAAGAGAATAAATTTTGACGCATCATTATATATAAAAAAAAATTAAAAAATATTATTTTTATAAAAAAGTCATAGTATATAAAATAGCATGACAACGACTGATTTATAATTAAAAATTATTATAATACTTATTTTTTAAAATTTTTTTTATTAAAATATATTATTTTATATATAAAACTTTTGTTTACAGTATTTTATTTGTACAACATTTCGTGCACGCCAAAAGCCACTCTCCAATGATTCTAAAAGACAACCCCCACCATTTCTAAAAGGCGAACACAATCTCACATACACTCCTATTCTGAAAAGAGAGTTTTTCATGATAACGATGAGTCTTGATGGACCTTTTAATAGTCGTTAAGTTAGTTTTTTTATTTCAAAATTTTAATTACTTCTGTTTGATGAACAGAGAATTGTGTCGGTTGAAAGAGATGTGAATATGCCTGTTCAGTGAATTTTTTATCAATTTTTTTATTAAATTATCATCATAACTAAACACAAAATGATAAAATTTACATTATTTAATAAATATTAAATTCACTCACTTATATTTATTTGTGATGGTAATTGGTTAAACAAAATCGTTATATCATTTTTCTTTTATTAATGCTAGAAACTTTTATGTAAGTAGAATTTTCATGTAAGAAACTTAAAAAAAAAAAAAAAAAACCCCTCTCTCTCCGCTTTCCCTCTCTAAACTCCTGTCTCGGTTCCTCTCTCTCTATATATATATCACACTCTCCAGTGCCCTCAATGGATTTCAATCCTTAAACAACTTTCTCTCTCTCTCTCTCTCTCTCTCTCTCTGAAGCACTCTAAATGCAGAGGAAAATGGAAGGAATGAAAGAGGAAGATGTGAAAGTGATATCATGCACCGCGGGCGCACCATCTTCATCCTTAGGCTTTTCATCACCGCAGCCAATGGAGGGGCTTCACGAGGTGGGTCCACCTCCATTCCTGACGAAGACCTTCGAAATGGTGGAAGACCGGTCTAGTGATTCGGTGGTGTCGTGGAGCAGAAGTCTCAACAGCTTCATCGTTTGGGACTGTCATAGGTTCGCCGCCACTCTGCTTCCTAGGTACTTCAAGCACAGTAACTTCTCCAGCTTCATTCGACAGCTCCATACCTATGTAAGTTCTCTCTCAAACCCCACATCAAACAAATTTCTTGTCTCCAGAACAAAGACGGAAAAGCAGAGCAATAGATTTAAATTTATTAATCTAAAATAGTGTGAGTATAATGTTGGAATATTCTTGACAACGTAATATGGACAAATAAAATGATGTATTTGTTGTAGCGCTATTCGCTTAAAAAAAAAAAAAAAAAAAACCCGAGGGACCCGACCCCAAACCGGC